>LPNX011172030.1:403689-455234 GCA_001517045.1 Pseudotsuga menziesii | reverse complement strand
TTAACATCTAGGTCTATTTACCTCATCTTGAACATTTTAAATTTACAAAATTCCTTGTACTATATATTGGAAAAAATACAAAATATTAGATATATAAAAAAACCCAAAACTTAAATGCATCAAAAAGTTCATTTTATAGCTTGTAAAAGCCCTATACTAGGGTGATGTCATCATTAGGAGTGTGATGACATATCCTAGTGGTTGGTACAACCTCAACATAGGTATAGTTTATTTTTTTTACATGCACACATTTGACAAACCATAAACCCTAGGGGGTTGGAAAAGGTCCCTACATTATTTCCAAGCTATATTGGTTTTCCTAGGTGGGGTTTTGATGTGCTAGATAAAGTCATCCATCCATTTTTGGGGTTTTGAAGTGCTTGAACAACCACACATTGAAGCAACTATTAATTACCTTTAGGTACAACAAAAGGTATAAGTATTTTCATTGGTTGGTGAAAGCTAAGAGTTATCTATCAATGAATTTTTTTGAAGGGTTTAATTGAAGTTCCACACTGAAGTTATTAGTGTTGGTTTCATATTGTAGTTCATTGATTTATCTAGAACCAAGCCATATTTCTTGTAACCTCCTAGTCATTGAGTATTTATCAAATATCTTGTTGACTCCATTAAGGCATTTGTTTAATAATCTAACAGAGGATTTTTTAGAAGTACAGTTTCCCTCATTGTATATTTATATGGTTACACCTATATACATTTGGGAAGTTTATTGTGGATAAAGAAGAAGGCATAAAGAGAGAGGTGACCACATTATGGTGACAATGGGTTCATTTATTGATAAGTTTCCATTCTTAGAAACAACTTACTTGACTTACAATAATGGTTCTAATGTGTGCGGTAATAATACCATTCTTGGAAAAATAAGTGCTTGTTGATTTAGAAAACATTGTGGTCTTCAATATGAACATGGAAGTTCATAAGATGCATTTGGAAATAAGCCTTTAAATCATTGACGTAGAATTAGTTGTACCTTAAGAAGTATAGGTGTGTCTTTGGGTAGACCAATATCTTTGTACGATCCATGAAAATGCATGATATTACTTTGATAAGCTGGCTAAGTCCAGATTCTTCTCAAATATGAACTTGAGGCAGGGATACTATAAGGAAAGGATCACATAAGGAAATTAGTTGAAGACAACATGTGTGACCATGTATGGAATTTATGAGTTTCTCGTTATGCATTTTGAGTTGTGTAATGCAATAACCATCTTTTTCACCTTAATGAGAGATGAGTGTATACCAATCTTTGAAAAATAATTATTTGTTGGTTTTCAAAATAGTATGGTATTCAATGTGAACATGGAATAACATAAAATCCATTTGGAAAAAGTATTTGAATCGTTGAAGTAGAATAATTTGTACTTGAAGAATCAGAAGTATTCCTTTTGATAGACCAAATTCAATTCTTAGGGAATTATATTCCAGGGAAAGGATTCATTTTCATGGATCTTACAAAGATCAAGCTGATTGAGAATTGGGAGGAACCCAAAATAGTTCATGAGGTAAGAAGTTTCCTTGAATTAGCTAATTAATGTTGTAGATTTGTTGAAGGGTGCACCTCTCGACAATTTTTCAAAGACAATATCCTACGTAATTGGATGCAGAAGTGTAGGGTGGGATTTTATAAACTAAAGCACATACTTGTGAAAATAATTGTGCTAAAGATACTAGATCTTGAGTATTCATTGAGGTATAGACAAATGCCTTAGAATTCACCATTGGAGGTATTTTATTGCAAGGGATCATCTAATGGCCAATTAGAGAAAATATCTATAACATTGTGATCAAATGTACCTTGTTCATGAGAAAGAGACAAATGTAGTTGTGAATTTCCTACAAGCATGGATGCATTGCCTCATAGAAAATTGATTTGTTGTGAATATTAGCAATTTTGTGATGAAACCAAGTTTTTCATCTGATTAAGAATGGTGGCAATATTTCAAGTTGGTAGAAGTTGAAATGAACATTGAGTATTGACTAGACATCCCCAATGTAGTTGTAAGTTACTTAAGTGGTAAGGAACAACTTATTTTCTTAGATGAAGATGAGTTTTCAATGATTATGGGTATTCATGTGAAGGGATTGGGGTTTCACTAAATAAGTAGTATTGTAGCATGTGAGTTCATATCGGGTGTGATGAAGGAGAATCAAGACAAGGTCCTCTGATTGTTGAACAAGTAGTCAATGTTATTCTTGTGTTTCCTTGTTATGGAAATTGAACCCAGTGATAGATTAATTTTACTCACAACAATTATCAATTGAACATGCAAAATCACTCATAAAAGAGACTGAATAATGAGCTGAACACTAAATTGTATTGAATAAGTGTACAATAGCCAACCCTATAACATAATAGGTTTCTTCATTAAATAATTGCATAATGGATTCGAATGCATGAGGAGCAATTCGAATCTAGCATAAAGTAGGCTTACTAAAATTAAGCAAATCCCCCATAGGTGCAAAAAGCTAATCCCAAATCAGTCATGGAGCTCACGAATTGGCAAAAGCGCTTAGGCAAGATAAAGAGTGATGGAATGACAAATCATACATGATTTTCCAAGGAGAAAATAGTGGAGGATGAAGAGGACAAAAAACTAGTTCACCTCACCTAGTCAAACTTTCCCTATTGCCTTAAGGCACTGAAAAAGCAGGCAATAAAGCAGAAAAAGCAGAAGGGGGCCTAGGAGGCCAGGAATAAAGAAGAATTGATTCCTTGAGGTTTCCCAAGCACTACATGGATCAAATTAGGAAAGTTGGACCACTATGGATAGGTAATTGACAACTTGCATAAGGTGGGACACATGAACTAGGCAAATAAGACAAAAATAATTAAATTAATGTCTAAGGTAGCTAACTATGGTTTGATTATTCTAACACCCCCCCTTCAGCCTAACTTATGAGTAATATATTAGAAAAATATAGGGCCTAGAAACAAGGCTTAGTCACCCTTTACATACTGCATGTCCATAGAACCAAGGAAAGAGGCAAAAACCACATGGGAAAATCCTCCCTTAAACATGGACTGTAAAACAAAATTTGGAAATCTTGTCTTCACTCATGCTTCACAGCATGATCAGAAATCCCCAGTAGTGATTTGATATTGCTGAAGGTCTTCTCACAAAATGCTTTGGTGAAGATATCAACTACTTGTTCTGAAGATGAATAGAAGAGTAGGTGAATGGTGCCATCATGCACAAGCTCTCTAATGTAGTGCATATGGATCTCAATGTGTTTGGTTCTCTGGTTTCGAACTAGATCTTTGTAGATTCAAATGGTACTCTGATTATCACAGTATATGGTAGTTGAGTACTTTGATTCGAAGCCACACTCTCCAAGTAATCCCTGCAACCATAAACATTGATTTGCTGCATTAACAACTCATCTGTACTCTGCTTCTGTAGATGAGAGTGCAATGGCACTCTGTTTCTTGCTTAACCAGCTGATTGGCCCTTCTGCAAGCATGAACACATATCCTGATGTGGAATTTCTATCTGTTCTATAACCTTCCCAATCACTGTTAGTAAATCCAATCAAATCAAGATCATATTTTTCTTTATAGAAGATCCCATGTGTCCTTGTTCCCTGAACAAAGTTAAGGATATTTTTGGCTGCTTTCCAATGGATATCATGAGGCTGATCCATGTATCTAGAAGCCACACTTAATGTATAAGAAATATCAGGTCTAGTATGTGTCAGATACAACAAATATCCAATCAATTGCCTATACAGTGTATTGTTTACCATAGGTGAAGAATCAGCTTCTTCCAGCTTCACCCCTAAAAGGAAAGGAGTTTTGCTTGCTTTGAAATCCTTCATTCTGAAATTGTTCAACAAATCCAAGGCATACTTGGACTGGTGCACGTTGATTCCATCTTTGGTTTGAGCAATCTCAAGCCCCAAAAATTGACTTAAGAGCCCCAAATCTATCATGGAGAAGGCTTGGTTCATTGCACCCTTTAAGGAAGCAATCTCATCCTTTGAGCTTCCTGTAATGAGGAGGTCATAAACATATAACACAATGATCATTAATTAACCATTAATTAAATTCAAATAGACATTTGGATCTGATTTTCACCGAACAAAATTCAGTGATAGCAAGAAGCTATCAATCTTGGCATACCAAGCCCCCGGGGCTTGCTTTAGCCCATACAATGACTTTCTCAACCTGTACATAAGAAAAGGGTTAGTAGAAAAAACTTGAGTCTGCTGCATATATATCTCTTTAGTGAGATCTCCATTTAGGAAGGCACATTTTACATCCATGTGATGTACCCCCCATTGCTTTGAGGCTGCAATGGCTAGGGCTAGCCTAATGGAATCCATCTTTACCACTGGGGAAAAGGCCTCATTGTAATCTATCCCATGAACCTATGAGTATCCCTTGGATACCAATCTAGCATTGTACTTCAGTGGTGAACCATCAGCAGCAAATTTGGTCTTATAGACCCACTTACACTGAACTAACTTCCTCCCTGGGGGAGGATCCACTAGCTCCCATGTGTTGCTCTTCTGGAGTGAGCTAAACTCTTCCTTCATGGAAGCTTGCCATATTGGATCTCCTACTACTTCTTCATATGTTTGAGTATCATATTCCACCAACAAGTATCATTTCTCAGCAAACATAGGATCCTTCATGCATAGACCACTCTCAAATTGAGATCTAGTCCTCCTTGGGTCATTGGGATCCCCAGCTAGCTCTCCTGCTGCATGTAGTGTCTTGGCTTCCCATTTTGGCCTTGTAGGGTTGTTAGGGCTTGCAATAAACTCATATCCATCAGAAAAATAAGAATCATCTTGTTCAACAAACTCTTCACTTACTTTCAAAGGTTCAGGTTGTGAAGAGGCTTCTCCCACTTCCACTGCTGCAAGGGGTTCTTCTTGAAACTGAACACAACTTTCGATGAAGGATTTATTTGTGCTCAAATTGATTAGTTTGTACCATTTTGAATCTTCAGAGTATCCAACAAATAGACACTCTTGGCTTTGGGGATGCAAATCCTTTCTCTTTTCTGTTGGAATTCTAGCCCAAGCCCTTGAGCCAAAAATCCTGAAATGGGTCACATCTGGCTTGTGCCCACTCCATGATTCGAAAGGAGTTATGCCTTCAAGATGTTTATGAGGCACCCTATTCTGGATATAGGCTGCATAGTTTATAGCTTCGGCCCAGTACTTTGGTGGCAAATTTTTGGCCTCCATCATGCATGTTGCCATCTCCTTGAGTGATCTGTTCTTCCTCTCAGCAACACCATTCTGCTGTGGTGTGTAAGGGATAGAATGTTGCATCTGAATACCTACATCTGCACAATAATTAATAAACTCAGAATTGACATACTCACCACCATTTTCATATCTGAGGACCTTGAGTTTCCTTCCAGACTGGTTTTCAACCAAAGCCTTAAAGACTTTGAAGAGGCCAAAAACTTCAGAATTGTGTTTTAGGAAGTAAACCCAGCAATACTTGGAAAAGTCATCAATGAATGTCAATGCATATTTGGCCTGAATCATGGAAATATGAGGGAATGGGCCAGCAAAATCACTGTGGATCAGCTCGAGGGGTGCAGAGGTTCTCTCATGACTAGCTCTCTCAAATTTATGCTCAGGGTGTTTTCCTAGGATACAACCTTGGCGGACTCCTTTGGAAAATTTTATCTTCGGAAACCCTATGACCATCTCTTTTTCACTAAGATCAGAAAGATACTTGTAATTTAGGTGGCCAAATCTTTCATGCCAAAGCTTGCTTACTTCATTAGCATGAATCAGAAGAGCAGAGGAGTTTGAGTAGAGTAGGAAGTGTGAGAACATGTATACCTTCTGAGCATGATTTGCAACTCCTTTTGAAATGACTTTACCACTTGAGATCTCTGTGATCTCAAATTCATCAGGGGAGAAGATGACCTTCTTAGGAGACCCAGTGTGAGTCATCTAGTACACTGACAAGAGGTTGGAGGAAAGACCAGGAACATACAACACATTGCTGAACTGACCATGATCAAGATCAATCCTCCCTTTGCCCAAACTTTCAGTGAGAGAGTCATCTCCTAGTACTATAGCTGGTCCTTTCGACATGTCAAGTGAGGAGAATGCCTCCTTGGTCAAAACCATGTGTCTTGAAGCTCCAGAATCAATGATAAAACTGGGTGAGCTTGATGTGCCAGCAACCAATGCATGAAATCTCTCTCTGTCATCTGAACTTGATCCTCCTCTCTTCTTTGAGCTGTCTGGAAGGGAGATGCCATTATTCTCTAGGAGTTGGGTCAGAATGTCAATTTTCTTCTTCATACAAGAGCTTTCAGTGTGATTTCCCTTATTGCAGTATGCGCACTTGCTCATTTCACCTTTTTTTTTCTTCTTCTGGTAGTTCTTATTGGAACCTTGTGGCTCCTCCGGAGACTGTTTCTTGTCTCTCTTTTACTCAGGTGGCTTTTTAGCTTTATTTTAGCTTTTTGAATCCACCTTTGAATCTCCAGCAATCAGAGCTTGATCTTTGGATGGTTTTATGGTGCCCATCATAACCAGCTTGTCTTGTTCTTGTGTGAGAGATTCCATGAAATCTGCAGGGCTAGGAATCTTCCAGGTTCGAGCTATCAGTTTTGTGGCATAGAAGGTCAAAAAAAACACTGAATAGTCAGGGCCAAGCTTCGAGAGAATGGACAAGACCGGCTGATCATCCTTATTTTCTATCCCACATTGTTTTAGCTGCAAAACAAGTGCTTTGAACTTGGAGAAATAGAGTTGCAGAGATTCAAAGCTATTGGGACTCAGGGAGATCAGTTCATTTTTTATTTGATGTCCCCTCATCTCATCTATCTTTCCAAAAATATCAGTAAGCTTCTCCCATACTTCATTTGGTTATTTCAATCCATCAAGATGGAAAAGGAGGTCTCTGGAAATACTCAGACACAGGAGACCATAGGCCGCATCCCTCTTGTTGTGCCATTTTATCTTCTCTGCAGCTGCATGGGGCTCTACTTCTGTTGCCATAGTCACCCTATATAGGCCTTTTTCTCTCAATAGTATCTCCATCTCTGCTTTCCATTCAAATAAGTTGAAGGGAGTCAAGATGATCTTCTGAGATTGATTCATAGCTTAGAAATTGTCCCGACTGTCAGTAGAAGGCTCCCAGTCACTGATGTCGAACCTGCAAAACAATTTTGAAGGAGAGAAATTGATCTACAATGGCTCTGATACCATGTGGAAATTGAACCCAGTGATAGATTAATTTTACTCACAACAATTATCAATTGAACATGCAAAATCACTCACAAAAGAGACTAAATAATGAGTTGAACACTAAACTATATTGAATAAGTGTACAATAGCCATCCTTGTAACATAATAGGTTGCTTCATTAAATAATTACATAAGGGATTCGAATGCATGAGGAGCAATTCGAATCTAGCATAAAGCAGGCTTACTAAAATTAAGCAAATCCCCCATAGGTGCAAAAAGTTGATCCCAAATTAGTCATGGAGATCACGAATTGGCAAAAGTGCTTAGGCAAGCTAAAGAGTGATGGAATGACAACTCATACATTCTTTTCCAAGGAGAAAAGAGTTGAGGATGAAGAGGACAAAAACTAGTTCACCTCACCTAATCAAACTTTCCCTATTGCCTTAAGGCATTGAAAAAGCAGGCAATAAAGCAGAAAAAGCAGAAGGGTGCCTAGGAGGCCAGGAATAAAGTAGAATTGATTCCTTGAGGTTTCCCAAGTGCTACATGGGTCAAATTAGGCAAGTTGGACCACTATGGATAGGTAATTGACAACTTGCATAAGGTGGGACACATGAACTAGGCAAATAAGACAAAAATAATTAAATTAATGTCTAAGGTAGCTAACTATGGGTTGATTATTCTAACACTTGTAATCAATTGTAGAAGGATAGGGTTAGTTGTTAGGATTTATTTTGAGTGTAATAACTAGAAAATTTCCATTGTTGTCCTCGAATCTTGCAAGATGTTGCTCAAGGATAGGTTAGTTGTATATTTCCTTTCTTAGGGGTTCATATCTTGCTATTCGAATCTGAAAAGTTAATGAAGCTCTATTTAAATGTAATTGATCTAGTGTATAAGTATGCATAGGGGAATGATAATAGAGAGTATGTAAGTGTGTCAGTTAATTGAATGAAGAACAAAGTTTAAAATATTTGGATGTATGTTCATATATTTGATGTCTTCTTTCAATAACTAGAAACATGATTTTAATTTGTCTGTGTGTGATTTGATGGTTTGGTAAAACGTTGAATAATTCCCAATAGTGTAGAGGTGTTTCTGCATAACAAATTGATCATTCCATGTATTAATTCGACTGTTACGGTCTAAGTCAAGAATCTATGAAATTCAACAGATCAACTGTTAGGGTTAATTTCTGCAAAGGAAAAGTGAATATCCAGAAGTGTTCAGGTGAGATCTGCATCACCTCATAAAAAATATCAGGAAGGAGCTTGCAAAGGATCGACGACTCAAAAAAACTGTGGAAAAGGAGGAACAAAAGGAAAATTGCGGAAGCCAATCTTTGGGAAAGTGGGAAGGAGGATTTGCAATCCACAATCCCTAGTCCGAGTGTTGAAAGAACTGTTGCGGCTGCAAAGTTTTAGAAGTCTGTCAATTTTTTAAAAGTGAAGAATTATGAACCGACAATTCGCAATCCGCATTTGCGGAAAGGGGTCTTGCGGGAAGGGTCTTGTAGAAAAGGTTTTGCGGAGAACTCACTTGCAGGAATTGAGTTGCAGAAATACTGAGTTGTAGAAAGACATATCTATGGAAATCTGTATTGCGGGAAAAATTTTGTAGAACCAAGCTTGTGGGAAGCTGATTGCAGGAGCATAGTTGAGGAATCCTTCTTGCGGAAGAAGATTCTGATCAACATTTTAGTCTGAAGAAGACAACTTTAGGTTTGCCAGCTTTCACCTGCCATCATTTTTGGTATAAGATCTTATCAGATCCTATAGAAATATGATGACGAGGTGAGGATGAGTAGTAGCACGTGCAGTACCTATAGGACATGGTCAAGGAAGACAAGTTGCAGATACATACACACAAAGGGAATTAAGAGAACTCCAAGCTACAATGGAATCTATGGAGAGAAAGAATTATGAGAATACATACACTAGTGATGACGAAGAATCCTTCGAAGACGAACGAGAGGAGGTTAGTAAAGAAGTCAAATTATTGAAGATGTTGACAAAGGCCAGTTACAGACCTAGAGTTTAATTTCCCATGTATGAAGGTAATATCAATGTTGAATAACTCATGGACTCGATCAATGCTTTAAACAAGTATTTTTACTTTGAAGAAATTGAATATAAGAAGAAGGTGAGATTTGTAGTGAGCAAACTGAAAGGGCATGCAACTATCTGGTGGGATGAACTTCATATCCATAGAAAAAGAAGAGGTAAGTGTAAAATCCACTCTTGTGATAAAATGCTATATTAAATTAAAATTCAATTTATTCCTAAGGATTATCACTTGAATCTCATTAGGCAGCTATAGAATCTTAGACAAATAGGTATGACTATTAAAAAATATATTGGCGATTTCTTTAAGTTGAGTATTAGAGGTCCACAAACACAAGGGGACATAGAAAGAGTGTCCAAATATATAAATGGACTGATATTTTAAATAAGAGATGATATTAGTTTGCTGAATTTGAATACTGATGAAGATTCTTTTTTCAAGAAGCCTTAAGGGTAGAAGAAAAGTTACTAAGAAGACAAAACCAAAAGAATCAAGGCAGAGCTTTAGCCAGAGGATATCCAAACAAAGGAGGTAAGTTTCATAATTCTAAGGATGAGTTAGAGGTATCTAGTAGCCACACACCCCAAAGAGGAGGATTCAGAGGAGGCAGAGGAAGAGGAAGACATAGAGAAGTGAAATGTTATACATGTGGAGAAATTGGACACATGTCATGGGAGCGCCCAAGGAATAAAACTGCAGCTCAGAGGAATCTAAATAGTACTGAGGCTTGTGAGGAGTCCAGTGAAGAAGTAGACATGAATAATCCTCATGAGGAAGGATAATATCTTATGCTGAAGAGAGTTTTGGTAAAGGCAGAGCAGAAAGTGCATGAACCAGCCCAGAGAAAGAGTCTGTTCATGACTAAATGCAAGTCACAAGGGAAGTGTTGTAAGATGGTTATTGACAGCAGTAGTACATATAATTTGGCATCCACTGAGATGGTAGAGAATTTGGGATTGGAGAGGATGAAACATCTAGCTCCTTATAAAGTGTTTTGGTTGCAGAAAAGACATCACCTCTTGGTGAATTAGTAGTGTAATGTGGAGCTTCAAATTGGTACTTATAAAGATGTGTTATTATGTTATATCATGCATATGGATGTGTGTCATATACTATTTGGGAGGCCATGGAAATATGATAGAAAATTTTTTCATTGTGGAAGAAAGAACACTTATTCTATGGAAAAGGATGGAAATGACATACATTGTCAGCATTGGAAGATGAAGCACTTCAAGAAGTTTCAGGGTCAAATATTTTGCTGATGCCTGGGAAGGAACTATTAGAAGATGTCAAGAATGAGGATGAGCTACATTTTTCTCTTGTTGTTAAACCAAAGGTAATTTTAAATTCTACAAATTTAGATGATTTTCGTACTGAAGTTAGAATTTTGCTATATGAATATGTTGATATTATTGTGCATCAGTTTCCCAATTCTTTATCTCATATGAGAAGTATTACTCATCATATTGATTTGATACTTGGTGCAAGTTTACCTAATAAGGAAATATATAGAATAACTCCTCAACAGAATGAACATATCAAACAGTAGGTTCAGGAGGTGTTGGACAAAGGGTTGGTGAAAGAAAGTTTGAGTCCTTGTGCAATACCCACTGTACTTAGACCAAAGAAGGATGGTGGATGGAGAATGTGCACTGACTCCAGAGAAATTAATAAGATCACTATCAGGTACATATTTCCTTTACCCCATATTGATGATTTGATGTATTGTTTGAGTGGCTCAAAGTATTTTTCAAAGATAGATTTGAAAAGTGGTTATCATCAAATTAGGATAAGAGAAGGGGATGAATGGAAGACTGCATTCAAGACTAATAATGTATTGCATGAATCGCTCGTAATGCCATTTGGGCTTACTAATGCACCTAGTACTTCTATGAGATTGATGAATGAGGTCTTAAAGAAATACACAAGAAAATTTGTGATAGTGTATCTCGCTGATACTTCTGATTTTCAGTCAAATAAAGAACAACATTTGAGACATCTTAAATTATTATTGGAAACCTTGCAAAAGGAGATGTTGCTGATAAATATGAAATAGTTTAGTTTCCTAAAGAAAGAGTTGATTTTTTTTGGATTCGTGGTTTCATAAGAAGGATTGAAGATGGATCCAGATAAGGTGAAAGCAATTTTAAGTAGGCCAATTCCTAGGAATGCATATGAGGTAAGAAGTTTTCATGGACTTGCAATTTTTTATAAAAAATTCATCAAGAATTTTAGTCAAATTTGTGCACCTATAATAGACACCTTCAAGGAAAGTAGACAACCTTTCAAGTGGACAGAAGCAGCTGAAAAAAATTTCAAATTGTTGAAGAAGAAGATCATTGAGAAGCCTATTCTGGCTTTGCCAAGTTTTGATAAGGATTTTCAAGTAGAGACAGATGCTAGTGGGACAACAATAGGAGTTGTTCCGAGTCAAGAATAGAGACTAGCAGCATATTTCAGTGAAAAGTTGAATAAGGAAAAACATAAGTATTCCTCATATGACAACGAGTAATATGTTGTTGTACAAGATCTTAAGAAATGGAGACATTACTTAATTCCTAAAGAGTTTGTGGTATTTTTTTATGATAATCATGCTTTGCAGTTTATAAACAGTTAGCCTAAATTGAATAAAAAACATGCTAAGTGGGTGGAATTTTTGTAGAACTTTACCTTTATGATCAATCATACAAGTGGAAAATCTAATAAATTTGTTGATGCTTTAAGTAGATTAAGTTTGATCTTGCAAGAATTTAAGGTTAGTACTTTGGGATTTGAGAATTTGGTTAATATCGATAAAGTAGATGAAGATTTCAAAGATATATATGCATCCTATGAGAATCCAGTTTCCCATAATAGAAGCCAATGGGTAGACTATATGTTACAGGAAGAATTGTTGTTCAAAAATAGTAAGGTATGGATTCCAAAATGTTCTATGAGATAAATTTTGATACAAGAGAAACACAGTGGAGGTTTGTCAGGACATTTTGGGTAGAATAAAACATTTGCTTAGGTGGGTAATTTTTATTTTTGGCCAAGAATGCAACATGATGTAAAGAATTTTGTTGAAGGATGCAGTAAATGTCAGCATGCCAAAGGGAGGAGACAAAATATTGGATTGTATGAACCCCTACCTATTCCAACTAGGCCTTGGTATTACATTAGTGTGGATTTTGTTCTGGGACTTCCTAGAACTCAGAGGGGAAATGATTCTATTTATGTTGTAGTGGATAGGTTTTCAAATATGGCTCATTTTATTGCTTGTAAGAAGACCAATGATGCAACAAACATTGCTAACTTGTTCATTTCAGAAATTGTGAAGTTACATGGTTTAGCTTTAAGCATTGTGTCTAACAGGGATACTAAATTTGTTGTTCATTTTTGGAGAACTCTATGGAATAAATTGGGTACTAGTCTCATTTGTAGCTCTGCTTATCACCCTTGGACTGATGGTCATACTGAAGTGGTAAATATGATCTTGGAAAACATATTGAGAAGTGTTGTTTATGAAATTTTGAAGCAGTTGGATTTAACTCTTAATCAAGTAGAGTTTTCTTACATTGATTCACCCAACAAAAGTAGAGGTATTTCTCTTTTTTAGATTGTGTATGGTATGCACCCAAGAGGAGTGTATGAACTTATAAATTTGGGAGGACAAGAAAGAACAAGTGTAGATGGTGAACATTTTGCATGCAGTATGCATGCGCTACAAGAGAATGTCAAGAAGAAATTGCAGGACCGCGCAGGAAAATACAAACACATAGTAGATTTGAGAAGAAGAGAAGCTAATTTTCAGGTTGGTGATTTAGTAATGGCCTAGCTTAGGGAAGATAGGTTTCCTAAGGGAACCTACTGTAAATTTGAGCTTGTAAAATTTTAAGGAAGTTTTCTGCAAAAGCATATGAAATAGAACTTCCTTCTAATCTTCAAATTTCTCCAATTTTTAACATTTTAGATATATATTCTTTTAAAGATTCAGGTGTTCAAACATAGATAACTTCAATTGAAGATGGTTCCTTTATAAATTGGCAAGGATAATTACCAAATAAATAATAACCACATATTGAATCTAGCCTTGACAAAAGCGCTTCAAAGAAGACCAAAGACCAAATATTTTTATTATTTGGTCAAGTGGAAGGATCACATCTGAATATGCAACGTGGATGATAGGACTGGATATTTCCAAGTACAATGTACACCTTGAATATCTATTGAACAATTATTTTCTTCCCCTATAGTATGATTCAGGAAAATCGAGACAAAGCCCTTTGTTTGCTAAATAAGCTATCAATGTTATTCTTATGTTTCCATGTAATCAATTCTAGAATGATAGGGTTAGTTGTTAGGATTTATTTTGATTGTAATAACTGGAAAATTGACCTGCTATCCTCAAATATTGCAAGAGGTTGTCGAGGATACGTTAGTTGTAGATTTCCTTTCTTATGAGTTCAGATCTTACTATTCGGATCGGGTAGGTTGATGAAGCTCTATTTAAATGTAATTGATATAGTGTATAAGTATGCATAGGGGAATGATAATAGAGAGTATGTAAGTGTGTTGGTTAATTGAATGAAGAACAGAGTTTAAAATATCTCTCAATAACCAAAAGCATGATTTTAAGTTTTTTTTGTGTGTGTGGTTTGATGGTTCGGTAAAACGTTGAAGAATTCTGAATAGCGTAGAGGAGTTTCTGCATAACAAATTGATCATTCCATGGATTAATTTGACTATTACATTCTAAGTAAATAATCTATGAAATTCAACAGATCAACGGTTGGGTTTAATTTCTACAAAGGAAAAGTTAAGAACCGCAAGTGTTAAGGTGAGATTTGCATTAGATCTTAGAACAACAGTCAGGAAGGAGCCCGCAAAGGATCAATGGCTCAGAAGAACTATGAAAAAGGAGGCATAAAAGGAAAATTGTGGAATCCCATATTCAAAAAAGTGGGAAGGAGGATCCGTAATAATCAATTTGAGTGTAGAAAGGACCGTTGCGACCGTAAAGTTGTGGAAGTCTGTTAGTTTTTAAAAATTGAAGAATTGTGAACCCGCAATTCACATTCCTCATTTGTGGAAAAGGGTCTTATGGAAAGGGTCTTGCAGAAAGGGCCTTGTAGAAAGTTCCTAGCATAAAAGGTTTTGCGGAGAACTCAATTGCGGGAATTGAGTTGCAGAAATACTTAGTTACGAAAATACATATCTATGAAAATCGCTATTGTGGGAATAATTTTGTGGAACCAAGCTTGTAGGAAGATGACTGGGCGAGCATAGTTGTGGAATCCTTCTTGTGGAAGAATATTCTGATCAACATTTTAGTCTGAAGAAGACAACTTTAGGTCTCCTAGATTTCACCTGCCATTAGTTTTGGTATAAGATCTTATCAGATCCTGTAGAAAGATGATGCTAAGGCGGGGATGAGCACATGGAGTCCTTGTAGGACCTGGTCAAGGAAGAAAAGCTGTGAAGACAAACACACAAAGGGGGTTAAGAGAACTCAAAGATAGAATGGAATCTATGGAGAGAAATAATTCTGAGAATACAGACACTAGTAATGAAGAAGAATCCTTCGAAGACGAACGACGGGAGGTTACTGAAGATGTCAAAGTACTAAAGATGTTGATGAAGGATAGTTAAAGACCTAGAGTTGAAGTTCCCATGTATGAAGGTAATATCAATGTTGAATAACTCATGGACTCGATCAATGATTTAAACAAGTATTTTGACTTTGAATAAATTGAAGATAAAATAAGGTGAGATCTGTAGCGAGTAGGATGAAAGGGCATGCAACTATTTGGTGGGATGAACTTCAGATCCACAGAGAAAGAAGAGGTAAGTCTAAAATCCACTCTTGGGATAAAATGTTATATAAAATTAACATTCAATTTATGCCTAAGGATTATCAGTTGAATCTCATTAGGCATCTACAAAATCTTAGACAAAAAGGTAAGACTATTAAAAAATATACTGAAGAGTTCTTTAAGCTGAGTATTAGAGTTGGGCACACACAAGGGGACATAGAAAGAGTGGCCAGATATATAAATGGACTAAGATTTGAAATATGAGATGAGATTAGTTTGTTGAATTTGAAGACTGATGAAGATGCTTTTTCAGGTAGCCTTAAGGGTAGAAGAAAAGCTACTAAGAAGACAACCAAAAGAATCGAGGGAGAGGTTCAGCCAAAGGATATACAAATAGAGGAGGTAAGTTTTCTACTTCTAAGGATGAGGCAGAAGGATCTAGTAGCCGCACACCCCAAAGAGGAGGATTCAAAGGAGGCATAGGAAGAGGAAGAAATAGAGAAGTGAAATGCTATACATGTGGAGAAATTGGACACATGTCATGGGAGCACCCAAGGAATAAAATTGCAGCTTAGAGGAATGTAAACATTATTGAGGCTCATGAGGATTCCAGCGAAGAAGAAGAGGTGAATAATCCTCATGAGGAAGGAGAATCTCTTATGCTGAAGGGACTTTTGGTAAAGACAGAGAATAAAGTGCATGAACAATCCCATGGAAAGAGTTTGTTCAGGACTAAATGCAAGTCACAAGGGAAGTGTTGTAATATGGTTATTAACATTGGTAGTATAGCTAATTCAGTATCCACTGAGATGGTAGAGAATTTGGGATTGTAGAGGATGAAACATCTAGATCCTTATAAAGTGTCTTGGTTGCAAAAAGGACATAAGCTCTTAGTGAATAATCAATGTAATGTGGAGTTTCAAATTGGTACTTATAAATATGTGGTATTATGTGATATAATTCCTATGGATTTCTGTCATATATTGTTAGGGAGTCCATGGAAATATGATAGAAAATTTGTTCATGATGGAAGAAAGAACACTTATTCTCTGGAAAGGGATGGAAAAGACATACATTGTCACCATTGGAAGATGAAGCAGTTCAAGAAGGTTTAGGGTGAAATATTTTGTTGATGACTAGGAAGTGACTGTTACAAGAAGTCAAGAAGGAGGATGAGTTACATTTTTCTCTTGTTGGTAAACCAAAGGTAATTTTAACTTCTACAAATTTAGATGATTTTCCTACTGAAGTTAGAATTTTGCTAGATGAATATGTTGATATTATTGTGGATGAGATTCCCAATGCTTTACCTCCTGTGAGAAGTATTAGTCATCATATTGAATTAATACCTAGTGCAAGTTTACCTAATAAGCCAGCATACAGATTAACTCCTCAATAAAATGAACAGATCAAACAACAGGTTCAGGAGGTGTTGAACAAAGGGTTTGTGAAAGAAAGTTTGAGTCCTTGTGCAATACCCACTGCACTTAGACCAAAGAATGATGGTGGATGGAGAATGTGCACCGACTCTAGAGCAATTAATAATATCAATATCAAGTACATATTTCCTTTACCCCACATTGATGATTTGATGGATTGTTTTAGTGGTTCAAAGTATTTTTCAAAGATAGATTTCAAAAGTGGTTATCATCAAATAAGGACAAGAGAAGGGGATGAATGGAAGACTGCATTCAAGACTAATAATGGATTGTATGAATGGTTAGTAATTCCATTTGGGCTTACTAGTGCACCCAGTACTTCTATGAGATTGATGAATGAGGTCTTAAAGCAATACACTGAAAAATTTGTGATAGTGTATCTGGATGATATTATGATTTTTAGACATAATAAAGAAGAACATTTGAGACATCTTAAATTGGTATTGGAAACCTTGCAAAGGGAGAAGTTTCTAATAAATATGAAAAAGTGTAGTTTACAGAAGAAGGAGTAGATGTATTTTGTATTCGTGGTTTTAGAAGAAGGGATGAATATGGATCCAGATAAGGTGCAAGCAATTTTAAGTTGGCCAATTCCTAGGCATGCATATGCGGTAAGAAGTTTTCATGGAATTGCAAGTTTTTATAAAAAAATTCATCATCAATTTTAGTCAAATTTGTGCACCTATAATAGATACCTTCAGGTGAAGTAGACAAATTTTCAAGTGGATAGAAGCAACTGACAAAAATTTTAAATTTTTGAAGAAGAAGATCACCGAGAATCCTATTCTGGATTTGCCAAGTTTTGATAAGGTTTTCAAAGTAGATCTTACAGCTGATTTTACCACACATGGTGGATCACACCTTTATGGCCTTCCCTGTCCCTTTGCAGACTCTTTAGACCCCATGGACCATTTTTTTACCTTTGATGTTTCCAAGATCATCCCTAAAAACATGTCATATTTGATATATGCGACTTTTAAACCCATTCTCGTGTATATACGCAGATTTGACCCTTAAACTCATGTCCATTAGGATGTGTGCAAAAGGCCAAATAGTTTTGGAGTTTTCCTTGATGTGAATCCGAATCACTTGTCTCTTGGCCTTCCATATTCCTTGAGATCACTCGGATTCAACCTTCCATTACCCCATTGAAGTACTATATAAGGAACCCTTTGGATACATTGAAGGAGGAGGAATTGAAGAGAAATAGAACTATATTCCATTGTTGTTAGAGCTTATACTTGAGTTTGCATCCCTTTGTCCCTTGGAACACTTTGTGTTCTTCCCAAGCTTGCCTTTTCTTATGAGCTTGCTATCGAGAGATGGAGGATTGAAGTGGTGGAGGCCCAGGTGGAGGACTCAGTTTCTCCGATTCGCAAACGTGTCAATAGAGGTTGTCACTATTGTAATATTTGTTTTATATTAGTAGAAATATATTTTCCTATCCAATAATGTGTATTTAAATGAGTATTGAATCCATGGATGCTTTTAAATGCTTATATGTTATTGATTATATATGCTAGAGTAGGTCTAACACAATTATATATAGCATGCTTGTCTTGTTTGCTAAATGTTGAGAGAGAAAATTACTTATACAAGTGAGAGTGGAAAATCTCAATGGGGATCTACATCAACCATCCGAAATAAGGTATGTATTGAGATCCTTTAGTGTTATATATTTGGTTTCTCTTGCATATTGGAAAGGATTGATTTCTTTGGTAACTTTGTCTGTTGTGGTACCCCAAGCCATAGGAAGTTTTCTCCGTAACAAAATTGGCGACTCCACTTGGGATTTCCTAGTCATTTCCTTTGGGGTTTTTTATCGTAATTCAATGTTCTTGAATTGCTCTTATTTCTCAGTTTCTTCATCGGGTCTGGGGACATGTTTTCCTGGTAGTATCTAATAGGAGTAAAGTTTGTCTTAGCTTGTCTGTTTTACCTTCTTTTTTATCTCTTTTTCTTCCTATACATGAGTTTTTGTTCACAGTCGCATGTACACATGGTTTCTACTGGGACATCCACGTATATATGCGGGTTTTATGCATACAGTCGCGTATGCCCTGAATTTTTATTCTTAGGGGAATATTAATCGTTGGTGGGTGAGTTTTGATGATTGCTGAGTCTCCTTGGATGCTTCTAGAGCTTGTATACACCTCTGTTTCTGACTAGAGACGTCTTTTAGTTGGAATTTTTTTAAATGTTCTTGTCATTGCATTTTCTATTTTTTGTTTTGGGATTAGTGCATTAGGTATCTTTTACCTTGGTGCTTTGCTTGGGTGTTGTTTGATAGTGCTTGCAAAGTCTGGGGGTGGTAGAGTCATTCTTTTGCTTCATTATCTCATTTTAATTCAAAAAATACAAAAATATTTGCTTTTTGCAACATGATGCATTTTTTCATTTTGCATGGTAATTGCACTAGGTTTGCTTGGAAAAGTATTAGTCATATTTTCATATAGGAATGACAGCATTTTTCATTTGAAGGAGAATTTTCCATTTCACGTAGTAGCATACCCCGTTTTTCATTTGACACAGTGCATTTGCATTGATTGTTAGGTGTGCATTTTACTTCTTGTTGCGTCATAACACCATTAGTTGCACGATGATTTACCCTTTTGAGTAATAAGCCAATTAAAATCAACGCATAATAAAATGAATTACACTCTTTTCTTTTATAGGGTGCACCAACAAGATTTGGTTTTAGGGTCTTGGAATAGTTCATTGTGACTAAATTCTCCAAGACCACTAAACAACAACATGTATGTGTCTGTCCATGTGAGGGTGTGAAATTCCTTGGTATAATTAGTGTTTCTCAGGATCCTCCTCTTACAAGGCAGTTAAGCACGAGGCAGTGTGAGCGATTATTGATTGGGATGACCCCTAGTCATAACTGAGTAGCACTGGAGATATTTCCAGTATTGTATTCATATCTAGGGGCTCTTTCAAGAGTTTTGGGCTTTTCTACCCTCCCCATATGGTCAATCCCGCTGTTACTGTCCACTTAAGCATTGATTATACTGAGGTGACCTTAGTTGCCTTACCTAGGTTATTGAGGGGGTACTTCGTAGAGGTTATTTTGCAGGTGTCCCAGCTAGGATGGGGTCGAAAAACACAGTCACTATATGCATTGAAGCTGAGGGCCAAAACAATTGGTTACAAACCTCTGCTTGTTGTGTATGGGAGTCTCAAGCCTCTCCAAGGCAATACATACCTGCTTCATTCAGGAGCTTACATATCCTACCCTTGCTTGCTTGTGATTTGGATTTACATTATATAGGTGTATGATTTGTGCACTCTAGTTTTCCTAGGGTTTGCGTAATTAGATAGAGTATTTTTCATTTTTTCAGTCATTGTGGATTCGGGTGCGACACTTCGCCATTCTCACCATTTAGCAGGACTTCTACCTTCTACATCTCCTCTTCCTTTGGGAGAGAGAAATACATTGTTCGGGAAGACTACTTATCACATTGATTCACACATGATGGGAGTTCACGAGGATGAGATTCCTAAGACATCCTCTCCACCTCAAGATGTTGGGGAGGAAGATCCTATTCCTGTATTTGATCCTTCACCTGATATACCTTCACATTCTAGTTACGATCCCTCATTCACAGGTCACCGGTATTGGTTGCCGGGTGACGAGACTTACCATGAACCCATAAGCACTAGTCATGTCAGTTATGGCATGCCTGATATCCCTGCATGTGATCCCACACATCATGCCGAGTCAAAAATTGAACCTAGCACTATGCCTGGGGGCATCCCCAATCCTTTCTGTGTGGAGAGATTTGGGAGTACTAGCCACATTGCAACTTCCATCCCAGCGGTGGAAGCTACCCCAGCAGTGGAAGCTACCTCACATGTTCATCCTAGGCCTAATGTTAGTAGTCATATGCAGATACTAGAACCAAGACGAGTGACTATAGGGAATACCACTTATAACCCTTCACATGTTCCTTCATCCTCTATTCCTACTCCTTCGAACACATTTTTAACAACCCTTCCTCCCCCTCATTCATGTGGTCCTTCGAGTTGAAATGTTGCTACTAGTCATGTTCATACTGCGACTACTCGTACAATAGTTTCTTAGAGTCAATCATCTCCTCTTGTCTCAGGAGGTCATATTCCTGTTTCTGGATTGTCTTACAGTCCATCACATGGCATTCCCCATATCCATACTTATGGAGCCTCTCATGGGATATCCCATGGGACATCTTATTCTAAATTCTCATGCACAATATTATGGACCGCAGTATGGACAGAGTTATCAACCTTATGGGTATGGGTATCAACAACCCGCTTACTCCTCTAATTATGGCTTTGTAGTGCCACTTAATCAAGGTTCACCACATCATAATGCTTCCATACAGCCCTATACGGGTCACACAGGAGGAGGATATTATGGCCAAGGCCATGGTATTTATAGTAGTCAGACTTATATGAACCAAAACTATCAAGGAGAGTGGCATAGACCGACTCAACCTTGGATCCATTTCCTCGCAACGTTAAATCTACCTGACTTATTGAAGCTAATGAATGATCTAATATATTATGACCCGACTTGGCCGGCTGTCCCTACCAAGATTCCCTCAGACATTCCCAAATTCGAGGGAAAACCAGGAGAAGATCCTAGTGAACATGTCACTACCTTTCACCTTTGGTGCTCTTCCAACTCTTTACACAATGACTCAATTTGTTTGAGGCTATTTCAACACACCCTTATAAGGGCTGCAGTGAAACGATACATAGAGTTACTAAATGGAGCATTTGTTTTGTTCGATGACCTTGCTATGAATTTCCTCAACCACTTCCAGCTACCAGTGCGTTATGACGTCGGTATAGAAATCTTGTCGACATTTCGGAAGGCTAAAGCCACACATATCTTGGACCATATCCAAGAGTGGTGTAGATGGAAGAGATTGATTAAAGCTTTCATACTGTCATAGTTTCTCCTTGAGTGGTTCCTTAAATTGTTACTACCTTATATCGCGAAGGATGTTTCTACATCTGGAGTCTAGAATGAGGAACAAGCAATTTTTAGGGCACAGGAACTCGATTTGATTTATGCCCAATCCGTGCTATTATATGAGATCATACCTAATGCTTCGCGTTATAGTTTTGATCCCAAGATCAAACCTAGACCACATGTCGATGGCATTGTGGGATGTACAAGTGCCAAACCTGGGGACTCAGTTACGAAACAAGTGAGTTAATTTTCTATTAACCAATTCATGTTAGGACAAGCTATGGCTTTATCTCAACCCACCCAATGGTGAGTGTACCTTCCGTGCAATCGTCGGACCAGAAGGGAAACCAACAACCTGGAAGGAATAAGAAAAAGCATAAAAACAATCATAAGTGTGGGAACAAGAACAAAAATTCCAATTTTAATGACAAGAATGACCGTAATGCTGGGGGGCACAAGCAGTCAAAATGTAAGGTTAAGTTTCCTTACAAGTTGTGTAAGGCTGACCACCTCACTCACTTGTGCCTTCGTATGGAAGGCACCTTGAGATTCATAGCACAGGGCCCAACTATGCTAACCAATCCTTTACCCCATAATCAAAATATGAACTTGAGGACCCATGATCCTCATTCAGCGTCGGGTGGAGATCAAGATCTGCCAGAAGCCAGTACTGGTCATGGGTGCATCAGCATGGTGTGTGCTTCTAAGGTTTTGACTCGTGCGAAGACTATGGTTCATCACAACCAGACCTTGGGAAAGAACCTCCTCCTACCAAGAATCCTTTGCGTATTGAAAATCCTATAGATAAACCTGAGAGTGTAACTCACATTCCTAAAGGAGTCTTAAAGCATTCATCGTACAATCCTAATGCCCGAGCCACCCAGAACTATTCTTTTGTCGAGGATTTGGGCAACACTCCTTGTGCAATGTCTATGCTTGAAGTTCTTCAGAGTTATCCATCGCAAAGGAAAGCTTTGCTTTCCACTCTTGGGGTGGATGATGATAACTCTTCTTCCGTCATCAAATTTGAAACCATGGGACTACAACCTCACTTTCCTTACTACGTGTCTCTCTTGATTCATGTGGAATGTCTTCACATGACCGTCAAATGAACTATGATTGACGAAGGTGCTGCTGCTTTCGTGATGTCTTTATCATCTTGGAAGGGTTTGGGTTCTACCGAGTTGTATAAATCTGCTACCATGTTGACTGCCTTTGATGGTAGATCATTTCGGCGACATGGAATTCTATCTTCTCTGAAGGTTTGTTTGGGAGGGAAGACCATCGCGATCGAGGTCAAGGTGGTTGATGTACCCCTTGATTATAATCTTTTATTGGGTCAGAATTGGATGTATAGTATGAAAGCCGTAGCCTCTTCTCTATTTCGAGTTGTATGCTTTCCATTTAATGGGAATATTTTTACGATTGATCAAACATCGTTCAAAAATATGAGTGTTAATGCATCGTCGGGAGCTTCAATCCCGATTATCAACCATGCTTAACCAGAAACTAGGAGTGTGGGTGTAGGTATGTATCCATCCCTTATGGTGACATTTAGTTGTTTTGCACCCATCCTTATGATTGGATCTAGTTTCGATGGGGCTTCATCGTCATTGAATTCGGCGTCTTTTCACACTTCCCATATGGAATATCCTTGGATTCTTCCTACACCGAGTCCTTCGAACGAACCTATCGAAACAGATGTGCCATTGCATGCAACTATGATTGCATATCAAGAAAATATTGATTGTGTTGCAAAGCCTAGTCCTTGCTCTTCACTGATAGAGGAAGAGGACCTATATGTACTGCGTGCGTGGGCAGTTGAGTCCTCTCATGCACATGGCTACCTTGATAGTGTTTTTGCGTCAGATGAAGGTATTATTGAGGCTATGTCTAGAGTTGAGCCACCTTCAGAAGAGTTACATCATAGATCTTATTTTCTTCCCGAGCTTGACCACTTAGAGCATGAGAACTTTAGGGAGATTCTTAGAGAGAAGATTGGTAGTTCTGTGGTTCCATTAATCTCTCCTGGTCAGATGGTTGATGCGAAAATGGTGAGTATATCACCTACGATTCCTATCAATATCTCTCATGATCCTAGTAAGATTGAGAATGTCTATATTGGGGCAGAATGTTCCCATGCTGAGATTCTGGAGTATACCGAGTTGTTCAAAGAGTTTCGTGATATCTTTGCTTGGTCATATGAGGAAATGCCAGGTATCGACCCTCGCATTGTTGAACATGAAATGAAGCCTTATTCCAATGCCAAACTTGTTCAACAACATTTACATGTAGTGAATCCTAGAAAAGCACCCGCGATTTAGAATGAGATATAAAAGCTATTGAAAGTCGGATTTATCTATACCGTTCCATTAACGGAGTGGGTTTCAAACCCAGTTTCGGTTGATAAGAAACAGGGAGCGATCCGTATATGTACTGATTTCCATGATTTAAATCGTGCATGTCCTAAGGATAATTTTCCCACACCATTTATTGATCATATTTTAGATGAGTGTGTGGGAAGCGAGGTATTTTCCTTCAAGGATGGATTTTTTGGATATAATCAGATTCAAATTAAACCCGAGGATCAACACAAAACTACATTTATTTGTCCTTGGGGTGTGTTTGCATATCATAAGATGCCTTTCGGTCTTAAAAACGCTGGAGCCACATTTCAGCGGGCTATGACCTTGATTTTTCACGATCACAAATAAATTATTGAAGTCTTTTTGGATGGCCTTGCTGCTCATTCTCGGCTGAGATTGCGTCATTCCTACCATTTGAGATTAGTATTTGAAAGGTGCTTCCATTACCAGGTTAGGTTAAATCCTCATAAGTGCATCTTTTGTGTGAATTTAGGTCACTTTCTAGGATTCATTGTTTCTAAGGAGGGTATAAGAGTCAATCCCTTAAAGGTTGAGGCAATACTTCAATTATATCCCTCGAGAAATATTAGACATATTCAATGTTTGCAAGGCATGGAAAAATTCTTATGGAGATTCATGGTTAACTTTGCCAATTTGACTAAAGGCTTTATGCATCTTTTGAAGAAGGACACTACCTTTTACTGGGACGAGTGAGCCCAGGAGTCCTTTGATGCTCTTAAGCAAGCCTTAGCATCGGCCCCTGCGCTTATTCCACCTGACTATAGCTGTGACTTTTTTTATTTATGTGGCCATGTCCATGGAGACGATTGGTATGGTTTTGGTTCAGGAGGATGAGGAGCTCCATGAGCATGTCATATACTATTTGAGGTGGAACCTTATAGATGCGGAAATCCGTTATTCCCATGTGGAGAAACTTGCCTTAGCTACCGTTCATGTGGTTCAGAGATTGAGACACTACATTCTCCTTCGCTAAACCTTGGTTGTAGCTCATGTCAATCCATTTCAGTTTGTCCTCACTAGAAGGATTATTGGGGGAATGTATAATAAATAGATTGTAATTTTACAAGAATTCAATCTCAAATTTGTTTCAGCAAAATCAAAGAAATCGTTAATTTTTTCAAAGCTCATTTATGATTTCCCAAGTGGGGAGGAGGAGGAAGCTTATGAGGATACATTTTTCGATGAGCATATATTCCTTATCTCAACTTTGGATCCATGGTATGGGGATATTATCGTATATTTACAAACATTGAAGGTCCCTACTCACCTTTCATGGGATGAGCGACGACGATTATGTCACGTATCTAAGAACTACCTTATAGTGGACAACACTTTGTACCGCCATGGGGTAGATTCCATTTTACATCGTTGTTTAACCCATGAGGAGGCTGAGGTTGTGCTGAATGATTTCCATGGAGGGGCGTGTGGTGGTAATTTATCTAGGATTTCTATAGCCCAAAAAATATTGAGAGTGGGATATTTTTTGTTGTTGATATTTCAAGATTGTATTAATACGGTCAAAAAGTGTCACCCTTGCCAGGTGTTTGCACGCAATATGCTCTCACATCCTGCCCCGTTACATCCAATTATCACCGCTGGTCCCTTCACCGAGTGGGGGTTGACTTCATGGATTGCAACCCAGCTTCAGCTGGGGGCATCATCATATTATAGTGGTCATTGATTATTTCATGAAATGGGCTGAGGCTATGCCCATGATTAAATCCGATGGTGAGATGACCGCACATTTCATATTCAACAAAATTATTACTCGGTTCGGTATTTCGAAAGAGCTTGTCATTGAACATGGTAGGAACTTTCAAAATCGAATGATGGAAGAGTTGGCCTCAAAGCTAGGGTATAAGCAGGAGCACTCCTCTTCTTATTACCCTCAAGAAAATGGACAGGTTGAAGCAATGAACAAATCACTTAAATCCACTCTCCAACGAACCATCGCACAAAGCAAAACAAATTGGCATATCATGTTATATCCTGCTTTGTGGGCATACAGGACCGCGGTTAAGACTGCCACTGGTTTTTCTCCATATCAGCTCGTACATGTAGTGGATTCTATATTTCCTGTTGAATATGAAATCCCTTCATTGAAATTAGTTATAGAGATTTTACCAGACACTTCCACATTGGAGGAATGTTTGGTCCACTTAGACTAGCTTGATGAGCAGCACCAAGATGCTTTAGTGGCTCTATAGGTGAATAAGCGTCGCATTAAGGTCTAGTATGATAAGTCTGTCCATCCTAGGAGGTTTAGTGAAGGTGATTTGGTCCTTTTATGGGATCAAACTAAAGAACCCTTGGGGGCAGGGAAGTTTAATCCCATGTGGCATGGGCCTTACGTGGTCAAACGTGTGTTAGAGAAGGACACCTATGAGCTGGTAGATTATGAAGGGACATCCATAGCGTAGCCTAGAAATAAACTCTATCTTAAAAAATACTATGCATGATCTTCAGCCAGGGCTGATTATTGTATATTATTGTACAGTTTTTTGCATAGTTAGGTTTTCTTATGGTGATCAGGTTTGTTGATTAGCTTTCACTTCTTATGGCAGATGTTGATGGAGTCTTCCATTTACATAGGATTCATTGATGGTGCTAGCTGCCACACTCAACACTCAGCCTCTGCTACTTGGGTGATTTATACTCCTACGGGTCAGGCGTATGTTTACGGCCCTCTTCGAACAATGTTGTTGAGTATAGTGTCGTTATCGAGCTATTACGGGATGCCATTTCACATGGTGTTCTCTCTCTTGAGGTACATCTTGATTCGTATTTAGTAGTGTCAGAGCTTAATGGCTTGTATCAGGTTAGGTATCCGACATTATTACGAAGATTCTTACATGTGAAATTGTTAGAATGACAATTTGAGAGCATAACATACATACATGTTTCAAGAATTTATAATCAATTTGCTGACTCATATGCTAACTATGTGTTAGATTGGAATTTGTTTCATAGACCATAAGCACATCACAAACATACACTTTTACACACATGTAAATAAATAAAATCGATCATCATAAAAAAAATTTCATTAAACATCCAAAATGTGATGTCTTAATATATAGATGTCATAATACAAAAATGGGGCTTCCGAGCCACCAAAATATAATACACGGTAGTAAAAAAATGAATCACTCTCATGTCTCTAAGCCCGTGGAGGAGGAGGGGGGTTCTGATCGTGGTAGCACACCATGACTCTAGCTAGTCATCAGAATAAACCCACCCATGCTCGTGGTACCCCAACCACCTGGCGATGCATGGCCTTAGGCAAGTCCTTGGCTTGCGCCATGGGTACTATGTGTTTCAGTCATACAAAGTTTGTGTGGATGCTTTGGAGCGTCCGGTCCACATCCACACCCATGATATCATCTCCTCTTCCCCTCCGTCTATGATGAGGGAAGCCATTAGGCCACTGTGGTCCAACATCTGCATACACGTGACAGATTGTCACTATGTGTCCTCATGCAAAAATATGTATTTTGAGTGAAAAATATCAAAAAACACAAAAAAATTTAATAATTCAAAAAACTTAAAAATAGGGTTGGGATTCGTTACCAATATCACCCCATGCCGCTCCAGGTGGTAGGGGCATGTCGGGATCTCCCCGAAAATGTATCCCTGCATAAGGGTAATCATTGATGGCAATAATATGCCACTGCCACCATGGAAAGAAATCAGTTGGGTAGGGGTTGGACACCCTACCTCCACCCAGTCTGCACATAGCATCTACCCAACATCGTTGGGTCAGATCTCGAACCCCATGAAGAGGAACGTCAACTCTAGGGCTTAACCCCGAAACACGCTCAAAGAAGAACGCGCTCAGTATACTACCGAAAACGAAGTTTTGTACCCTTCCCATATTGCAATCATTGAGCTGCTGCTTCATGTTGCTCAATAGCATAGTACTCCGATTGAAAACTGTGGGTCTCATGCACTCCACTACATAGAACATCAATGGTCGCAAGGCCTGGTGGAGTGATGCTAGCCCAACTATCCTGCCAAGTGCTAGTGGTATCACCTTTAGGCCCAGTACCTGGATGGAGTTTGTTGATATCTGACTCCCAACCTTTTCCATGTCCAGAAAATAGTATACGACAATGTACTCATCAATGGTGAGGCTACCTCTAGGCCTGCGAGAACGTAGGTTCACCACCTCTCCCCGTCAGGACAATCCTATAATGAAATATATGTCCTCCACCTCTATAGTGAGGGACATCCCATCGATATGGAAATACTCTAAGTCTGGAACCCAGTAGTCTAGTAGCATCTATAGGAGTCTTGGTTTGGCCCTCAGGCTGCCAAGACACCAAAACTTGTATAGTACACATGCACGAAGAGCTTGTTGAGCCATCAAATCACCCCGTACAACCTCTTCTACATCTCCATGTTCCCTCTTGCTCTATTCTAGGACCATCCTGCACAATAAAAATAAATTTTGGTCATTATATACCTTAAAAAACCATGTGTGCGGCCACATACGTGACTGTTTGCAAAAAAGCCGCGTATGTATGCAGGTTTGGGCTGTTTTTCCGCGTATAGCTAGCCCTTTACGAGGAAAAAACCCCTATTTCCATGTGGGCCAAGAAGAATAATCTAGACTGGCCTAAAATTAAAAATTTGAACATGGAAATTGACAAAATTTACATGAAAATGGAAGAGGGGGACATGACTAGTTACCTAGAACAAGTGGTATCGAATTTTGCTAGACGAAGCTCCCGGAATTCGCATTTGAAGTTCTAAGCTCAAATGGGTAAAAAATTTCAAATGATATGTAATTTTTGAAATTTTTACTACTTATAGAAAAATTTTGAAAATTTTACCCCCTTTCTATAGTTTTAGACAGTTTCGGACTATTTTAGACCGTTTTGGACTAATCTAATGATGTAGGAGACCATTTTGAGCGTCATTTCAACCATTATTTTGACCCGTTCATGCCGATTTTAGGTATTATGTCTAAACTAGCATACAGGTTAGATGTCACATCCATTTGCATTTTGCATGACCTTATGACAATTTCATGATAACCTTAGGTACGAACCCATTCTATCTTGTCACAGAACCTTCTTGTTGTTTTAGAAGTGACATGATGTGAATGGTAGAGCTTGATCATACATGGGTGCCCTAGTTAGCTCCTTTATTGCATTTGGTGCTCATGCCAGCATTTTTAACCTTTAGGGTGTGGGAGTCCTTTGTATAGTATCGCCATGTCTTTGCGCAAGAGCCTCATACTCCTTTTGATCTTTTTTGCTGGCCTTCTTCCCCCAGGAGTCCCTTATATCAAGTTGTAATTGCATTATCATGAGTTTTGATTTCCTTATTGAGCCTTATGCCAACTTCCCTGACTTCGATTATTAGCCATATAGCCTAAGCTTGTCTCATGTCTAGCCATGCAAAGCCATTTTACATATCCTTTGCATCTTGATTCCCATTTTTTACTGGGAGGGGACTTTCCCCCGAGTGTCGTTATCCTACACATGTGTCCTTGCATTGATAATAGGTATGTTCTACTACTTGGAACTAGTTTGTTTGCCCATTGACACTAGTCTCCTCCTAGTTTGTAACTATAAAGCACTTTTATTCTTTTTCAAACTTTTCAATATATTTGAAAAAGTACAAAAAATTAAAAAACCAAAAAGCCAGACAAGAAAAGATGTTATCTTTGGTAGCATTCGAGTCGTGTCACCTTTGAACAGAGCATTACATATCACATCCGTTGGATCGGTTAATAGTTGGAATTTAGGAGCTGTACTCATTTCTCTGAGTTTATCTCCACCGACTGGTTAATCTTTTAGTCCCTATGGAGCCTCTATCAATGCCTCATGTGTCACAAAGATGTCCTAGTTTTGTATATCATGTCTATGCTACCTACATTTAGTCACCACTCACCTTGATGCTCTTGTTTGAAGGAAGTTGAAACCTGAGTCGGCCATTTCTTAGTTATCTTGACTTTGCATGTTGGCCACTCCCAGTACTGATATTGGTTAGTGCAAATTATGATCGAATCCTTCCACATTATATAGCTTTGCTGAGTACCTCATGTTGGATGATGGGGGATGCCTTAATGCCCTCCTTCCAGTGGATTTCATCCCATCGACTTCAAATCATTTATTTTGGGATAGGAATCTAGAGTCATTTTTTAGTGCCTTGAGACTTGCAGTCATCAGTGGCAGGTTCTCTCACCATTGACAGTTTTTGGGAATACATCAATGTCCCCTGATCGATGGATCCTTTCAAGTGTTTGACCTCAACACCTTTATTTGCACTTGTTAGTTTTCACTCTAGTACCTTGATTCCCATTTTCATTATCGGTGGGTGATCTCGTGTCTGTTATAGGTATACATCAATGACCAGTAATCAGATGATGGACTATTATGTTTGACCTCGACACCTCTATTCGCATAGTAGGACATGTACTCATAGCGAATTGTGTAGAAGACCTAGAATATTGGTGGCATTTCATATATGCTATCTCCTTGATCGTGCTAGTGTTCATAAGATTTCAGCTCTCATGAGTTGATTCCAGTATATGTCAGATGTTTCCAGCCATTATGGAGATCTTGATCCATTATATATCTTCAGCATTCATGAAGATCATGATCCTCTGTATATCTTCATCATGGATATTCTGATCTATCTATATTGTACGTGGCGATGACCACACATGTCATATTTTGTATCATTCCTATTCATGTCCATTGTACTCTTATGTATCCCAGACTGCTATATATACTTGCAGTTATGTGCACAGTTTGATTATTGTATTGTACTATTGGATGGATGGTTCTTCCACTTGGTTCTTCATCACTCCACTTTTGGGATGGAATTATAATATATTTTGGCCATCGTATCAACCCTCTGACCTCACACATTAGGGGGCATCTGTTACAGCTGATTTTACCACACATGGTGGATCACAACTTTATGGCCTTCCCTATCCCTTTGAAGACTCTTTAGACCCCATGGACCATTTGTTTACCTTTTATTTTTCCAAAATCATCCCTAAAAACATGTCTTATTTGATATACACGACTTTTAAACCCATTCTCGTGTATATACGCGGATTTGACCCTTAAAACCGTGTGCATCGGGATGTGTGCAAAAGGCCAAATAGTTTTGGATTTTTACTTCATGTGGATCTGAATCAATTGTCTCTTGGCCTTCCATATGCCTTGAAATCACTCGGATTCGACCTTCCATTACCCCATTGAAGCACTATATAAGGAACCCTTTGGATACATTGAAGGGGGAGGAATTGAAGAGCAAGAGAACTATAGTCCATTGTTGTCAGATCTTATATTTGAGTCTGCATCCCTTTGTCCCTTGGAGCACTTTGTGTTCTTCCCAAGCTTTCCTTTGCTTGTGAGCTTGCTATCGAGAGATGGAGGATTGAAGTGGTGGAGGACTCAGTTTCTCCAATTCGCAAACATGCCGATAGAGGTTGTCACTATTGTAATATTTGTTTTATATTAATAGAAATATATTTTCTTGTCCAATAATGTGTATTTAAATGAGTATTGAATCCATGGATTCTTTTAAATGCTTATATGTTATTGATTATATATGCTAGAGTATGTCTAACACAATTATATATAGCATGCTTGTCTTGTTTGTTGAATGTTGAGAGAGAAAATTACTTATACAAGCGAGAGTGGAAAAGGTCAACAGGGATCTACATCAATCGTCCGGAATAAGGTATGTATTGATATCCTTTAGTGTTAGATATTTGGTTTCTCTTGCATATTGGAAAGGATTGATTTCTGTGGTTATTCCATCTGTTGTGGTACCCCAAGCCATAGCAAGTTTTCTCCGTAACAGTAGAGATAGATGCTAGTGGGACAAGAGTAGGAGTTGTGCTGAGTTAAGAACAGAGACCAGCGGCATACTTCAATGAAAAGTTGATTAAGGCAAAACAAAAGCATTCCTCATATGACAAGGAATTATATGTTGTTGTACAAGCTCTCAAGAAATGGAGACATTACTTGATTCCTAAAGAGTTTTTGTTATATTCTGATAATCATGCTTTGCAGTATATAAATAGTTAGCTTAAATTGAATAAAAAACATGCTAAGTGGGTGGAATTTTTGCAGAACTTTACCTTGGTGATCAAGCATACAAGTGGAAAATCTAATAAAGTTGTTGATGCTTTAAGAAAATTAAGTTTGACCTTGCAGGAATTTAAGTTCGGTACTTTGGGATTTGAGAATTTGGTTAATATGTATAAAGAATATGAAGATTTCAAAGATATATATGCATCCTGTGAGAATCTAGTTTCCCATAATAAAAGCCAATGGTTAGGTTATATGTTACAGGAAGGATTCTTGTTCAAAAATAGCAAGTTATGTATTCCAAAATGTTCTATGAGATAAAATTTGATACAGGAGAAACAGAGTGGAGGTTTGTCACGACATTTTGGGTAGAATAAAACATTTTCTTAGGTGAGTAATTCTTATTTTTGGCCAAGAATGCAACATGATGTAAAGAATTTTTTTGAAGGATGCAAAATATGTTAGCATGCCAAAGGGAGGAGACAAAATATTGGATTGTATCAACCCCTACCTATTCCAACTAGACCTTGGGATTACATCAGCATGGATTTTGTTCTGAGATTGCCTAGGACTCAGAGGGAAAATGATTCTATTTATGTTGCAGTGGATAGGTTTTCAAAAATGGCTCATTTTATTGCTTGTAATAATACCAATGATGCAACAAACATTGCTAACTTGTTCTTTTCAAAAATTGTGAAGTTGCATGGTTTACCTTTAAGCATTGTGTGTAACAAGGATACTAAATTTGATGGTTATTTTTGGAGAACTATATGGAAGAAATTGGGTACTAGCCTCATTTTTAGATCCTCTTATCACCCTCGCACTGATCGTCATACTAAAGTGGTAAATAGGAGCTTGGGAAACATATTGAGAAGTGTTGTTTATGAAATTCTGAAGCAGTTGGATTTAAGTCTTAATCAAGCCGAGTTTGCTTACAATTATTCACCCAACAGAAGTAGAGGTATGAGTCCTTTTTAGATTGTGTATGGTATGCACCAAAGAGGAGTGTATGAAATTAGGAATTTGGGTGGAAAAGAAAGAAGAAGTGTAGATGGTGAAGATTTTGCATCCAATATGCATGTGTTGTAAGAGAATGTGAAGAAGAAAATGTAGGATTGTGCAGGAAAATACAAACACAGAGTGGATTTGAGAAGAAGAGAAGTTGATTTTCAGGTTGGAGATTTAGTAATGGCCTAGATTAGGAAAGAGAAGTTTCCTAAAGGAACCTACCATAAATTGAAGCTCAAGAAAATTGGAGCTTGTAAAATTTTAAGGGAGTTTTCTTCAAAAGCATATGAAGTAGAACTTCCTTCTGATCTTCAAATTTCTCCAATTTTTAATGTTTCAGATATATATTCTTTTAAAGATTCAGGTGTTCAGACATAAACAACTTCAAGTGAAGATGGTTCCTTTATAAATTGGAAAGGACAATTACCTCAGAAAGAACAACCACATATTGAAGCTATCCTCGAAAAAATGGTTGCAAAGAATACCAGAGACAAAGAATATTTTTAGTATTTGGTGAAGTGGAAGGATCTCATCTGAAGATGCAACGTGGATGATAGAAATGGATATTTCCAAGTACAATGTACACCCTGAAGGCCTATTGAAGAATTATTTTCTTGCCCCAAAGTATGATGCATGACAATCGAGACAAAGTCCTTTGTTTGATGAATAAGCTGTGAATGTTATTCTTTTGTTTCGATGTAATCAATTCTAGAATGATAGGGTTAGTTGTTGGGATTTGTTTTGATTGTAATAACTGGAAAACTGCCACTGTTGTCATCGAATATTGCAAGAGGTTGCTCAAGGATAGGTTAGTTGTAGATTTCCTTTCTTAGGGGTTAAGATCTTACTATTCGGATTTGACAGTTTGATGAAGCTCTATTTAAATGTAATTGATATAGTGTATAAGTATGTGTAGGGGAATGATAGTAGAGAGTATGTAAGTGTTATGGTTAATTGAATGAAGAACATAGTTTAAAATATCTACATCTGTGTTCATATATTTGATGTCTTCTCTCAAAAACCAAAAACATGATTTTAAGTTTTGTGTGTGTGTGTGTGGTTCAATGGTTCAGTAAAACGTTGAAGAATTCCCAATAGTGTAGAGGTGTTTCTGCATAACGAATTGATCACTCCATGGATTAATTTGACTATTATAGTCTACATCAAGAATCTGTGAAATTTAGCATATTAAGGGTTGGGTTTAATTTCTGCAGATGAAAAGTTAAGATCCGCAAGTATTAAGGTGAGATTTGCATCAGATCTCATAACAACGGTCAGGAAGGAGCCCACAAAGGATCAACAACTTAGAAGAACTGTGAAAAAGGAGGCACGAAGGAAAATTGTGGAATCCCATCTTTGGAAAAGTGGGAAGGAGGATCCGTAATACACAATCTGAGTGTGGAAAGAAATGTTGCGGCCGTAAATTTGTGGAAGTCTGTTAGTTTTTGAAAACTGAATAATTGTGAACCCGTAATCTGCATTCCGCATTTGCGGAAAAGGGTCTTGAGGAAAGGTGCTTGCCAGAAAGGTTTTGGGGAGAACTAAATTGCATGAATTGAGTTGCGGAAATACTGAGTTGCATAAAGACATATTTTTGGAAATATGTATTGCAGGAAGAAGTTTGCAGAACGAAGATTGCGGGAGCATAGTTGTGGAATCCTTCTTGAGGAAGAATATTTTGATCAACATTTTAGTTTGAAGAAGACAACTTTAGGTCTGCTAGTTTTCACCTACCATAAGGGTGGTTTAGAATAATATAAAATGGAAGGAATGTGTTTCTTAGTATATTGGGGTTTAGGGATATTTTTAACATTTAAATATATATATATATAATTTAGAGAGGGGATAGAATTATATATTGAGAGGTTGAATTAGGAATTGATAAGTTTGAATGGTTATAAATTTGCATGTGAAGGTGGTGCCAATTCAATTATGTGCAAAGTCAAACTAGCGTTTGAATATGTATGGTGTATGTGTGAAGGTAGTATGACTTTGATTGTGTTGGAAGTTTGAAGTTTTGTTTGGATATGTATGATTTTTGTGATAAGCCAAGTTATTTTCAGGGGTTTGTTCTACATCTTGGAATATCTACTCCCAATAAGATTTCATTTTTTACCCTATAATATTTTGAAGGATTATATGATTTGTATCATGTCACCATACTAGTAATAGAAATTAAAACGTGGTTTTAAAAATGTCATGGAAAAAATGGACATATAGGATACTTAGTGAGAAAAGGGGTGTTTTAATTGGAATGGTATATTGGGATGAGTTTTCATCAAAAGAAATTTTTGAGGTATTCCTCATTATTTAGTGAAATTATGGGTATTATTTCATATCCCATGAATGCACGTATTATGCCATAGTTCCACTGAATGAAACCATGTTATGCTTGAGTGTGAATGTCTTTACAATTTTTCATGAGAATTTCAAGGAAAGATTGTAGAATGACCACATCATGATGAACATCATTAAGCAGGTAAAGGAAGCTCAAGAAAAGATGTTTTGAATAAATAATGAAGTGGTGTACTTTATTTATCACATATATGTTCCTAAGTCATCTAATATTAGGAAGTATTTATTGAAGAAATGCCACAACCCACCCGTTGTTAGCTACGTATGACAAAAAAGAAAAATGGCAATATTTGAAAGGGTCTACTATTGGGAAAATATGCAAAGGGATGTGGAAGAGTACATCAATAGTTGTCTTGTATTCCATTACGACAAGGATGATCTCAAATATAATGTTGGTTCATTACAACCTTTGTCATTGGCATAGACACTTTGGGCAAGTTTCTTTACGCAGTTCATCACTTAGTTGCTAGGTTCACAAGGATATAATAAGATTTTTTGGATTGCTGATTGATTTTCCAAATATTCCATCTTCGGGCTAATCCAGGTGCCTTATTCCATGGAGGACGTTGCAAAGTTGTTTCTTAAAAATATTATGAAGTTCGAGAGACTTCCACTAAGAATTGTGTTGGATAGAGACACAAGGTTCATAATGTGGTTTTGGTCATTCAAGCTTGTTGGTACCATGGTAACGATGAGTTAGAGCTATAATTTACAAAACAATGCATGGAGATAATGCATAAATTGCCTTTTGGAAGATTCCATAAGGAAGTCCATTCATGTAGAAGAAATGAGTTTCCAGAGTTGTTGGATGGAACCCAATTCAATTTAAGGAACATGATACAGTCCATTCGAGTTGGTGAATGGGAATAATTGATTTGATACCCACGTAGTTTTGCATGGATACTATTGATGGAAGCCATCAACCTTCGGGCTAATGAAGGGATGGAAAGATAGATTGGAGATGGACTCCATTCAGTGTACAAATGTAGTACAGACGATGAAGCATGGGGTGGATTTGTGTCAGGAGGGAGGAAATTTTAAAACTAGCTGACTTAGTCTTGCTTAAGTTGATCAAATAGGAATTCAAGCCACCAAGTTGCATGTTTGGTGCTTTTTTGCAATGGTTTCAATGATTCTTGAAGTTATTTGAGAAAATTGGCAACACCATGTACATATTGTTGGGTGTTTTAAAGGTCATGTTTAGATGTGTGCCTCTGTTGGATAACTTGGTAAAATAGAAGCAAAGTTACAAATCTTACATATTCATGTCTAAGGCAAAGTTATAGATAGAAATTATGTAAAGAGACATATCCTAACTACAATAAATGAAACAATACACTATTGAAAAACCAAAGATGATGAAAAGAAAATTTTCAAGTAACACAAAGTCCATGAAAAATGTCCATTACTATCACCTCCTTAGAAAAATAATGATTAATTACAAATTAGGAAAACGTTCATTAATTTATGAATGGAAGACTTTAACTAGGTCCAAGAAGAGAGATAGGTGTCCCTTCTTCAACTGAGCTTCCTTGCTAGCTTGGAGCCGTGCTGCAAACTCTTATATAGCGGGTGTACTATTGAGTCTATTTTATACCTAATACTATGTTAATGTGCTTAGGTAAAAATAAATATATCACTAATTTAAAAAATAGGTATATTTTTGTTATTTTCATACATTAGTGCGTCTTTCAGTAATTTATCATTATTAAATAGACGTGCTAACACGTCCCCTCTACATTAACGGAACCCATGGCTACGATTAAGGTGTTCAGTCCTGTGAAAACTTATTTAAAATCATAGGCAACGTTTCACGACTAATTTAAAACCTTTTACGATTAAGATATTCAAAGTCACATGAATACTTAATTTAATTCAAGACAAGAGCCACGTGGTGGCAATGATCTGACATTGTCATATGTTGTTGCAGTTGCAGGTTAAATTGAAAGCTTTATAAAGATTAACATCAGTATCTGTATTTAATCCTTCCATGATCAACAACAAATAAAAAAAAATGATTTGCTTTATATATATAATTTTTTTTAGGTTTTATTTCAACTTTAACAATGTAAATAGGTTTGGCACATGCCATCAATTATTTTCTTCCCAACATTCAGATTCTTTGCAGATATTTTGGAGTGATTCTACTATCAATGTTGTCTAAGCCAGTCTTCTAGGCATAGGCAGAAAAACTACCCACAACATTTAGGTTATCATGATACAAAAAAATTTCACAAACAATCCTACCAAAAATCCGAAAATCAACCCTGTCACCACATTGATTTACATTAATCAATCTATTTTTGAAACTTATTAATTGTAAAAATGGACAAATTGGATAAAATAAAAACCATAACCACATTGATTTACATTAATCAATCTGTTTTTGAAACTTATCAAATCTAAAAATAGATAGTTTAGATAAAAAGGAAGTCAATTTTGTTAATGCACATTCTATTCACAAAAATAGTTTGATATTTTTTATATTTGTTTTGTTATGAGAAGTTTGTTGGTTATATTATATGATGAATCTAAATTATTTAATAAAAAGTGTTTTGAAATTTGTGAACATATATATTTTGAAAAAGAAAAATATTAATATTAGATGGAAGAGTATATATTGTTTACCCTTTTTAATAAAGAAATTGAATTTCAAATATTGAAAATCTAAGTACTAGGAGATAGGGCATGCAAAACTTGTGAAGAGATTATTTAAGGAAAAATAAATTTTAGCTTTTAGCTTTTCCCATTAATAATTTCTAATGCATTAATAATTACTAATTGACAATCAAGCTATAAAACTTTGGTCACACACCTATAAAACTTTGGCCACAAATTGGCTTATGTCAATCAATAAAATAATTAATATTGTGTCCATCAATAAAATAATTACTATTCCAATGACTTTCCAATAATTATTATTGTGATGATACACTTTTTTAACAAAATTGTCATCCTCAATATTAATTGCCTAGGATGAGAAGGTTCTTAAATTTTTCTTTTCCTTTTCTTATTATGTTCCCGACAGGGAATATATATGAATCGGTTAGGTGGATTAATTCTAGAGACATATTTAAATTTTTTATTTTTCAAATGTTTCTACTATAGTTTGATTACTTTTTATTTTTTGAATTATTTAAATATTGATTTAACTTAGTTTTTATTGGTCTTTTACAGGTGACGTTTGCTTGGGACTTTGTGCCCCAAGACCCGGCGGCGTGATAACGTAAGCACTGGCATTGGGAAGGGTTTGCAGTAAGGTGAGATGTGTTCTAACATCCCCGGGCAGTGCCAATGACATCCTCGATTGTGGAGGCTCTACAGGAAACGTGGCGATAAGTGAGGGTTTGCAGTAAGGTGAGGACCTGCATGCCCTTCATGGTTCCATGATCACCCCATGTCTCTGAGCTATTTAATGGTATTCACACCAATATTTATGCTTCTGGCAGTAGCAATTGTTTTAATTAATACAAAATAGTTGACGGCAAAATCCCAAAAAATTATTTGACAAAAAAGAATTAAATGAGCCAGCCTCGAATTAAATAATTGATAAGAAGGGACCCAGTGAGGATCAGGCAGCTCCATGGATCGATGTGGAGAGAGCATTGAAGATCCAATTGAGTCAACAGAGAATAAATTCAAGTCAGTGGAGCATAAATTCAGTTGGTCAGGCTGTGCAATCCATCAATATGAATTAGAACAGCTGAGTCTCAATAAATTCTGTATGGGATGCGATGGTGGTCGATTGGACTGGAAGTAGTGATTGATTATTAATTCGTTTAATTTGGCAAAGGCAGAGATAGAATTATTAATAGTGTGTAAGCCAATGCCTAGCCAGGCCATGAATGCAATGACGTAGACCATTTAATAAAATTTAAAGATACGGATCCATATATGATTTTCTTAAATGCCTAGCAACCGTTCGGATAGCAGGGTGCTTTCATGCGAGTTCATCATAGAAATCGATCCCTCGTCAAATGGATTTAGTAGCAGCTAATAAACATTGGTTCCTTCATGACAAATCTACTCTTACCCTTTTGTATATTATTTGCACTCATTCTAATCATGGGTCGCCCTAGTTCCTTCATGGGATGGCACCTCCATTCCACTGAACATAAATCCCCTGCCTCCAGGTACTTCTCTACTTCAATTTAATTTCTCCCTTTCTTGTCCTAGTGAAAAGGAATTTTAATGTTGAAAAGAAAATAATTGTTGGGATTTGAACTTCATAAGCATAGTTTTGCCTCTAATTTTAGGGTTGATTTTGAAGCTTTTGTTCACAAGGGTCCAACATTCGAATAGCTGTTGTGTTACTTCATCCTAAAAAATAGTTTTTGTTGTTATGATGAATATAGAAGTTTGGACATCCAAACCATGTGCCCAAGAGTTTACACCAAGTCCTTATGCTATGTTCCAACCATCGCCAACTCTTTCACCACCAATATATTATTCTCACAGTATAGATGCACGACCATATGTTTCATGATGAACAGGCACGTGTTCGATTCCTCTCAGATTGTGCTCTTGTATAATGCTTCTATTATGGGAATTCCTTATCCCGTCGCCTCAATTTCATAGGCACTATGGAATAACAGGAAACAGCAGCAGGTTCCCCTTGGTTTTCAAGGGGATGTTAGCAGCCATTTCTTTCCATTGTTGCAGGTTCCCTTTGGTTTTCAAAGGGGATGTTAGCAGCCATTATTTTCCATTGTTTCCCTTAATAAGGCCTTATAGCTATAATGATAACAAAAACATGAATAACATTGGTGTTGCTGCTCATAGTGGGAGAAATGTATCGGGTTAGAGTCCCAAGACTGTTTATCCATTAGGTCGAGAACATGCATCTTGAGCACTGCTTTTAAGTTCCATGCCTGTTGAATTGAGTGAACAATATTTGAGGCATGAATTGGAGGTCTAGGGTCCTGTTCGTGCATTGGATTTGGATAGAAGATGAGAACATGATATTCTCGTCACCTTACATTGAAGGCACTTACTTTTATCGATCAAAGCTAAGCTATGAAACATGAGGACTTGATGATAACTTGTGGCCATTAATGTTTAAATTAATAATTAAATTAACTCTAGAAACACATATTAAATTAATGGTGGGGATTACATTGAAGGCATTTACTTTGATGCCACCGATGAAAGCTAAAATATGAGCCCTGAGGACTTGATATTCTCATTAATTTTTTCTTTTATAGAATTCTATGTTTAATTTCTTGATTAGACAATAAATAGTTTTCCATAAATTGGTTTCCATGCATGACATCTTAAAATGGTTGTTTTCAGTTATATCGTTGAATAGTTTTATGTCAGACTTCTCCATGATAATATAGAATTGAGGTATCATCTTTCAATCTTACGATAATATAGAATTGAGGTATCATCTTTCAATCTTCTTTGTTTGGAATTAATAGTTTTGAGGGATCATCTCTGTATTGTCCCTTTTTTTGTTGTTATAAGAACGTTTTGTTACATAGATCTTGTGGATTTTTTCTTACTTTCAGTGTTATAAACTTGGGGGTAAGGGTGCTTGGTATTTTTATTCCATGGAACTGTGGGCTCTCCTTGATCATACATTATTTGATGTTTCTATTTTATGAAGGTGATGTAGACTCGACTTGATAAAGCGTCTGCCTATAGCATTCTATGCCTATAGCTCTGTTAAGGATCCTATGCTGGTTCTTACAATTTGGTTATGTTTTTACATGTTTGTATATCAACTTTCATTCATTATATGGACATATTTAAAGAGTACTTTCATCTTGTCAACCTTTATTTCTTTTGATATATGATTTGTATCACAACTTGAATAGTCGGATCCATTTTCTGCTCTGTATTTATCTCCTCTGCTCTTTGCCATTGTTTGCTTTCTTGCTCTATGATGGAAATTAGGAAATGAAAGGAGCAGAAGCCATTTTGTTTTTTTTAAATTGAAATACTATGATCATGATCGCTTTTTCTTACATGATCATGCTGGAGGCCCTTAAAGAGAATATTAATCCATATTTACAATATTTTATAAAAACCGTAGAGGGAAGATTAACCCAAATTTACAATATTTTATAAAAAAATTAGAAGCCATTAGGAAATTAGGAAATGAAAGGATCAGAAGCCATTTTGTTTTTTGAAATTGAAATGCAATGGAGGTTATCGCTTTTTGTTTACATGAGCATGTTGTAGGCGTGTAAACAAAGGATTAACCCAAATGATAGTTACAGAAATTATAAATTAGTATAACAATTTGACTAACTATATATTTTAGTATAGGAAATAAAAAATTTAAATATAAAAATTTATTTCTTTTGATATATGATTTGTAAGGATTCTATGTTGGTTCTTACAATCTGGTTATGTTTTTACATGTTGTTTGTATATCAACTTTCAATCATTATATGGACTTATTTCAAGAGTACTTTCATCTTGTCAACCTTTATTTCTTTTGAATATGTTTCTTAGTGTAAGTCCTTCGTTTCTTATGGCTTTTTTTCAAAGAAATGGTTAGACCATATTTGTGTTTCTGATGAGTCTGTTGTGTCTCATGATTGAACTTCAGAGAGCTTTTAGAAATTAGAAGAGAATATGACTACAAAAATATTTGACAGTGTTTTGGAAAGTATCTTTGTTTTGATTTTCTCTTTATATTTGTTTTCCATCACCATTTAGAGTGCCCCCATAAATTTGTATTGTCATTTGGGTTTATGTACTAGTTTAGGTTGTGTGTTGTGTTTTTTAATGTTGAATTTTGCATCATTATCAATCGGGCTTAATGACTTGAACAAAAGCTTTAAGTCCAATGATGTAAACATAAATTGGTTAAGAGTGGTTGTATGTGTCCTTCTTTGTAATCCCAGAACACCAATCCAGCTCCATCTTAACTCTGGCTCTACAATCTTCTCTTTTTTGTCATTTGTATCTGTAAATATGTCATCTCTACGCCAAATCCGGCTTAGCTCTCTGTATGTGTAAATATGTCATCTCTATGCCAAATCCGTCTTAACTCTCTATATTTGTAAATCTGTCATCTCTATGCCAAATTTGACTTTAGTGAATAGTTTTTTCCCATCCATTGCTTCCCTCCCGCCACAACCACTGACCGCAATCAATATGCATGTGCCTCTAACATACACTTAGTCATCGGTAACCCTCTGTGTGTAAACATTTTACGGTGATGCATTAGACCGCCTAATTGTTTACGAACTCCCTGGAATTTCTACCTTCGATGCCATCATGCCATAATCAGGTGAGTTCTTCAGCGTTGAAACATGTGCCAGAGCATTTAATTGAGATATCCATTGTCACCAAAAACAAAATATGTCATAGCGGTTGTGGAATGGCAGGAACTTATCTGTCTTGAAAAATCTATATCAACCATTAATAATATTTATTATGTAGTAGAGTAATAAATGTTGGGGCGATAGTATTGTGGATTCATTGGATCTTAATCTAATTATTCATAGTGCTATGGCCACAACATTTATTACTTTACTACATGTAAAATATTTTTTTTTGTTAGTATCAAGTTGAATCTTAATCTAATTATTCACAGTGCTATCCTCAGAACATTTATTACTTTACTACATGTAAAATATTTTTTTTTGTTAATATCAAGTTGGATCTTAATCTAATTATTCACAATGCTATAGCCACAACATTTATTACTTTACTACATGTAAAATATTTTTTTTGTTAATATCAATATTGAATCAAATGAAAATCATAAATAGCGGCAGGATCTTGTCTACATTGAAAGATGTATCAAATAACGTGCTGATTGATGAGGTGGCTAAAAAATTTAACTGCTACGAATTTTGATAGAATATTTCCAACATCCAACCTGAGTGTAGTAAAGGTAGCATACATTTAAATGTGCTATTAACTATTTTACACAAATGAGAATAACTCAGGGCAGCCATGACAGGATTTTCCTACCTTTGGAAGATTTATCATTGGACATGGTGTTTTTCAGGTGCTTTGAAAATATCAATTTTACCCAATTTGATCGAATTTTTTCCACATCCAACAAAATAGTCTTATAAAGCGAGAAGGGGAAGGACAATGGTAATTTCTATTTAATTCCTTCCATCCTCCTTTGAGGTAGAGAAAAAAAACCCAAATCAGCGAAAAGAAACCATGATGACTGGGTCATTTCTGCAACAGCCAGCTCGTTAGGGTAAAGAAATTTAGTTTACAGGGTAATGTATGCATTTCCAGGATTCGCGACAAGGCTGGATTGTTATTCATATATCATTTTGTGTTTAACATCTAATCAGTCTGGTATAAAAATATACGTGATAATTAGAATGAAAGATCCAACTATTTTCACTGTTATCATTGACAAGAAAATACATACCGACAAGCATGCAGGTTGCGGTAAGCTTAGCAAAATGCTCTATAGCATGGTTGATAGGAGATCTCAGACACTTACACAATTATGATTGCATTCATAGTAGCAAAATATTTTATATTTTGGTTGGTTAATGACAGATTCCCCAAACCTCCTTGCCTGAGGGTTTTTAGCATTACAGGAAGGTGGGGAAACTCTTAAGCTGAGTGTTAGAAATTTCTCGTTAACCAAAACCAAAAGACTTTTCTACTATGGATGCAGTAGTGTTTGTCTGTATTTTAGAAATGTTTGAAATCTATGTCAACTGGGTCATACAACAATTTGCTAGTCTTACACAATTGTTGGTATGCATTTTTTTGTTGGTATGGGTTTTTTGTCATTGTATCTTTAATTCTAATTATCACATGTATTCTTACCATAGGCATGATTCAATTCAATGGATTTTTGTCTGATTTCCGGTCTTTTTAATGATGCTTTCAAGTATTCTTTTTTTTTGTTTTGATCTTTATATAGAGCATATGGAATTGGTAAGATTGATGAGTCAATTAGATGGAATCTGGATGAGACCAAATTTTAAATGTTTATCTCATAACATGTTTTTTCCAATCCTCTAAAGGATGTAAGAGGAGAATTTTACTTATGATGTGGAGGTCTTGTGAATTTTATTTTTATTTAGTATTCATCAATTTCAATTGTAATCCTTTAATAATTTAAGGTTCTAAGCATTAATTTCTAATGAGATGCTTGCTCTCAAGGATTATTTTCCTTTATTTCATGCTTCTATTTGATAAAATTCTTGCAATACGAAATTTGTATAGATTGCGTTAATGATCCCATAACTAATTTAATGTGTATTTTATATCTGGTTTCTGATCTTTAAGAATTCCCTTCCCTCATTCATGTCTAAAGGCAGAATAGGAGAGGAGAGTTTTATATTGTCAATTTTATATTTATATATATTATTTCAAAAATAAAAGAAAAATAAATATAGACAAGCCTCAAAGCTTCTAATATTTTCCAATCTAATATAATTAAAATAAACATAGACAATCCTCAAAGCTTCTAATATAGTCCAGTCTATTTGATAGACTTCATCAACATATTATCACATCATTAATGATTATAGTATATTCCTTAAACATGATCCAAAATAATTGAACATACCAACATACCTACAAAATTTCCACCAAACAGATACAAAGATGTCTTAAAAAAAATCCAACTATCATGATAAGCTAACTAAATAAAACAAATCAAACTATCATCCAAGATGGATCAACTCAGAAAAAAAGTAACTGTAGGAAGAACCTCTTCCCCTTTGAATTCCTAATAAACTAGACTGCTTCCCAACTCAAACAAAAATTAACTACAGGAAGAACCTCTTCCCCTCTGAATTCCATATAAACCAAACGGTCGCCCTCATGCACGATGATGGCTTTTGATTGATTGAGTTCTCTATATACGTGCTCAACTAATAAACCAAACTTACCCCTATAGGATAATGGCTTCTATGGAAAGTGCATATGCCTTGAGATTAAGTTCTCTATATAGGCATTCAACAAAGAAAAACTTGAAACCAGCATTTGCTTCCAAGATTCAATGTAGTAAATGAATCAAAACAATGTGATTTGTAAATTTGCTTTCCACCATTCCACCAGTAGAGTAGCTTAGAGTATCTAAGAACTTGTAATGTTTTAATTTATTTTTTCTAAAATAAACTTCAGCAAAATCCAAAGGGAAAATGCTTCATCTCTATTGTTTGTGCCTTGTCAGAACGTGCTAGGTATTTTCATCGGAGTTGTCTATTTATAATTGAGTTTTTTATAATCCTAAATGTATTGTTTATTTTTACTTTCTGTCCTTCCCTAAAAGACATACGGAATGGATTATATGAAGCCACAAAGTCTGATTTATTGCTTTTTCCCTCAAATATCATGTTATTCCTAGTCAGCCACACTCCACAACACATAACATGGAAGTGTTTGAAACTCTTATACAATTTGATCTTCCATTCAACATTCCAAGAAAAGAAGTACTTGGTTTCACCAAATGCATTGATCTGGACAATCCAGAGATTGAAGAACTGCCACACCTGAATTGAAAATAGACATGAGACAAAGAGACAATCCATAGATTTACATACCACTTTACATAGAATGAATTTATTAGGTCCATGCCTCTTTTTTTTCCCCATTGTCCCAAATCGAAATCCTTTTTATCAAAGTTTCTTCTTGCTTATCATTATAAGATTAGATAGAGTCTTGTAGTCTAGCTTGGTTGCAAGGGAGCTTGTTGTATTCTCCAAGTCCACTTCAATTCATTTTCTCTATCGCGTAAACATATTTTGCACATGAGATAGTAAAGAAATATAATGTGACCATTCATTAACCAAGCCACCTTGGAAATCTATAACTTTTATAATTTTCCAATTTTGTATCCATCTTCCAAGTTATTATTGTGTCCCACCATATTCCTAAGTGGTTACTCTTTTCTCATGTACTACAACTTCTCTCAAAGTTTATAATTTCCTATAGCCCCAACCCGAATCTTCCAAAGTGGTTAGTATTTTATCATGTACTACAACTCCTCTAAAAGTCTATAACTTCCCTTAGCCCCAACCCCAATCTGCCAAAGTGGTTAGTATTTTCTCATGTACTACAACTCCTACGAAAGTTTATAATTTCCCCATAGCCCTAACCCCAAGATCCTTAATGAGCCTAAGTTTATTCCCTCTTCCTACCTTACAGGCCACCCACCTGCATAGGATTGGAATGGCTTGTACTAATTATTTCCACACATTTGAGGCTTCTCTTATATATTTTTTTCCAACCTTATTCAATATTTAGTGTATTTAAAATTATTTTTCCCTCGTAATCTTACCCCAAATACCTTGATTAAAGAATATCCTCCATAATCATTTTGCAGCTAGAATCTGTCCAGATAGATAAATGTTTTTGAGTCCCCAACCTACACTATCTTTTTGTTTGTTTAGAGATGATCATTTGACAAGAGGGATGCCCTCTTTTTGTTTTTTACCTATCCAAATGAAATTGAATCATTTTCTTCTTCTTATAGTTAGAATTCATTTTGCTACATACACTAAAGAAAGCCAATAAACATGAATGCTGTCTAGGATGTAATTTACAAGTACTGACTTTTCGCTTTCCTCCATAGGATAACAAGATAACTAACGATAACACCAATAAAAAACCCCGAATTCAATTTTTTTCTAGTCACAACCAATCTAACACTCTATAGTCATTTGGTTTCAAGTAAAAACCCAGATATTTGTTTCTTAATCAAAATAGGTGAGAAATAATCTGATGATACTTAATTGTATTATGTGATGGTTTTGGTTATTTAAACAAAGGATTGAAAATGATTCTTCCTTGTCTCCATTAGGACTTTGATATTAGATGCTTTTGAACCGTTTGTTAAATTCATCTCCCATATCATGTCAATTGACTTTTGGTGGCCTTTGAAATTAGATGTTTTTGAACTAGTTTTTAAATTCATCTCCCATATCATGTTAACTGACTTTTAGCAACCTTCGAAAATAGATGCCTTTAAACCATTTTTTTGAATTCATCTCCCATATCATGTTAACTTAATTTTAGCAACCTTTGAAATTAGATGTTTTTGAACCATTTTAAAATTCATCTCCCATATCATGTCACTTACTTTGAGAAACAAACTTGTGGAATCATTTTGTGTTACGAATATAAATTAAAATTAAAATTTAATTGCCAAATAATTGATAAATTATGAAAGATGATTATTACAAATGATTGGCATCTTTTATATACAACTTAGGCATTGCCTTGAAAGGTCACATCTTTTGAAAGATCATGTCTCTAAAGAAATTGAATAAGTTAAAAGTTGTCATTTGCTTTATATTATTATTGTTATTACAAATATTATGTTATTTAATTCTATTATATCTAAATTACGACAATATAGTTGATATTTTAAAATCTATATATCATTATTGAATAAGTTAAAGAAAAAATGTATACTATCATTTTTGTACATTGTCATTAAGGTTTCATTGTCATTTTTGTGGAGCCAACCTAGACAGTTACATTGACCAAGAGGCGAACAAACCAAGAGCTCTTGAGATTGTATATGTAAGTTATATGTACTTGAGCAATTAATATACGAGTATACCATAATCTTTTAATTATATTATGGTTCTATGAATATGTGAATGTATATAAGTTACTCATATTACGTATGACAAACAAGTTATACGAGATTGTACAAAGTTTTTAAATAATTGGGCAGACCAAATGACAATGCCCTTCTGTTATCATCAAAATTGGTACGTGGCCAAATTAATTGTATTTCATAATTAATTTTGATGGCATCTTCCTATTTTTATGTTGATTCCACAAATTTAAGTCCAATGCAAACGAGGTCCAAAAAGGAATAATCACCTATGTTGTTATCTATGTCAATTTTGAATTAGGTGTTGGATTCCAAAAAGACAACTTTTATGGTTAGAATTTGTTAATAGGCTTGCCATGTGGAAGATGATTGCCCAAAGAATAACATCACTCAAAAGAGAAAAAATGGAAAAAAGGCAATCCCAAAGGCCAAGATTGATATCAAATTAATCTTCAGAAAGGAGTATAGGTCACTCAAACTTTGGATCATTGACAAGGGTCCGAACTCCTCTCTATAACTAATGTTAACGGGTGATTCCATGAAGATGGGTAACACTTTTTGGCCAAATTTGGCGATGAAAACCTGATTTTTTACTCATGTGCTAGATAGAAGCCCTCAAAACGCATATATGCCATGTGAATTTTGACTTGCAGTAAAAAAACAAATTGTAGAATATTATGTTGGCTTCATAGTGATATTTTTTTAAAAATATTCCGATGTCATTTAATGTGTGAATGTTTGCATTTAATGAACTGTGTGACCTTAAAAATTTGAAGAAGCTAATAAGTGGCTCATGTCCACGTAGAGTAATTCAATCTTGCATTAATAATTTAAAAAATATATATATATGAGCATGATCTACATAAAATGCAGTGTGATGTGAATTTTTTTTGTTAATTTTTTTCGCATTATACAATTATTTATTATTTTTCGAAAGTGACCACATTCGATTTCAGCATCGTTTTAAACACATATTTGTCCACGTAAAGAAATTTTTTCTATTTTTTCATAAATTGAAAAAACAAAGATACCCTTTTGAAGAGGACACGTCGATATGTGATGTGTACATTTTAAAGAATTTTTTGGCTGTGTATTTTTAACTCTGCGGATTTTTCTTTGAGCTGCTTCAAAGTTGCAGTGTGGTTTTCTAAGTATAAGTTTTAGAAGTAATTAAAAAATAAATATCCTATGAATGCCAAAATGCGTGTATGATAGGTCAATGGATAGAAGATTCGTTGGTGAATCTATCGGGATCAACTCCACTCAGTTATGTGCTAGGAATGGTAGGGTTTACACCTCTTCAAGGCACAGGAAATTTTCCATTTGTTTGAATGTGGGCTAAGTCTGTTTTTTTAAGCCCTCGACCGAGGTATGAACCTCGACCGAGGTATTTAAATACCTCGGTCGAGGTATTAACAAGACCTCGATCGAGGGTTTGTAAATCCCTCGACCGAGGGTTTAACAAACCCTCGGTCGAGGTCTTATTAATTCCTCGACCGAGGTATTAGCTCGGTCGAGGTCTTTTAAAGCAAAAGCCCGCGGGTGAATTCAAACATTAATGAGACTCCAACTACAAACTTTAATGTCTTTCCCACCCAAATTTTTAATCAAAATCTATATAAACATGTAATTCATACTAAACTAAGTCTCCTTCAAAATTGCCTTAGAATTTCATTGAAAAAAGTTTGTTTTGTCATACAAAGTTAGCATTGTAGATTGTTTTGTAGATATCAATTTGGATTGTTGATCAATCACAATGGGAAGTAGCCAACGTCGAAGAAGAAGAAATGAAAGAAATCAAAACCAAATTGAAGAGAAAAGAGAGAAAGATAAAGAAAGGAAGAGGAGAAAAAGAACAATCTTGAGAGAAGAAGAAATTCCAAATGAAGCTATGATGGAGGAAGAAAATCCCATTGATATAGGTATAATTTCAAAGTTATGCAATTTGATTTTCATTTTCGTAGTTTACAATTTGATAAATTTCAAAGTTATGCAATTTAATTTTCATTTTCATAGTTTACAATTTCATATTCATGAATTTACAATTTGATAAATTTCAAAGTTATGCAATTTAATTTTCATTTTCATAGTTTACAATTTCATATTCATGAATTTACAATTTGATAAATTTTCATGAATTTAGAATTTCATCAATTTACAATTTACCGTGGTCGACACTAATATTTGAAATCGGTTGGTTAGGTTCACATATCATAAACTATGGTTAAGTGTTTTTGTCTATGATAATTTCATATTGCAACCTCCATCAAATTGAGAGTCTTGCATGTATGCCAATTTTTTAAAGTATTGCTTATGTTGAAGTACAATGTTCAAGGATGATTATTTGCAATTATTCCATTATTTAAGGGTAATGTTGTATCTTTATGTTAATCAATTTTAAGTGCGTGTTTCATACCCATTCAATTTTTTTAAATTAAAAACTCCCATGCACTTGTAATTTTTATGAACAATGCTTCATATATATCAAATTGCGATCATTTTTTAACATGAATGATATAAATAGCTTAAGGATTGTAGTATGTAGTATTTGAATACATAGGAACACATTGCAATCATAATGGATACATTTCGGATCAAATTATTCAAATAGAACAATGGTTATAAATAAAAATTCATATAGTTTTCTTTACAATTTCATAAATTTCATATTCATGAATTTACAATTTCATATTCATAGTTTACAATTTCATAAATTTCATATTCATGAATTTACAATTTCATATTCATAGTTTACAATTTCATAAATTTCATATTCATGAATTTACAATTTCATAGTTTACAATTTCATGAATTTACAATTTACAATTTCATAAATTTCATATTCATGAATTTACAATTTTATATTCATATTCATGAGTCTCTTATTCGGTTAGAGAACTAAACAATTTATCTAAATTCAATCAACTTATGTAGGGATAGATCCTGCCCAGCCATCACAGGATCGCGCCCCCGCCGATTTCTCAAGAGTAATTGGGAGCTTCAATGACGTTGGAATGTCTGCAAATTGTTTAAGCGGGTTGGATGATGCCACGCAAGAAGAGTTCGGGAACCCGACCCCTGATCGGACAATCAGAGAGCATGTTAGTAACATAATCAGGTTGCACTTTGAACAACAATCAGTGATTACACAAGCTCAAATCCTACATGGATTGATAAAACACAAAAAAATTAAGCATGCCACAAAGTTGTTGGGTTTTAAGGATGTTAAAAATAAAAATGCATGTGAGAATGTAGTAGAAAATGTAACAACTGCACTTTCTGCATTTGGGAAATCAAGGAAAAATGATATTAGAGTTGCTCGTAGGGCAATTACAACTGCTATCGTGTGGCACGAAGCACCTCAAAAAATCGAATGGTCACAACAATGTCAAAGTTGCTTCATGTTTCAAGAAGAACATTGCACAAATACACTAAATTCAGGGTAAAGATAGATGAAAATGATGAAGTTGCTTGTTGGGCTCTTATTTGTAGAGAAGCATATCAAGACAGGATGGAAGAGGGCACCAAAGAGAAGGTGATATAGTATTGGGACAGCCATTCTCGTGCTATACCAGATCGAAAACATGTCTTGCGACAACGTTCTGGCAAAGGTGTTTATAAGGAACATTGCAAGCATGTTATGGAGATGACAGGAGTTGCGTTGTTCGAGGAATTCAAAGAATCAAATCCAGGTGTGAATGTCTCATTTAGCATGTTCAGCAAGTTGAAACCGTGGTATATTAGGCCGAATACGATTTGAGACACC
>LPNX011172030.1:316945-401944 GCA_001517045.1 Pseudotsuga menziesii | reverse complement strand
CATTTTGTAACATTTTTTTGTAAATTAAATTGGATTTTACATTGTAACTATAAATTATAGAGTTGTAAATTTTCTAACATTTTAATTGTAAATTATGTTAAAAATTGTACATTTAAACCATAATTGTAGAGTTGTAATTTTCTAACATTTTCTAACTATAAATTTTAAACTTTAAACTATAATTGTAAATAATTATTTAAACATTTAACAATCCATCATGTTCAATAAACAGTCCATAGATAACAACATATATATATATATCGATAATCATATAGTCCAAAATAATAAAGTCCACAAATAACAAAGTCTAAGGGAAACCCTCAGGCCAATCATCCAAAGGTAGATCATCACGATCACTACGGTCGACTGCAGTATGCCCCTGGCCTTCCTCATCCGCCTGACGAAGAAGAAAGTCCAGGTCTGACAACTGCAGAAGTTAAAAGCGTGAACTCTGCAAGTCAGTTACATCCCACATATTTAAATTACATGTACAAGGTGACAAAATTAAATATATATATGAAACATAAATCTATGAACTCACCTCGGTGGAGTTGAGTGTCAGATATGGGATGCTGTCACCCTCCTGCATAGATGGGCCTTCACCAGCAACTGGCTGGTGAGCGGCAACCCACTCATGTGTAAACATCATGGCAGCTCCAACACCCTCTTCTGCCGCTGTATGTATCTGTGTCTATTTCCATGACATGAAAATTTAGTTATATTAATTAATTACAATTTGAACTTGAGAATTACAATTTGACCATGTAAATTATAATGTGATAATAAATGTGCAAACAATTCAAACATAAATAACTTACCTCGTCGACTGGTGTGCCGGGAGTAGGAGACGGGCGAGACTGTGTACAATCCTGTGCGAGACCCTTGCCTTTATCCTGTACAATTTGAACAAGATAAATGACGAAAGTTAGAAAAAACCATTTAGTATTACGCGTACAACAATTGACTGATTATGAAATTCAAATTAAGGATGAATGTTAACACATACCTCATCGACGCTCCCTGTCGGAACATGGGCAAGACCTCCAACAGATGCGTCACTGGCAAAAAGGACCTCCATGAAAGTGGGCTCCTGTATGGAGATATAACACAAAGCAACGTATTAGTTCAAAATATGATTCATTTGAGGATACATTACAATCAATACAATCAAATGACGACATACAATTTGATATTAAAACATTCAAATGAATACGTAATTGTATAAATATATACCTGTCCCGTCGGTCGAGGCCTGCATCTCTGCTGCAGTCGAAAATATGCATCACGGGCTGTGATAGCATACTCCGCCAGTGTCTGGGGATCGAGAAGGAGGATAACATCATCGTCCACCCACTGTAGCTCAGGATCTGTAGGTGCGGTGGGTGGTCTGGCTCTCTCTTCCTGGACATCCATCAAGGTACCATAAATTACCATGCGTGCGGCCTGTGCCAGTGAACTCCGCTCCTCAGTCGCCAACTGGGACTGATCACCGACGTCCTCTGTCCTAAGCAGGGTCCTGCTAGGGATGCCTACCAAACACTGTGGCTCCTGTTGAGCTGCAGGGTCTCTCTTGGCCACGGGACGCGTCGCACTATGTCCCCCACCAACACCATAGAATTTCGAGGGTGTGCTGGTGTAATCTGGGTGCATATCCAGGACAAACTCTACATATACATGTTTTCCAAAGTAAAGTGGGACCAGGTGATGGTGGGGAAACATGCCCCACGCTCCAATGAATCTGTCATAAACAAATGGCGCTGCAGCCTCTAGCTTAAACTCCCTGAGTCTAAGCGGTTGACCAGCAGTGCGATCAGGAGGGATATCAAATAGTGTTCCCTTGACATCATGGCCTCTAGTGGCATCTCTCACTGCAGGCCATTTATCAGGCCCCATCACCTTAGCCCTTCTAGTCTGGCATGCCACTGCCTAAAGGGAACCCAATGGTCTGATGGCTTTGTAGATCTTCAGTAGATTGTTTACTGCTTCTAACATGATCCACATCGAAGCAGATGCGGGAGAGCTGGGTGCAACGTCACGGATGCTAGACTGCAAGCACTCATGCTACGCCTCAATGTCCCGCAATGTGATGCGGGCGACATCATCATCCCAGGTTGCTGCCCGGGGAGGGTCAACGCCCTGGTCAGCATCTACGTGGCCTGAAAATTGGATGAAAACATAAATGTCAGTCAAAATACATATATTAACTGTAGCTGAATTTGAAATCAATAAAAATTAAAGGTACTGACTACTGGAAAAAAAAAGTGTATTTAATATACCGTCGGAGGGAGCCTCCCCACCGGTAGCAGAAATAACGTCATCATCGATATCGCCCAGTGAAAGGCTTCCAGAGTGGCTACCACTAGGCTCCCTAGCAGGGGCATGTGGCGTCGCAGGACGCCTAAGCGGAGCACCTACAGTGAAAGTATAAATGTATACAAGTTAATGATTAAATACACACATGTGAAAGAATTTAATTTTATGTAACTGACAACAAAGAGTACATCATGCACAGTGGTATACTTACTAGTCCTCTGATGACCCCCGCTGCGAGGGTTCACCGCAAATCCACACGAACTCTGCCTGCAACGGAGTGAAGAGCCCCGTTGTGCAGACACATCTGCATGAAATAAGACATATATAAATCAGACATATATGGTGATAAAATATTATTATTTTAAAAATTTTCAATCTAAATATATGCATTTAAAAATGAATAATTCATTAATTACAAAATTCATCATTGAAAAATAACTGTAATCACTTGGAAACATTATATAAGATAATTTTTTCACATGCATACCTACTTGGAAAATACATCAAAATGTTGTACAACTAAAATACAACATGTCAATTGGATGACACAAAATTGGTAGTTAAGGGGTTATGGGGTTTATATTTTAGGCATTTATGAGATATGGATGAATCACTTATAGGGATTAGGTGTCAAATAGTTTTTAATGAAGGGGTTAGGGTCTTTAGGTCTTTCTTTAGGTGTTAATAGTTTTAAAATCATATACTTAGAGATTACCTGGTAGGTGCTTTAATAGGGTTAAAGGATTTAAGGGTAAAGGGTTAGTTGATTCTAGGGGATTATGGATTAGGGGTATTATAGTTGAACAGATTGTTCACGCATAATTGACATGTTTGAATGGGGTATTAATTAGAGTTTTTTTCCATGATTGAATTGGTTATCATGGTTGACCTCGATGGTACGATTGATTGGAGTGCATGGTTGATCTAGGGTATAATGGTTGACTTGTTTAACTTTGGTTGGTCACGGTTGTTTATGGTTAATAACAGTTGATAGTGTTTGACTATAATTGACCATTTTAACTATACTTGATAAATAGATTACCATGGTTGACTAGAGTTGACTTTGGTATACTATGTTTAAACATGACTATGTTGCGTTGTGACATTCATCTTAGTTGCCTTTGGTTGATTATGGTTGACCTTGATTTGTTATGGTTGACTGTGTGGTTGACCATGGTTGACCATCAAGCTTAATGACAGGGACGACACTCCCTCTCATCGTTTCAGTAAAATCTGTACAATAACTTCCACATTCTCAGACTTGGCATTGGAATTGATGCCTCTCCTGGGATCGTTGACACTCTTGCACAACTTTGGAAGATGAACACATAGTACGAAAGGTGTGATATTTATAACTTAAGTATACAACAAAATATATATTATAAATTTTAAAGGTCTAAAGTTTTAAAAGGCATTAGTATTGTACGGCTATTGTAAAAGGCATTGAAAGATATTGCATCGGGCCATTCTAAAAATCATTGAAAACTATTGTATGGGCCATTAGTAGACATAGATAGTGTGGCAATGATAGTGGCAGTGATAATATAGTGCAGTGGTATAGACAATTGTCACAACCCCCTTATAAAAAAACAAACATCAGTAAATCCATGATGATGATGATGATGATGATGTTGATGGTGATGATGATGAGGATGATGACGATGATGTTCATGATGTTGATGGTGATGATGATGAGGATGATGATGACAATGTTCATGGTGATGATGATGAGGATGATGATGACAATGTTCATGATGTTGATGGCAATGATGACGATGATGATGACGATGACGATGACGATGATGAAGGTGATGATGATGATGAGGATGATGATGATGATGTTCATGATGATGATGGTGATGGTGATGATGATGATGAGGATGATGATGATGTTCATGATGAGGATGATGATGATGATGATGATGTTGATGATGACGATGATGAAGGTGATGATGATGATGATGTTCATGATGTTGATGGTGATGATGATGAGGATGATGATGACGATGTTCATGATGTTGATGGCAATGATGATGATGATGATGACGATGACAATGACGATGATGAAGGTGATGATAATGATCAGGATGATGATGATGATGTTCATGATGATGATGGTGATGGTGATGATGATGATGAGGATGATGATGATGTTCATGATGTTCATGATGAGGATGATGATGAGGATGATGATGATGTTGATGATGATGATGGCAATGATGGTGATGGTGATGATGATGATTATGACGATGGAGATGATGAAGGTGATGAAGATGATGATGATGAAGATGATGAAGATAATGTTGATGGTGATGGTGATGGTGAGGATGAGGATGAGGATGAGGATGAGGATAATGATGATGATGATGATGTTCATGATGTTGATGATGTTGATGGTGATGATTATGATAAGGATGATGAAGGTGACGATGATGGTGATGATGATGACAATGATGACGATTGTGATGATGGTGATGATGATGATGGCAATGATGGCAATGGTGATGATGATGATGACAATGGTGATGATGAAGGTGATGATGGTGAAGATGATGGTGATGAACGTGAACATGATGAAGATGATAATGATGATCATGACGATGTTGATGACGATGATGATGGTGATGTTGACGATGAGGAAGGTGATGATGATGAGGAAGAGGATGGTGATGATGATGATGTTCATGATGATGATGACGACGATGGTGATGATGATGTTCATGATGTTGATGAAGGTGATGATGATGATGAGGATGATGATGATGATGTTCATGATGTTGATGGTGATGATGATGATGAGGATGATGTTCATGATGTTCATGATGTTCATGATGTTCATGATGTTCATGATGTTGATGATGATGGCAATGGTGATGATGATGATGATGATGATGAAGGTGATGATGATGATGATGATAACGATGGTGATGATGAAGGTGATGAAGATGATGAAGATGAAGAAGATGAAGATGATGTTGATGGTGATGGTGATGGTGATGATGATGATGATGAGAAGAATGAGGATGGTGGTGATGATGATGATGATGAAGGTGATGATGATGATGATGATGTTCATGATGTTGATGGCGATGATGATGACTTAGATCCAAGATCCAAGAGTGGAGGACTTAGATCGTAAGAGTTTGGAGGATAATGGTCCATGCAAGGGCGTGATAGCATCAAAATTATTTTTAGTCACTAACTAGAATGTCATTAAGAGGTCATGCATGATGGTTTGAGGAATTTTTACTATCAATGATATGTTTACAAACCTCTTGTATGGATTAAAGAAATTTTTTCATCCTGTAACCAAGTCTATAACCTAAAGAACCATGCTTGATGCTTAGAACATCCAATTAAGATATAACAAAGGATTTGGTCATAAGTTGTAAGACCTATTCCTCTAGGACTAATGTCTCATGCACAATGTCCTAAAAATCAATGAAGACCTTAAATTGAGGGAAATTTAATTGAACCTATGATTGCTACTTGGGAATAACTCAAATGATTATAGTGAGCATTCTTAGGAGTAGGAACCAAGGACTTATGCATTAATAGTTCATGGTAAGGATCATGGTTCATGAAAGTGCACCCATAACATCATTACTATTTATATAAGGCATTAACTAGCCTTACCATTAAGAGGTCATGTGTGTAGTTGTTTAAAAAAAATTGATGATCATTTGATGCTTACAACCTTCATGTAGGGCCAAAGGCAACTATTTCCTCCGGTGATCATGTCTACAACATAGAGAACCACACCTATTGCTCAATACATCCAATAAGGATATAACTCCGAGTTTTACATCGTCTATACAAAGGGTAGTCCTTATGGTCTAGGCCATGCTTTATGACCAAATACTAGAGACAAAGGCCCTAAGACCCGTTCCTCTATGAATCATGTATCATGCACATGCTCTTAAAAATCAATTTCAAATAAATTTTTATAAAAAATTAATTATTTGTCTCGGGCCTACAGTTTATTAATTGTCTCTATGGTTCATATAGGTTTGTTTAGTTGGTGTTTTATCGATTTTTTTCAATCCTCCATGAATTCATGGAGGATTGAAAAAAATCGGGCAACATTTCGCCTTGCCCGAGACACATTTCAAAAAAAAAACCGGTAGCATAAACCCTACCAGTTGACATAATATATATATATATATATAACAAATTAACAAAAAAATTCAATTTAACTACAAATTTTCAAAAATCCGGCAGCATTTCTGCTTGCCGCTACACATTTTAAACATGAAAATTATAAAAGCATAAATTTACTAAATTTGAAAACAAAATTATAAAAACATACATTCACCAAATTTTAAAACAAATTTTATAAATTTAAAAAAAAAAATTAAATTCCATTTAAATTGAAAAACAATTTAAACTGTTACCTCTTGGCTCCGACATTGTGACAAGGTTAGGTTACTTGGAGGTGCTTGGGTTTCTTTGGGGCGACGGTTGCTGTTCCTCGGTCGAGCTCACCGTTCCTCAGTCGAGTGATTGAAAATGACAGCCGGGGGCCCCGCGGCCCCTTTTTATAATTTTTTTTGAAAGAAGCAGCTTGATCGAGGTATCGACCTCGACCGAGTTAATACCTCGACCGAGGGCTGAAAAAAACCTCGGTCGAGGGCTTCATAAAACCTTGGTCGAGGTGTTAATACCTCGGTCGAGGGTTTAACAAGCCCTCGACTGAGGTACGCTTTTTTGTTTTTGGCAAGATGCGCTTGCCAAAAAGTGTTACCCAGGTCCGTGGATTCACCCTAACATCAATGTAAACATTCAATAAGATCCAATCCCCACTGCATATTATTATAATTGAAAAACCATAAGAGAGGAAACTAGGATATGGAAAACCAATCATTTACAATTTTAATTCCAAAGGTTTGGCCAAAGCTATTTCCAATAGCAAAATTAGCTTTAAATGCTCTTGCAACAAGAGGTAGAAATGTCGGGAACATTGCCATTGCCACCTCATGGCTCTTGTTGTCTTATGGAGAGGTCTATCAAATTTATAAAAACTTCACTCATAAACAAATAATGTATAAATAGAGATTAAAATAAAGTGAGAATTGCATGTTTTCCATGGAAAACAAATAAGGTATAGGTAGAGATTAAAATAAAGTGAGAATTGCATGTTTTCCATGGAAATACAAAATCTTGTGGCATCTAAGTCTATAGTCCTAGTTAATATCAATATATTTTTAAACACATAAAACATCACGATCTTTCTTTAAAATTTAACATATTATAATTATTTAAAAAATGCATTTTTCTTTTCCAAAATATTAAATATAAACTTTGTAAAGATCATTTCAAAATCAAAAATAAAAATTCAATCTTTAAGTTTTTTTAAGAGGTGGCTTTAAAATTAAGCATATTATAATTATTTAAAAAATGCATTATATTTTTCAAAAATATTGAATATAATTTTTTAAAAAGTTTTTTTGGAAATAAAAAATCAAAATTCAATTGAGAAAATTTAAAATAAATAAAAGCAAAACATTACATATAAAATTTTTAAAGATCTTTTTGAAAATGAAAATAAAATTTAGCATATTATGATTATTAAAAAATGCAATGTGTTTTTAAAGAAATTGAAAATAAAAAATGTAGCATATCATTAATTATTTACAAAATGCAATATGTTTTTAAAGACATTGAGTACAAACTTTTTAAAGATCATTTTGAAAATAAAAAAATTAAAATTCAATTTAAAATTCCTTTTAAAAATGAAAATTCAAAATTCTTTTTGAAAATGAAAAATCAGAATTCAGTTGAGAAAATTTAAAATAAACGGTGAAATATAACCTTTTAACTCATGGGATTGTATTAAAACATTTTTAACTAACATTCCACTTTAACTCTTACAAATTTGAAAAAATTAACATAAACGACACAATTTAAATAAGAAAAAATAAAATAGTATGACCTCGTGTCCTCCGATTTAATTAAAAATTTAAAACATATTTTACTGACATTCAACCTAACTCACTTTTTTAGGGCAAATAATATTTAACATGCATTAGAGAATTAAATGCATGGATCTTCGATCGGGAAACCGTATCTAGGCTAAGCAGCTAGCGCTCCTTGGACTTGAAAGACGACGCGAACTAAAACATCTAAGTAGCTCCAGTATGGGAAATCAGCTGAGATTTCGTTAGTAGCGACGAGCGAAAGCGGATTGGGCAAATACTAAAAGCAAAGGTTTTCATTTCAATCTTGGTATCAGAAAGCCTTCTCCGCACGATCCATTGAAGTGAATTGGATGATGGAGGAAGCAGGCGAACCAGGCATGCCGGTGCCTTGCCCTTTGATTTAGGTGGCAACATTATGGATAGTTAGATTTCAACCTATTTGAGATCCATGGGCCCATAGTGTTATGGCCACAAATTCTTCATCCCAACTCTTTTACTGCAAAAATCATCGTAACATCCCAACAGACCAATGAAATTTAGTTGCAATACTGAGATATTAACATGAAAGCCATTTTTAATATTATCCCTTTATCTAACAGACTTGATGAGGTCTCTATTGAAAATGGCATATGGTTTGAAAATTTCTATTTTGTGGAAAGCAAAATTTCCACGGGGAATATAACTTAAGGTAGTTTCAGTATTTTTAAAATTATGGGTATAATTTCATATTGTTTAAGTATTTATAAAGTTATCAATTTTTCAAATAATTTTTATAAAAAACACATGGCCTTGGAACAATTTTACTAATAATGCAAATGACAGTCAAACTTTACAATAAGCTAGTTTTGCACAATTATGGCACTGCAAATCTGTAACAATTCAAGTTGAAAAGAGGGTCCTGCATTTGCACCAAGGGCTTTGTTCATGTCCTTCGTTCATCCATGGAATTAACTAATTCACGATTTGATCAATAATTTCTAATTGTCTGCCTCCTCCTATGATCTTGATGGGCCATTTTGCAAAAAAAAATACCCAAAACATGGCATAACCGTAAAGTTGTATGAGTATATACAAAAGTTGAACGAGTATTTTTGCTATTACAAACTTCAAAACTAACTTAAAACATTATTGTTAAATATTTTTCAAAACTTTGAAAATTTAATTAAATATTTTCCAAAAGTTTCATTATTTTTCCTATTACAAAGGAGAAACATTACAAAGGAGAAACAGAAACAAAGGATTTTCCAAAACTATGATCATCTTAACTAAATATTTTCCAAAAGTTTGAATACTTCTTTGTTTTGCATTATAAAAGATATCCAAACGTTTAATGAATACTTCTTTGTTTTTCATTATAGAGTACAAAGAATGGAGTTTCCAAAACTTTGATCACTTTTGACTATTTGCAAAGGAATTTATTGCAGAAGCCAAATATAAGTGCTTGTATGCGGATCCCTAAAACTCAAAAGATATATGCATTGCCTCAAATGTTTGTTGTTGGTTGAGCTGATATCATACTTGGCTGCATTGTAAAATTGGTTAGCTCCTTCCATCTCATATCAATAATGGCGAAACTCACTAGACTTCCAAGTTCCTAAGCAGATTTCTCCCTAAAGAGCAAGCCTTTTTATATAATTTCATCTCAAATTTCAAGTTATTGGATAAAATGATCACTTCTTAAGAATAAAATAAAACATTGTCCATCTATTTTGGATAATGTCTCTGAAATGATTCCGAGTGGGAGAAAATTTTATTTATGACATGATCATGACAACATTTCAAATAAAATTGCTCCGAACTATTTATAAATCTGTACATGAATAGGTTACATTCAAATGAAATATTTGACTTCTTAATTAATAAAAAAAATCACTTCATTGAACAGTAGATAAAAATAAAATAATTACTGAAAATGCTAAAAGTAATAACAGAAAAGATAGGTTCTTGTTAAAATATGATGTGTGAACAAGATTATATTTTCAAAATATTTATCAAATTCTCCAAAATTTGGTAGGCCTTCCAGTGCAATCATGCAATCAATATAATAACATCAACATGATATTCAAACAAATATCAACCATTTAGACAGTTCAATGTCATTCGTTACACTATCCAACATTTATAACATGTATGGTCTGGACAATTTTCTTAAAAAAATAGGGAGATACAGAGACTTAGAAGTTCCTCTTAATGGTTCTCACAAGGGCTAATCTGAATAGGGTATCTAGGCATTGAGCTACAATATACAATATAGCGGGAGGAAGCTAGACTTTTGTGTAAGAAATATGCAAACGTTACTGTGTCTCTCATACATGACTTTTACCCACACATATTAATGAATAACATGATTCATTCCTCCTTAATTTATATATGAAATGGGAGAGTCGTGGAAGGAATAAGAAAACATGATCAAAGATATGCATGCAAAGTCGTGGCAGCATAAAAAAAACAGTAGAAAAAAGATGCATGCAGATAGCCACATGGTCATTGTAGGCCCAACTCCCACAACTAACTGCAACATACTAAGCGTTGATAGCAGTGATTGGGATGTCAGATGTCACCACAGGATGTCAGTGTTGAACTTGTTCCAATCGATCAATAGGTAGATCTGCGAGTGATTGTGAGTTTAAATTTAATCTCGAAGAATTAGAAGAGATCAATGTTGTAATCAACCCTTTTCAATTGGCTATAGATCTGCAGTTAGATTTATTTCCTATACACTCAATAACATGTCAGTATGTTATGTCATATATCCTTAAATTTTATTAAATGGTCTCTGCCTCGTTGCATTCATGGCATGGCTGGGTTGAGTCAATGGGAGCTGCCACACCTATTAAGAATTCTATTTCAGCCTTTTCCAAATTAAATGAATTAATCAATCACCACTTCCAACTAATTCCAATCAATGAATCGACTACCATCCCATCCCATACATAATTTATTGAGACTCAGCTCTTATTCATATAGATTGATTGCATAGCCTGACCAACTGAATTTATGTTCCACTGACTCAATTGGATCATTAATTCTCTCTCCACATTGATCCATGGAGCTGATCATATTAAAATTTGCATCCATCACTTCATGATATGGTCCAGAATTATCTCTCACGATTACCAACAACAATAATGCCCAACAAAAGTGGAAATTTCTAGGATTCTGCCCTCAACTATATGGTTGTGTGAATACCATTAACTCAAACTAAGCATTTTCCAATGCCATTGCTTACGTTATCAGGCCGCCGGGTCTTGGGGCACAAAGTCCCAAGCAAACGTTACCTGCAAAAGGCCAATAGAAGCTAAGTTAAATCAATATTTAAATAAATCAAAAAATAAAAATTACGCAAACTATAGTAAAAACATTTGAAAAATAAAAATTTAAAAATACCTCTCGAATTAATCCACCTAACCAATTCATATATATTCCCTGTCGAGAACATAATAATTGAGAAAAGGAACTCGTGGAAGCAAGAATATTGTTATTATAATTAGTATTTAGTAGTTTATGGTCATTGCACGAAGGACAGCCATGCAACTTGTCGCCATGTCAGTTGGATGTGAAAATGTGAAAAGGTTTAATAAAAACCATAAACTTAGATCCACGGCAAGTTCGCATCCACACATCACATCTGAAGCAGTACGCGGTTTATATGTGAACTTCCGTGTTATTGAAGAATTAATAAGTAAGGAGTCTTAAATACTTTCTTTAGATCTGGCTTCTCTGTCATCTCTTTGTTAATAACTTTTATTACACATACGTTTTTGTCGAACCCTTCTTTAAATAAATAAATAAATAAATTCCCACTTTTTAAGTAAGGAGCCTCACATAAGTCAAGACTTTCTATAAACTAGTAAACAAAATTGATAACCCACAAGTAAGCTATAAACTAAACACACATACATGCACATGCATGATAAGAAATAAAATAATGATCAGTGTAATCATCTAAATCAGATCAAGTAACTTAAACACATTATAGAATTACATTAATATCCATATTGGGGAAAACATCTAAGAAAGGGTAAGAACATCTTACGACATTTGAGTTTCACAAACAAATTCCGACACATTCCACAAAAGTTAGGTTAATGTCTAGTTAAGGTAGTACATAAGTAGCCTAATAATTATTTTTTTCCAATTTTTGGGACATTACATGTTTTGTGACACTACTTAAGATATAGTTGATGCCATAGTATATAGGAATATTGTTGGCCCATTAATGTACTTAACAAACACGAGGCCAATATTTTCTTTACAGTGAATACTTTGATCCAGTACATGGTGTAGTTGATACTTGTTCACATGGTTGTGACAAAGAACGCGTTGAGGTACTTAAAGGGTATGATGAATTATGGCATCAGATATAACAAATATATGAGGATCTTCCTGCAGGGATATGTTGACTCCAATTGGGATGGTAGTGCTACAAATAGGAATAGCACTTTAGGGTATTGCTTCATCTTGGCGTCTCGCGTGATTTCTTTTTTCATCAAGAAACATATGACTGTAGTAATGAGTATAGCCAAGGAATAGTTTATTACAACTTTTTCAGCAAGTTGTGAGGTAGAGTAGCTTTGCAAGCTACTTGTAGGTTTGATTGATGTCAAGTTAGAGACGACTTGTGTGTAATGTCACAACCAGAGTTATGTGAAGTTGTCTGAGAATCTAGTGTTCTATGACAAGTCAAAGCACATCAAGGTTCGATATCACTATATCCAAGATATGGTGTAGAGAGGAGTAGTAAAGATCTAGTATATTGTGATGGATGAGGAGGTAGCCAATGTATTGATCAATCCTCTAGAGAGAGTTAAGTTTGAGTAATTTAAGGATAAGCTTAGATTTGTGCATATCGATGTCCATTTTGAGAGGGAGTGATGAGTCCCTATGGTCATCACATCCAATGGTAGATCTCAACATGGTTGGTGGCATGATAGAGGGTAGATTCTAGTATGATTGGTTATATCTCTGAGGGTGGTTCCTAGTATGAATGGTCATATAACGAAGGGAATATCCCAATGTGGTTATCCTAGGTATGATGGCCTTGCTCTAGGAGAATGGAGGCGCTTGGTCAATTACCAAGAGGCACTTGGTTAGTTACCAGGAAGTGGATTCAGTCTAGGGTTGAATCTCAACATAGGGTTTCCAACCATTATTTGATAATGGAGGTGCTTGGTTAGTTAGCAAGAGGCGCGTGGTCTCGTATCTCAAGTATTTTTTAGTTAGTTACCAAGAGGTGCCTATCGGTCTGGTATCTCAAGTATTTGTTGGGTTAATGGGCTACGTAGAACCTAGGTTGCACTAGTTAGGAGAAGTATCCAACAAATGGTTCCGTTGCTGGGACCCTATTGATCAAATTGAGGGAAATGTTGTGGCACCTGATGAAGAAGGAGATAGAAGACTGGATGGATTCTAAAACACTAGAATTCACATAGGAAGAGAGCATAGGGACACGGTTGAGCTCAGAGAAATGGATAGATGAATATATATACTCTGATATTCATGAGATATTCTTTGTTGAGTTCCCCATTTATTACATGAATGGTTGTTAAGATTGGCGACTAAGCAGACCAATTTCCAGAGAAGGGAGACTGTTGAGTGGAGCGACCGGTTGGTTCATGAGGTAACCAGTCTCAGCGATTGAGTCTCGCAGTCTGTGAATGAGATATGCTATGTATAATTTAGGAATAATATGGAAGGTAATAAGGAGAAATGTTCCAAGGGAACTCAGAAGATGAACTGGATGCTGGATTCTTAAGAAGTGGAAGGAGGTTCTAGTGAGGAAAGAGAAGGAAGGTAGAAGGAGGAAGAGGGGCTTATAACCTGCCCAGGGAAGGTGAATATGATGGTAGTAACACCTAAACTAAGGGTCCTACAATGAACAGGAGAAGTATAGTCTTATTTTTGAGGGATCATAATTGGAAGAGTCTACAGAGACGCTAAGGATAGAACGTGACTACGATAGTTCAGGAAGATCGCTTGAAGTGAGACCTAGAAGTCCCTCACCTAAACAACTTGTGAACACTAGTAGTCATAGGGTCAAGACTGGTGTGAAAGGAAGTCCATCAGAAATCCTAGTAAATCTAGTAAATACGGGGAATCCAGTGAACAATCCTAGATCCACACTAATGGCGAGAACATACGTTAGATTACCCACATTCAATGGGAATGGAACGAAGGACCCAGAGCAGCATTGGTTCCTTTGTGAAGCCGTGTGGATGGTATGTTTAGTCCATAACATAGATATAAAGAAGGCATATATGATCACAACCTTGAGGGGTCGTGCACTAGATTGGTTCAGAAGTTTTGTGCAGCGCCAACCGAAACACCGCAGAAGACTCTTGAGGAGATTCGACAAGAAATGATCTTGGAGTTAAGAAATCCCCAATATGAGTCCCAATGTATTACCAATATCAATGAGATTAAGCGGGGTCCGACAGAGACATTATGGGACTTTTATCAGCAGTTCAAAATGCTGATGCCCAAAGTTAGTTTCCAGATGTCGGACGTGCAACATAAAGAGTGGTTTATTGCTGCGTTGCTTCCACACATTAGAGGACCACTCATGCAGCAAAAGATCATGACATAGATATAGGAACTGTAGTTGGCGATGAATCCAGAGGCCTCACCTATTGGAGATGGTGCCACATGAATGATATAGATTCAGTCGCAATTAGCTAATCTGACAATTCAACTCCGAGACATAAAAAGGGGAAAGGAGGTGCAGGAAGACCTCTGGAATATGTAATGCAGGATCAATGGCCATACCAAATATGACTATTTAGCTTACATGAACTACACCTCGTTTGGTACGATGAATCCATTGAGTACCCAGGGGATGCCCTAGTCACTGTATGGAAGACAAGAGGACACTGTGACGTAGATTGGATGTTCCTACAGAAGACGGTATGTACCCCAGCTAATTTATATTGTAAATTTTGTAGATCTGTAGGCCATGATGAAAAATATTGTAGGGCCTACCAACTTCTAAGAGAGAAAACGGCATATTCCTATCTAATGAATACTTAGGAGAAAATAAAGATTGAATAGGATGCACCTCAGTTTCAGTTTGTGCCTTAGTTTCCACCCGCGTAGCAGTTTCATATGGCACCAAAGTTTCAGAATACGGCCATGTATAAATTGTACCAACAGTAGTACGAGCAACCGCAATACCTACTGCAACCACCTCGACTTCAGCTAATGGGGGGTGGAAATTATAGGGGCTGAGGAGGAGGAGGATTTGGCCGAGGGAGAGGGCCATTGGTATGCTACAATTGTGGAGTATTGGACCATTATTCTAGGGACTGCCATGAACCTGCGAAGACTTGCTCATACTGCAGACAATAGCACAATGTGGAGCAATGTTCACAACTCATCGATCAATGGAAATCCCAGACGGTTAAAGCAGCTAACCCAGCACCAAACCTAGCACCAAACCCTGCACCAAATCCTATGCTAAATGCTCCCAACCCAAATGATAATGGCAACATATAGATGATAGTTTTCTAACCACGAGAACCAAATGTAGGAGTGGTAACAAGGGGAGGTGCTGCAACAGGTATAGAACAAGCTACGTAAATAGAACCTGTGACACAAGCACAACCGCAGGTGCAACCTGCCATGCAGAATAAGGCATCGCTTAATGTCCAAGAACAGAAGCGGGTATTCATGGATGTATGTCCAGAGTTAGTAGGAATAGAACATCCATCCACCTTAGGCCAAGTAAAATATATGCCTGAAATATTCCAAAAGATATTCGAACAACAAACTGTGAAAAAAAGTGCAGATAAGGTTAGTAAGCTCAAAGCATTCTTGTCAAGTTGTTTGGGGCTAAATCAGGACAAGGATGCACTTGCAGAGTTGTTTGGTGCTTATCGAAACACTTCCAGAGAAAGACCCGCCAGTAAAGAAGGTTAACAGTGTCAATACAAAGTTCAAAATGTGACGTGAGCTCAGGATGTCAACATGGATTAGTGATTATGACATGGACTATATCATCTTTGACCTAGGATCCGATTTTAACATTCTAATGCACCAAACATGGGAAATAATGGGTAAGCCACCCCTAGAATGGTCCCTAATTCAATTAAGACTTGCTAATCAAGAAAAGGTCCTTCCTATTGGTATAATGAGTCAGGTCAAAGTGGATATTGAAGGATTACGCACTTTTGCAGACTTCGAGGTCATCAATATAGTAGATGATACTAACCCCTATCCCGTGTTGTTGGGGATTAATTGAAAAATGGAAAATCAAACTGTCATAAACTTCAAAAGAAGGACCCTATCATTTGAGGATGATGAGATGAGGGTGGTTGCGCCCCTTGTCCCACTAGAAGGACAAAGATACATTGAATCGATGTTCAACAAAGGGAAATGTGCCCTTAAGGAAGACTAAATCAATCCTACTGTGGATGGTAACCTGAGCTAGCGATGCTCGAGTTCATGTACATCGGACTCAGGGGAGGCACTTGAGAACTGGCAGAACTAATTACATGAAGTTTCCACAAGGACATGTGCCTGGATAACTAAGTCTATCCGGCAAGTGGAAACTCAGTCATGACCACTACCCACATATGAAGGACTACCTAACTTGGAAACATTCTTGATCGAGTTTGAAGAATTAGTAATAGAGCCACAAAAACTATCTGCGCTAGACTTTTCCCTAAAAGCTACACCCGCACAATGGCGAGGTACACACAAAAGATCAATAACTTAATGGCTGCAGTGTATACGCCTACTATAAGTACGGTTCAGAGATGTGGTCGCAACTGTGGTACAAATGTATACTGGATTATCAGACCCTGCCGAACACTTGGAGTAGTGTTCTGCAGCATTCTCAAACTACCCATGCCAGGAATGGGTCCACCACTTCATCAATACTCTTGAGATGGCACCCAAAGGCTAGTACACATCTATGGAACTGTGCCAAGAAACAAAATAATGGGAATACATTGCACAGAATTTCACATACACATTCCAGTTCGTAGACGAGCAACCAATAGTTGATATTGCACTAAAGACCATTAAGGAGAAGATAATCATTGAGATCCCGCTGGAGGTTGCATATTGTCAACCTTGCATTGCGCATTCCAACCCGTGTTGTGAGATATTTCATCACTGGATGACCTGCTATAACCTCTCCAGAGACCTAGAGGATGATCCAACTAACATCAATATTCCATAGTAAGAAGGATCACACGAAGTAGAAGGAAGCGGCATTTCCAGTGAGCATTTCATCAAGCCTCTAAAGATCAAGAAAGTTAACATTGGATCGGAGGACAATCTGAAATTTGCTAACATTGGAAACTATTGGGACAAAGAGACAGTAGCCAAAATCATTGATCTATTACATGATTTCCAAGACCTATTCCCTATGAACTTCAAGGAAATGAAGGGAATAGTAGGATATTTGGGTGAAATGAAAATTTTACTCAAACCCAATGCAAGACCGATAAAACAACGCCCCTATAGACTAAATCCGCGCTATAAAGAAAAAGTGAAAGAAAAACTTGAGTGCATGCTGGAAGCAGGAATCATTGAACCTATTGAAGATTCAGAGTGGATAAGTCCTATAGTGATCCAGGCCAAAAAGGCGACAGACGAGGTCAGAATCTGTGTCGACATTGGGAATCTAAATGATGTCTGCTTACACGATCCATTCCCAACACCTTTTATAGATGAAGTCTTGGAAAGCGTTGGCGGACAATAAATGTGCTCGTTCACAGAAGTATTCTTGGGCTACAATCAAGTCTTAATTGCACAAGAGGACCGCCACAAAACAACCTTTGTAATAGAATTGGAAGGCTACCAATACACAGTAATGCCCCTTGGCCTTAAAAATGCCCCTGCTATTTTTTTTAGAATAGTAGTTTCTGCTTTTAAAGATTTCATTCATAAGTTTCTTGAAGTATAGTTTGATGACTCGACGGTATTTGGTCTGGTAAGAGACCATATTGAGAATCTATACATGATGCTGGAAAGGTGTCGCCAGTATCAAATTGCGCTAAATTTGAGAAAATGTATATTTTTTGCACCATTTGGTGTATTGCTAGGAAATGTGGTATGCCGCGACGGGATCTTGGTCGATCTCGCGAAGGTGGAAATTATTGTGGACTTGCCTCCATCTACATCGATCATGCAACTCAGATCCACATTGGGAAATACTGGATATTATCAAAAATTTATCAGAGGATACATGGATATAACTGCCCCAATGGAGAAATTGTTGAGGAAGGACTCCAAATTTGAGTGGAATGAAAAATGTTAAGACAGTCTGGATAAGCTAAAGAAAAAAATGGCTACTGCGCCAATATTAATATTCCCAAACTAGAAAAAGGAATTCCATGTGCATGTTGATGCATCATCAATTACACTTGGTATAGTATTAAACCAACCAGGAGATGGCGCAATTGACCATCCAATTTCATTCGTAAATAGGAAACTATCCACAGCAAAGGAAAACTATACCACAGCTGAAAGAGAAGGGCTTGCAATGGTCTATGTGCTACAAAAGTTCAGAAATTATCTATTGGGTGGACACTTCAAAATGTTCACCAATCATTCTGCACTGAAGTACCTGGTCAATAAGATAGTGTTGGGGGGGAATATTTGTCGGTGGCTCCTCCTATTTAAATAATTTGACTTTAAATTCATCATGAAGCCAGGTCGACTGAATGTTGGGCCTGACCACTTATCACGCATTGAAAGTGGGGAGGAACCCACCAGCCTAGAGGATAATCTATCAGATGTGCAGCTATTTTCTATCGATGTCATCGATAAAGAATTTGATGCTATTATACACTTACTGAATATAGGCTATGCACCTGAAGGTTATTCAACATGGAAAAAGAAACAACTAGTTGTCAAGGCCTACATGCTGATCGCGTGACAACTCTATAAGTTGGGACCAGATGAAATAGTGTGTCGATGCATCTTTCATCATGAAAGGTAGTGGGTACTCGCTGAAGCGCATGCGGGTGTTTTAGGATGACACTACGCATGGAAGGCAACGATGCATAAGATTTTGCAAGTGGCACTCTGGTGGCCAATGGTACATATGGATACAAGGAAATACTGTTGTGATTGTGATAAGTGTCAAAGAAAGGGGAAACGATCAGGACGTGATGAAATGCTACTTGCGCCACAAGTTACACTATAGGCCTTTGATAAATGGGAAGTGGATTTTGTCGGCCCTATCGGTCTGTCAGGGAAATGGACTAGTGCACGCTATATTATAACCGCCACAGATTACTTGACAATATGGGTAGAAGCAACACCCATGAAATATTGTACCACTGCAACTGCGGAGAAGTTCCTTTTTGAAAATGTAGTCACAAGGTTTGGTTTCCCGAAAATCCTTATCAGCAACCAAGGTACACATTTTGTAAATAAGCTAATTGTTAAACTCACTGTAGAATTCCAAATCCAGCACAAGAAGACAACACCGTGCCATCCTCAAGCAAATGGAACTGTGGAGGCCTTCAATAATATACTAGAGAATTATTTGACTAAGGTCTGTAATGTGTGCGGAGATTACTGGGACCATAAAGTCTCAGTAGTATTATGGGCCTACAGAACAACATGCAAATGACTGACTGGATACACTCCTTTTTGCTTAGTCTATGGACAAGAAACATTTGTGCCTATGGAGTACATTGTGCCAAGCCTACAAATCGCTACACTCACAGAGATGACAGACATCGACACTGTAGAGGAAACAATGGCATAGCTGATTCAATTGGAGGAAGAATGCTTCATTGCGAGCTTCCATCAAAACGTAGAAAAACAACATCAAAAAGCATGGCATGACCGCCACATTAGGACAAAGGAATTCAAGGTCGATGGACTCGTTCTTATGTATGAAAACAAGTTTCTCAAGCACCCAGGTAAGCTCAAAACACATTGGTTAGGTTCGTATGTAGTTGCGCACATTACTGAAGTAAGCGTAGTAAAGCTACATAAGCTGGATGGAACACCGGTTGCAGCTATGATTAATGGAAGCCTCTTAAAACCATACCACGATGATTGTGGCACGGCCCCATAAGGCCAAGGCGCACAACTAAAATATATATATATATATATTTGTGCTATAACTCCAGTAACTAGCTAAGAGACAACTGGCAGGAGGTGGTACATAGCTAGCAGGCATTGAAGGTCCGTTAAAAGCATGAGAATTTCAAAAACGATTCGACGCCAGTAAAATTTTAGTAGCATTAAGTTGGGAAGTCTGAGGAGAAGGGTGGCAGTATTTTTGGTCCCATCCAACATATTACCCTTAATTTCCCTATCATGTGCATGATGGAACCCAAGTGTACAATTAAAGGTGACGAAGGATGAGCCCATGTGCTTCATTAGATGATCCATCATTATGACCAGTCAGCTCGGGGGCCCGTCACCTATAAAATGTAGTTAACCCCTATCATTGTAACCTTTGTAGTGCCTTGCCGAGCTAAGAAACCAGAGAGACAAGCATACTGAGTGAACCTGAGCCATCCTCCAGAGCCAAAGCCCATGCTCATTGAGTTATCCAGTGATACTAAGGATTCCACTATTTCATTAGCCTCACCCTGCCCGATTTTAGAAGCACCATACATATCTGAACCAACTCGGACTACCAAGAAGATGAAGAAGACTCAAACTAAGCCAAGGATACCTTCGAAGCCGAAGATAGTGTAGAACCCACCACAGAGGTCACCCCACCCACCACCACCAGGGGCCCAGCTTGTGCAGATGCCTACAACCCGGGCACTAGTACAGCCGGCTGAAGCCCAAATTTTTATATCAAGAGCCCCATCGAGTGCAGACCTCCCCATTTCCTATGGCCTTGTAGCAAAGATACCAAAGGCCCAAAGATATGACCTAGTTTCACCACCACCATCACCTCCAGAAGAAGAGTGGATGGATGAAGAAAAGAACTTGCTCCCTCCGTATGTCTCACCAAGGAAGCCAGGTGCCATAATAGTAACAGTGGACATACCGGAACTATTAGAAGAGCCTGTTATTCCAAAGGGTGTCAGGCAGCCATAGGATCCCATCACTCCCAAACTCTAGGAATTAAATTTTTAGGACTGTGACACTAGGAAACAAGACATGTCCAGAGATCAATTCAGGGTCGTGAAGGTCGGTGAACTGCCAAATGCAGACGTTGTCCCTGCAATGGAGTATGCACGCAGATTGGAGCAGTCTGGTATCTTCAACCCGCTCCTTAAGCCCCATTTCGGCTAATCTGTCCCGGTTAGGATGTATTTCAAGCAGCTACTGGTATGCTTCCATGGTGGATACCTATGGCTAAACAAACCGTATGAGGTAACAATGGACCTGATCTCGGCCATTACATTTATTCCACAGCAAGGACTCAACCTGACCCCATACCTACACAAGGAGGGGGAAAATCTTGACAAAAACGACATGAAGACCAAGTACCAGCTTCTCCACGATGGAAAGGGCTTCCTCCTTAGCTCCATCGATGACAGTTTTGTAAGAGCTGCAGCAAAAATCTTGTGCAGTAAGGTCCTACACAAGATGAGGTCTACTGAGTTTATCGCTGCAATAGTAGAGCTAGCAGAAAAGTGTGTGCAAGGATTGCACATTAACTGGTCCCAGTTCCTCATGAACGAACTGATAGACGATGCACGTGAAGCGTAGGAACATCCCATGGTGAAGTTTCACTTCTCATGGATTTTAGTTTTAATCTCATTTGTGGTATGGGATCCACCACCATATTATCAACCCATGGATATCCCAGTAAGGCTCCTTGTCATGCCATACCAAAACCTTTGGAACCACAAGGACAATAAGCACAAGACTAGTGCCAAACTTACATTCTTTCTACAAGCTTGAAAGGCTCAGGTAGATTATGCACAAGAAATACCAATTGAATCCTGCGATGGTTACTAAGTACCTGTTCATTCAATTCCATGTAGTACCACACAACATCATCTTGCATCTGTGTAAGGATCCCAAGAAGCAGGAACATCCAACATTCTTCATCCTCTGAGATGCGGATATCGAACGGGAAATCAAAGACTAGCCTAAAGAATGTCTTAGCCATCATGGAGACATTCCTGCAAGGTAGAAAGTGCTACAAGGGGATCCACAAGAAAACCCCAACTAGGACTGCATCAAATTTGGATGGCTCCCAAGAAGAAGAAGCAGAAGGAGAGAAACACGACCCGCCCAGTTTCGACGATGAAAACCCTCCAACTAATGAAGAGGTGAGTGTCGAAAGGACCAAAAAAAAGAAGGGTAAACAGCCCATGGAGGAAGATGAAGAGGCCTTGGCCATCTTACATAGGAAGAAGCAGAAGGCTAACCAACCCCAAGTAATGGGCATAGAAGAGGAGGATCTGACCCTTCTCAGTGAAGTAGTCACCAAAGTAGCCGAGAAAACCTTGGGTAACCTCAAAAGCCGGCAAACCAACTAGACTGCTTCCATCACTACAAAAGTTAACTGGCTGGCCGAGACCATCACAAAAATGTGTGACACCATGCAGGATGAAACCTATGGTGTAGACCCAGCAGACACTCTGGCGATGCCAGTGCTGCTCCTGCACATAAGAATAGAAATTCCTGCATAGGAATTTTCTATAGAAGAAGCAAAAAAAAAGGTAAGTTTCCATAGCTTGGACACATTGATCTTGGGTTTCTCTGAGCTAACGTTTCCATATATATATTCCATTTAGCATGACGCTTCCACAGAAGTCAAAATCCAGGAAAATGCGGCTGCATATCAAGAAGCCAAGGAAACTAGGAATGCAAAGGAGCACAAGAAAGTTATCAAGCACCAGCATGAAGACCTAGAAGTCCAAGCCCAAATACAGGCTTCATTGGAGAAATCTATAAAGGAGGCAGTCGTGCAACTGTCAGAAGAGTAGAAAGAAGTCAAGGCAGAACCACTACACCAGCTGAGGCAACTATCCAAACTGACTACAGAACTCAAGAAAGAGGTCCAGGAGATGAAAACCAACCAACAACTGAGCAAACCCCCTGAAGTGCTACAGCAAAGGCAACAATCAGCAAATCAAGTTGTTTCCCAGCTTAGGGAAGCCGAGAGCATGTGTGCAGAAGCAATTACTGTGACATGGGAACAACTCATTGACGATGAGACTACAGAACAACTTGCCGAGCAAGCACAGCAACCAGAGCTACAGATATTGGCAGTGAAGGCCGAGATTAAGAATCCACCAACCAAGGATAAAATTGCTAGAGGCACTAAAATTAGGTAGCTCTTAGACAAGGCAAGAGCTCTGCGCGACCAGGAAAACATGTGCAACAAGGAGGCTACTAAGCACCAAGCCGAATTTGAAAGGGTTGTTGATGTATATGTAACTTCAGAATGTATTTCACTTGTATTTCTTATATATTGTAACCCGATTTTTATTACGGGATGTACTTGAGTCATGTCATGCCCCGATGTTCCTACCGGGAAGATCTATAATGTAAACAAGTCATGTCAAGTCATTGTGGGTAACCCTCCTATTGGTTAAGGGTTAAATTCCCCACAGTTTTGGGGCACTATGGTTATTAGACTCTCCTAGAGAGGTCAGCCCTAGTAGGGTTTAGTCAAGTTGGGAATTAGTATAAATAGAGAGATGGCCTCTCTATTTATCACACATCTCATATACACTCAACTTTAGCGCATAGTTGAGGAAGGAGAAGACAATGGGGCTAGATAGAAAGAAGGTTACTGCTGTCAAGAGATCACCTTACTATTTTGGGTTCTACTTTTGGTGTTGATTCTATCTCTAAGGAATTTGTGGGGTTTTCACCATTTATGGTTTCCCCCAGGATAAAAACTGTGTTCATTATCTCTTGTGTTTGATTGTTGTGCTTGTTATTCTCTCAGTTAGAGATCCTAATGTATTGCTAGCTTAATGATAAAAATCTAACATGGTATCAGAGCTAACCTAAGAAGAAGACATTGTGCAACTGCGGGAACTAGGGATTCCTACTTTGTGGATCTTCATCCACATAGTTTTAGCAAAAGAAGGTTGGATTAACTCTCCTCCTTAGGGCGCATCATTTTGTCGAAGCAAAATCCAATTCTGAGGTTTTTTAGTTTTGGACCCAATACTACTGCCGAAAATTAGGGCTTTTCACAGAAGAGGAATTTTTCAGTGAGCCCAGGCCTGGATTGATCTCCTCCCCAAAATAGAAGTTAGGGATCAAATTCAAAGCATTTGGTTGGACATAACTTTGGAAAATCAAAACCCTAATCTGCTCCTGATCCAACACTACAGGATTTCAGCTCCAAATCTAGATCCGACATCTTGACCTGGTAAGATCTAAATCTTTTGTATTTCCATTTGAGGTTCTCAATTAAGATTTCTCATCATACCAAGCTTGATGAAAATATTGAGGGAGTTGATAACTTGCGAGCCTGGAAGTATAGGATCTCCCTGGTCCTGGAAGAAAATGAATTGGACTCCTATATCAATGAGGAGGTTCCAGTTCCAGAGGGAGATGAGGCTAAGGCCTTACATAAGAATAAATTGCTTATGGAAAAGATAATTATTGTTTATTCAATCAAGTATCACCTCATACCATAGGTGTCCTCCCTCAAGACACCCAAAGCTATGTTTGATGCCCTAAGCAAATTGTTTGAAGGGAAGAACATAAACTGGAAGATGAATCTGAGAAGCCAATTGAAGAATGTAAATATATAGAATGTTGAGACCATCCAGTCTTACTTTACAAGATTATCTCAGATCAAGGAACAACTAGAAGCAGTAGATGAAGAAGTGGAAAATGCAGAGATTGTGATGACCACCTTGAATGCTCTCCCTAGATCATGGGACTCTTTCATTCAAGGGATCTGTGCCAGAAAGAAGTTAGTCAAGTTCAGAAGACTATGGGAAGAATGCTCTCAAGAATAATCTCAGATAGCAGCTCCAGAAGAGAAGATGGGAAATGAAGATCAAGCTCTCACAGTTCCCTCCAAGAAAACCAGAAGGAACCATCATCACTCCAAAGGTAAGATCTCACACCCTAGAAGAGATCTGTCTGCCATTAGATGTTACACATGTGATGAGAAAGGTCACATATCCATATTCTTCCCTAATAAAGGGAACTTAAAGAAGAATAAGGAAAACAAGAGAATACATCATGCTCACGCTGCAGAGGATGATGAACCTTCCACAAAGAGAGTCAGACAAGAAAGTGATTCTTCAAGTGATGAAGAATATGTGCTGATCTCCTCTCTTACAGGAACTGTTTCACATGGAAGCAATGATTATCTCATAGACAGTGGTGCCTCCAAATACATGACAGGATTCAAAGAATCATTTGTGAAGCTATCTGAACATGAGTCACCTCACAAGGTGAAACTTGGGGATGACTACCAGTATCCAATAAAAGGTAGGGGTGAATCCTCCTGTAAACTAGACTCTGGAAAGCCTATGAAGATGAAGAATTTATTATTTGTTCCAGGACTAAAGAAGAACCTCCTCTCCATATATGCATTGGATGCAAAAGGAATGAGGGTTGCTTTCGTAGATGGCCAAGTTCTTATGTGGCCAAATGAAAGACTTTTGACGATGCAATAGTGATTGGGGAACAAGAAGGAGGTCTATACAAGTTGAAGGGCCAACCAAAACAAGCTTTGGTTCATGACTTAGTAGAACCAAATGAACTTTGGCATAGAAGGCTTGCACACATGCATTGTAGAACACTGCCACTTGCAAGCAAAGTTGTTTAAGGTCTTCTAGAAATTCAAGCAAAACATGATGGAGTCTTCAAAGGATGTGCAAAAGGAAAGAATATAAAGAAGACATTTCCAAGTAGTAAGAGCAAGGAAAAAGGAATCTTGGAAATCATCCACTCCAATGTATGCGGACCAATGTCATCAAGTTCTCTAAGCGGGTATGCATACTATGTTTCTTTTATTGATGACTTTTATAGGAATACATGGATTTACTTTATGAAGAACAAAGACGAAGTATTCAGTAAGTTCAAGGAATTCAAAGCCTTGATCGAGAACCACACTGAAAAGAAGATCAAGACTTTTCGATCAGATAATGGCAGAGAATTCACTTCGAATGAGTTCAAAGAACTATGTAAAGACTCAGGGATTAAGAGGGAGTTGTCCTCCTTATAATCCACAACAGAATGGGATTGCAGAAAGGAATAATAGAACTATCATGGAAGTTGCAAGAGCTATGCTTCATGATCAAGATCTTCCTATGCATATTTGGGCAGAAGCAGCCAGAACAACAGTGTATGTACAGAACCGTACTCCACAAAGAGTACTCGAGAACAAGACTCTTGAAGAAGTGTTCTCCAGTAAGAAACCAGAAGTTAGCCATCTCAGAAAATTCAGTTGTCCAGTGTACATACACATTCCAAAAGAGAAGAGGACAAAATTAGATCCTTCAGGAAAGAAGGGTATATTTGTGGGATAATCTGAAAGCTCGAAGGCTTACAAAATATACTTCACAGGATTCAAGAAGATTGACATCAGCAGGGATGTAACATTTGATGAATATTCAGCCTACATCAAATCTAGAAAGAAACCTGCTGAAGAACCTGAAGAAGCAGAAGCTCCCAGAATTCATGATACAATCATGAACGAAGAAACTCAAGAAGAAGATCGAGAATTTGAAGAACCACAAAGACCTGTAGATCCACCTCAGGAGAAGAATCCTCACAAGAGGAAACTTGCTTGGGTATGAGAAATTATCCAAGGTGCGGAAAGATATGGGTTTCCAGAAGAGAATCTTAGAGAAAGAAAGAGGACCAGATCATGTTCCCATTATGAAGCATTACTATGTGATTTCATTAATAAAGAACCTTCCAATTATGAAGAAGCAACAGAACGGAAAGAATGGAAGAATGCTATGATCGAAGAGTATCAATCGATCATGAAGAATGATGTTTGGGATGTTGTCCCAAGACCAGAAGGGAAGACAGTTGTAACTTCCAAATGGATCTACAAGATTAAGCATGCTGCAGATGGTAGCATAGAGAAATATAAAGCAAGATTTGTTGCTCGTGGTTTCTCCCAGAAAGAAGGAATAGACTATGAAAAAACCTTTGCACCTGTAGCTCTGGCTGTAGTGATGAAATGGAAGATACACAAAATGGATGTCAAAACTATTTTATTGAATGGTGTAGTGGAAGAGGAAGTGTATGTAGAGAAGCCACTCAGTTTTGAGACACATGACAGGGAGTCTCATGTGTGTAGATTGAATAAAGCCCTATACGGCTTGAAACAGGCACCCAGGACATGGTACGATAGAATTGACAGCTTTCTATCCAGCTTGGGCTTTACCAAGAGTAGAGAATATTCCAACCTTTACTACAAGGTTGAATATGGCAACTCAGTGATGCTTGTACTATATGTAGATGATCTATTTGTGATAGGTATGGATGGGTTGATTGCTGATACAAAGAGAAAGCTTGCTGCCGAGTCCGAAATGAAGGATTTGGGTATGATGCATTATTTTCTAGGTATGGAGGTGTGGCAGAATATGGATGGAATCTTCCTTGGACAAGGGAAGTATGCAGTAGAGATCATGAAGAGATTTGGGATGATGGACTGCAAGGCATTAACCACACCTATTTCATTGAACCTAAAGCTATTGAGTGATGCTTCATCAGAGTCAATTGATGCCACAATGTATCATCAGATGATTGGGTCCTTGATGTACTTGACAATCATGAGACCAAAGAATTGCTTTGCTGTGAACACCTTGAGCCAATACTTGATAGATCTGAGACATGTTCACTTGACTGCTGCAAAGCACATTCTGAGGTACCTAAAGGGTTCGGTTGATTATCGACTCAAGTATAAGACTAATCAAAGGATTAACCTAGAGGGTTATGTTGATTTAGATTGGGCCGGCAGTGCCATCGATAGGAAGAGCACTTCTGGGTGTTGCTTCAGTATGGGATCAGCTGTGATCTCTTGGTTTATCAAGAAGCAATCCTGTGTGGCACTGAGTACAGTTGAAGCAGAATATGTCGCAGCCTGTTCAGCTAGTTGTGAGGCAGTATGGCTGAGAAAGATACTATTTGATTTATTTGATCTCCAGTTAGATGCTACTTGTATATATTGTGACAACCAGAGTTGTGTAAAGTTGTCAGAGAATCCAGTGTTCCATGACAAATCGAAGCATATCGAGATCAAGTATCACTATATCAGGGATATGGTGCAGAGAGGACCAGTGAAGCTCTAATATGTTGTGACGGATGAACAGATAGCTGATGTGTTGACTAAGCCATTGGCCAGGGTGAATTTTGAGTACTTCAGGAAGAATCTTGGTGTTTTCCAGATCGAGATTCCTCCTAAGAGGAAGTGATGTGTCCATGCTGTGCCTTTCTAACATGGTGAGAGGATTGGTTCCTTCCATGGTCAAATGTAAGTGTTGTGCTTTTTTGACATGGTGAGAGGATTGGTTACTTCCATGGTCAGAAGTAAGTATTGTGCCCTTTCGACATGGTGAGAGGATTGGTTCCTTCCATGGTCAGATGTAAGAGCTGTGACATGGTGAGAGGATTGGTTCCTTCCATTGTCAGATGTATGTGATGATCCCACATCCAGTATGAAAAAGGACTAGCTCTATGAAGACACGTCTAGTATTAAAAAGGACTAGCTCTGTGTAGATCCCACATCCAGTATGAAAAAGGACTGGATCTGTGAAGACACATATAGTATGAAAAATAACTAGCTCTGTGTAGATCCCACATCTAGTATGAAAAAAGACTGGCTCTGTGAAGACACATCTAGTATGAAAAAGGACTAGCTCTGTGTATATCCCACATCCAGTATGAAAAGGGACTGGCTCTATGAAGACACATATAGTATGAAAAAAGGAATAGCTTTGTGTAGATCCCACATCCAGTATGAAAAAGGACTGGCTCTGTGGAGACACATCTAGTATGAAAAAGGACTAGCTCTATGAAGACTCATCTAGTATGAAAAAGGACTAGCTCTGTGTAGATGCCACATCTAGTATGAAAAAGGACTAGCTCTGTGAAGACTCATCTAGTATGAAAAAGGACTGGCTCTGTGTAGATGCCACATCTAGTATGAAAAAGGACTAGCTCTGTGATGATACATCCAGTATGAAAAAGGACCGGCTCTATAGATGTACATCCAGCATGAAAAAGGGTTGGCTCTGTAAAAATTCCTATGACAAGAAGAATCAAGAGATAGCACCCATGATGATGACCCATTGATGATCCAGATCAAGTGATGATGATCTAGATCCAGTGATGATGATCTAGCAGTGATGATCCAGATCCAGTGATGATCCAGATCCGATGATGAAGATGACTTGAAGATGATGAGGACTTGATGATGATCTAGAAGATATAGAGAAGAAGACTTGTGCTAAAAATTGTGACGAAAGAATACCTTCCTAGTTAAGAGGAAGTGTTGATGCATATGTAACTTTGGAATGTATTTCATTTGTATTTCTTATATATTGTAACCCAATGTTTATTCTGGGATGTACTTGAGTCATGTCATGCCCCGATGTTCCTATCAGGAAGATCTATAATGTAAACAAGTCATGTCAAGTCATTGTGGGTAACCATCCTATTGGTTAAGGTTTAAAGTCCCTGCAGTTCCGGGTCACTAGGGTTATTAGACTCTCCTAGAGAGGTCGGCCCTAGTCGGGTTTAGTCAAGTCAGGAATTAGTATAAATAGAGAGTTGGTCTCTCTATTTATCACACATCTCATACACACTCAAGTGTAGCGCATAGTTGAGGAAGGATAAGACACTGGGGCTAGATAGAAAGAAGGTTACTGCTGTCGGGAGATCACCTTACTGTTTTGGGTTCTACTTTTGGTGTTGATTCTATCTCTGAGGAAGTTGTAGGGTTTTCACTATTTATGGTTTCCCAGAGGATAAACACTTTTTCCATTGTCTCTTGTGTTTGATTGTTGTGCTTGTTATTCTCTTGGTTAAAGATCCTAATGTATTGCTAGCTTAATGATAAAAATATAAGAAGGGTGACAGGTTTAATTCAGCCTGTCCAACAACGAATCCATGAGTTCACTCAGGCACTAGCCAATACCTCATTGGAACACCCTAGCAATGACGGAGTGCAGGATCTCGAGTGGTAGGAAGATGAAGATTACTGGGAGATAGAACGGCTTACTCCCATTTTGGCCCAATTCCAACAGAAGGTTGGAAGTGCAGAACAGCCTGCACTAGAAGGTGCAACCAATACTGTGAACGTAGAAGAAAAAAGGAAGAGAAAAGAGACCAAGAGAAAAAGGAAGACAAAGGCAGGAAGGAGGATGAAGAGGAGCAATAAGAACATGATCAAGAAGGCCCATACCATACACAGGACAAACCTATGGACATAGACTTCTTAAAAGAGGTTGAAGAAGAAATTGTATATCCCCAAGCCTCAACATCCAAAAACAAACAAGATTCGCAAGCCAGGAGACAGAATAAGTTGCGCAAGGAAAAAAAAACTTTTTGCAAAGGTTGCCATGCAGATCGTGCCTCCTCATATGTCCCTTTATTCATGGCTTGGGACGTGCCACATGTGAGTGTTGGGGGCCTATTGTCCTAGGAAAGGAGCACAAGGAAGAAGCTCGTGCACGCAAGCAAAAAAGATGTGTCATGCGCATGACAGAAAAAAAAAAGGAAGATCATGAAGAAAGGAAAGGACCTTCCCAGGAAGAATAGAGAGGTGCACGGCGAAGGAAAGGCAATCACAGAAGCGCTCAAATGATAACGGTTGGAAAGAGACAGGTCCAGAATCCAGATCATGGTCGTTTATGGTGGTGTAATCCTACAGCTACGCACATATGAGGAGATATTTGTAAGTTAGGCCGATAGTGCCTCGTGTCAAGTCATGATCACCACAGCTATAGCCTGAGGGGCGGCTGATGGTGAGAGTTAACAGACTGTCAGTATGCAGTCAACCCTACATGGTCACGTAAAATAGTATAAATAGGACGGATGCAATAGTTAGAAGGTTGTATTTTAGTTGCTTATTATTGATTGTGATTATATTTTAGGTTAGTTTCTAGTGATTGTTGGTCATTCAGTGCAAATCCATGGTGAATGATGCCATTTTTGCTGTAATGTTGTAGAGATTAGAAGAAGAGAAGGCTCAGGAACATCCTCGCGGTGATAGGAGGCTGTTGAGCCGTGGGTCTGGCTATTGTGTGCATAGACCGCTAGGAGTATATGTAGGGTACAAGAGAAAACCAAAGAGCATGAGAACCATAAGTCTAAGTCTTAAAGACATATCTTAAGATCAGTCTGCATCCCACAAACTCCAAGGTGTTGTATCATTTTCTCATACTAGATGAAGAGCACCTTGGTGGTTTTTCCCAGATGGGTTTCCACGTTATCTCTTGCGTTTAAATGAATTATTGATGTGGTGAATGTTTATGTGAATGGTTGTTATTTGTTTTTTGTATAATGCTAAATGTTGCTTAAATATTTGATGTTATCTTGTAATCAGTAGACGAATGATTGGAAGGGCGTCATTGAAATGAACATGTATATATCGGACTATATGCTTCTGTCTTGAGTCATGACATGAGTCATAGGTTCGTTGGTATGAGTCAGCTGCACCACAAAGGTTGTGCCAGTTGCGAGGTGGAAAGGAAGGTCAAGTTGCACACGATGACATGTATTTGTGCTCGATCGCGCAAGATTGACTCCTCTATCCATCCATCCTATTGCCTTCGTTGATCTCCTTGGCTATGAGCCAAGGGACTATAATCCCTCGACAATCGCGGAAACATGGTTCCGTCGGTTACCCATCGAAGAGATATCTTGGGTGATACTGTGCTTGCTTCGTAGGTGTTGCCGATGGGGCTTGCTCTATCGGGTCAGTATCTTGGCTATTTGTTGGGTTAACGGGCTGCGCAGAACCTGGGTCGTGCGAGTTAAGAAAAGTGGCCAACAGAGAGGATCTGGAGCACATGAGTATTTTAAATGTTTGTATTGATTAAGAGGCTCTAGAGCACATGAGTTATGAAACTTTTGTGTTAAGCAGGAAGCTCTAAAGTACATGAAAAGATCAGAATTGAAAGTGTTGGGAATAATCCCCAGAGCATTCCAAGTTGATGTTGAACATAAGCTCTGGAACATGAGATCCTTGGCCATTGTATCCCTAGGTGTATCCAACAAATACATCCTAGAATTAGTGTTGAGTGAGGATTTCTGGAATTGCACTAATTTTGTAACTCCATGTTTCTTACCATTGAGTATGGGCTCTGGATAAACACTAAGAATTACTGAAAAATTAATATGTTGAGTGAAAATGACTCTGATAAAACATTGATCGCATCTTAGTTATTTTAAAATGCTTAAATGAAATTTCCAATTTATGTATCTCATCAAGTACTGAAGAAACACCATGTTAAACAAGGTAATCCAACATACAAGGAGATTTAGAGTTGCGTAAACTAGTTGACCTAGCCCCTACCTAAAGGCCTTAATAAATAAGTGACTATAAGCTAAAATAAAAGTGTCATGTGACTAGGGATCATGCTATATGATACCTAAAATAAAAATGTTAACAAAGATATATATATATATATTACACATAATATTTTATACATAATATGTATAAAAGAGTAAGTGCAAATAATAATACTAATAATTATGAATAATAATGAAAGGATCTATATATTATTATTATTACTAATATTAATTAAATATTAAATATCTACAAGAGTCAAAGTAGGAACTAGTCAAAAGTTCCTAAGTTAAATTTAAATAAATATTAAAATGACCTAAATAAAGTAAAAAGAGTTATTTCAAGAAAACAAATGATTCTAGATTTAACTTCTGCTTTTCCTGAAAAGTCTGTCTATAAAGACCCAAGCCAAAGAGAGGCTTGGGGATCTTTGGATTATTCCATAATTCTACCTGATTATTCTCAAGAGAGTTTTTGGAGAAAATTTTTCCTAAGAGGAAAACAAAACTGATACGAACCTGTTATCGCAGATAGGGAAGCCTTACCTTAGGACCTCTAAGCTACTTGCATGTTGGAACCAGCTCAGGGGGATACATATTGAAACCGTGAACGGTTTCGAGTCATGGGTTGGTGGAACGTGGTAGTTCCCAAGTTATTCGGTTAACTGAATAGAGGTCAGAACTGTTTATGTCCTTGTTAATGTTGTGTGTCTGAGTGTGCAGGATTTCCATCCATTAAAATAAGCTTCAACTTGCAGGTATAATGTTTCTTGATTTTCCCTATATTCTATACAGGTTTTCTTAATAAATAAAGGGATTATATTATGGAAGAATGAATAGAATCTATTTGTTGTAACTAGGTTAATTTCTTTACATAAAATTAAAAGAATCTAGGCTTGTTTTAGTTTAGATGTTCATACAAAACCTAGTTATAAAGATTTTGTTATAGGATATTATAGATCAGATTTATTATTAATTAAACTATCATATATGCTTTTATCAGTTTTCAAAACTGTTGTTTAGGATTAAACACCCTTGTAACCTAGGGTCTGTGGTTACCAACTTACTTCTAAACTTGCAAACAATTAGCTTTAGTGAAGCACAGAAACGAAATAGGAAGAAATATTGGACTCACCAGATTACCGACGGTTGATCCATTCTTGATGTTCTTCTGCTCTACTTCTCTCCAAAGCTTTTAGTGATGCACCTCCTTCACCTGCAAAGAGAAAATTCTCCAAGTACATTCTTATACACGTATATATAACAGGTTAGATAAAAATATATCTAGCGCTTAATCGAATATATTCATCAACCATAATACATGAAAGAGACTAGACTCACATTAGAGGAAATTTCAACTCAAAATGGGTCTCCTAAAAAAAACTAATAAAATAATAGTTAAAATAATAAAATAATATTTATTAATTTTGGAGGAAGAAAAGAAAAAAAATACCTTTTTGTTTGTATTTTCGACATATCTCCCCATGTTTTTACTTAAATTTTGATCGAGAGAGCTTGTTGGATGCAGAATTAAATTCCGTATCCAACGAGTACCCACTCAGCATACTTTTGACGGACCCCACTACCCCAAAAACAAAAAATACTTGAAAAAATGTGATGATGATGTCATCATCACATTTTTTCAGGTATTTCTTGTTTTTGGGGTAGATGGGTCCATCAAAAGTATGCCAAGTGGGTAATCATTGGATGTAGAATTTAATTCCACATCCAACAAGCTCTTCTGATCGAAATTTGAGTAAAAACACGGGGAGATATGTCGAAAATACAAACAAAAAAAGTAGTTTTTTTTATGATACCTATCCCCAAATTTATGTTAAAAAAGTGTTTAAGACCTATACGGTATTTCAAATTTGAAGAAATTTCATTGGCTAACACATGATGACATGGAATTTGAGTTAAAGTTAAAAGGCCAATTTTGAGTTGAAATTACCTCTAATGACACAATGTTGGAAGAAGAATTCTCTTTATTAAAAATCAGTGAATGATATAAGTGTACAACCCAACGCCTAAGACAAGGACTCCTCTGCAACCAAAGGACTCTAAGTTATGTTGCTCCAAGACTTCTGAAGATATACCACTAGCACAACTTTTCTCTCTAAAATTGATTTATTAATTCCCTCCCCAACGCCTCTATTTATACTTTGGGAAATAGAGTAGTTTCGAAGGTTGAGGTTGAGATGGTTGAGGTAGTTAATGATTAAGGACGAACTAATCTCCATTAATCATGATTTATATTTTTTAATGTCGAATGGAGATGTACGCAACTATTAATATAGCCAACCCATGTATGACACGCAAGTTGCTTAAAGGAAACCCGCATATGCATCTGTATGCGGGTTGTAATGGAGATAGTTGTGTACAGTACGCGAGTTGTCAATGAGAATAGTCACGTACATACACGAGTTTCAATGAATATAGTCACTTATAGCAATCAAGACTTAGAAAAATAATATGGCAAGCTGGTTGAAGGGTAAATGCATCTCATGTCATTCCCATCTATAGTGTTTTGGCAAACTTCAATCCTAAAATGTCCTTTTGTGTACCAACATAAGGAATGTCGGCACTCGGACGGAGAAGTGCCATTTGGGTTGATAACATATGCCCCCTAATGTGTGAGCTCAGAGGGAAGCGATGGCCAAAATACATTATAATCTTAAACTTTGGAGAACTTAGAAGTCCAATGGAACAGATGTAGTACCTAAAACAAATACATAATAATGTCATATACAAAGTCATATCCAAGGATGCTGTGTTCAATATACTGGAACACTAGCTCCTTTACAATATTTGAGTACATCATATAGTATGGGTACAAGACCACGTATATTACAAAGGTGGATCGAAGCCACAATATACAAATAATGATGAGTCTTCAAAGATCTGGAAACTGTGTAAGTGACCACAACATAATCTTGCGTAACTTAGTCCATATATATGAAACTAAGGTCTTCGTAAAAAATATCCCAAATAACCAGTACAATCCAAGCCATGTGAATAGATGTTATTGAAGTCAAACATGGATAGGATTCAACAGATCGTCAATGAATAGGTGATAATTGACAACTGAAGCAAAGGAATTCACCAATAATGAAATTGCATCCTAAGGTACGATCATCAAAACTATAGGTCTTCGTTGTCAGGAAGTGCTGATGTGGAACCATACTATGATAAGGAAGGAAATAAATCCTCTAATGAATCACAAGAGGGACTAGGAACTGGGCAAAGGAAGGGAGACACAAGTAGCAACAAATATGACAATGATGGAATCAGGATATAAATCAGACCCAGGGTTAAGTCCTTGAATAGTGAGCATGATACATATATGACCCAAGGCAGATTTTAACTTTACAGATAGTACAACTAGACTTATCTGTCATGTAGGAGACATGATCATATTCCCCGGGTAGAACTGACAAGAGGAGTAAGAAAATCGAAGTAATAGCTGAACAGAAAGTGAACATTGAGACATGAGTATCGGAAAAAATAGAGAGTGCTTTGTTCAAGGATGACATGCTGCCACTAACTAAGAACCAAAAGAAAACTTCTTCCTTACCTTCCGGGTTAAATTTTAATGAGTCCAAGAAAGTCAACTCGAGTTTCTCTTCATTTTTGACAAGCTTGAAGAGAAGAGGGAATAATGCTTGATAATGTCACTGATTCGTGGATTTTATGAGCTTGAACTAGTACATGCTCACTTGGTGTTTTCATGTTTAGAGAGTCTGAAAACTCCAAAGAAGACTCCATGGGGGTCCTTTTTCATCCAATTTAGTCTCCTGAGGCCGAAAAAGTATAAAACATACCATAGAATAACTCTCTTAACTTTTGTAGAAGAAAAGGTGAACCTTTTTCGTACTTAGTCAGGGAGGTTTGAAAAAGGTTAAATTACCACCTACCCAATGCTCCTTCGAGAGCAGCATATAGCTTGAGTTTTACGAGTGTGAAGGAAAGCAAGATCACTCGGAAAGATCCATTTAAGTAGGAGAAATGGGGATTACAACAATAAACATGATGCTTTGTTCTTGGTGTTTAACGAGCAGTGACAAAGACAAAAAGTACACTTGGAATATTTTTCATGTTTAGGTCCAGAGCACGAAAAAGAGAAAACTAAGCTCATACCGAGAGTTCCTTTTCTGTAATTTTAGTCCCTTAGGTCCAGAAAAGTGATAAACCTATACCTGAGAATACTCTTCTCAATTCCGTAGAAAAGAGAGTGATCCTTTCTTGTATTATTCCACATGGTCCGAGAAAAAGATAAACTACCACCAATGTGGATGCCCATTCATGTATTCTTAACGAGCTTGAACGGACAAGTTTACTCGGCAGTCAAGTCTATTTTGAGGATTTATACCTAGGCCTAAAGAAACTCCATAAGGGAAGGGAGTCCTATAAAGGGATAGCTTGTAAAAAGAGACCAAAATGAGGCTCAATTTGGTGTAAAAAATAGCTAAAAAATATTCCCTTGAACCTATGACAACTGCAACATGAGTATCGAAAGACAACAAATAGGTTCTAAATGAGGATACTCATGGGAGTAAGGTCTTATTCCACGGAAGAACAATGGTAAAGACAAGGAGCTACTAGTTAAAAATACCATAGTCCGTGATCGAAGTGTTAATACTAGGATTAATATGGAGTAGGTATAAATGCAAAATGCATGTGAAATGACCAAAAACCATCCTATATGAGAAAAAACAACTTAAAGACGACCATAAACCTGTCACATGGAAGAAAATAGATGGTATTAGTTTAAAAATTATGAACTATAGGGAAAAAAACCCACTTTAGAAATAAATTTTCTATAAATAGTTCAAAATATGAATAAAAACTCACCATTTTGATTTTTAACCATAAAAGACAAGTTTATACCTCTACCTTCGATTGCTCGGTGTGGACGATTCGGTGGACCATTCTCAAAACCACAAGTGTCAGGTAAAACTAACTCCATGCTCTTTCATTTGATCTAAGCAATTGTTAATTTTGAGCCCTAATTTCATGTTTTTAAGTGCCCTCAAAGCAAGAATGCTATGTACATAGGTATGGTATGTTAATAGTCGTGTACACACGTTCTGTATGCAGGTTTCCTGAAAGACAGTCACGTATAGTACGTGACTTGCCTAAAACACAGTCGTCTGCGCTGCGAGAGGTATACAAAGAATGTGTAGGGTTAAAAAATTCAAATTTTACATGAATATAATGGTTTGAAATTGCTTGTTTATTAGATTTAAGTGGAGGGAGCTTGAGTGGAGGGAGCGGGAACATGAAGACATGGACCAAGAATATCTTCAAGATGCCCCCACAGTGAATGTTTTACATCAAAGTGGGTTATTAAAGTTTTTATGTGCCTCACCTATGCGGGCCAATGTCCGCCTCTTAGAGTTATTGATAAATTATTGGGATCATGATTTGGGCATGTTTGACCTTCAAGGTGAGTCCTTAGAGATTACTTCGGAGGATGTCTATTTCATTGCTAGTTTATCACGATGGGGAGCTCCAGTGAACTTGGAGGGCACCGGCAGAGGCGGTGACCCTCTAAGTGTCCAGAACTATATTGACATATACTGCGAACCAGACACTCATAAGAGGGATAGCTACATCCCTACTGTTCTCATTCATAACTTTCCTTTACAGGTGTTGACAAGCACTATAGTGAGGGTTGCAGGGTCATCATCACTTCACCTTGTAACTCAGAACCAAATGAGACTAGCAGTAGACTGTACGTAGGGAGCCCTATATGATTGGTGCTCGGGAGTGATCCCGATAATGAGAAAACAGCTCTCTGACTGCAAAAGAGGCAGGGGGAAGAATTTTGGTTATTCCAGCATATTAGTAGCCTTCTTCTTTGAGAGAGTGTCGGGTTTAAGTCCTGCAGTGCCACTACCGGTTCGTTCTCCCCGTCAACCTAGGCTGAGTAGGTGGGGAGATATCTTCATCCACCAGGGAAGTGGTGGATCGGTCCAGAGTGTCTATGATGATGACTTCTACTTTTGGTGGGAGTGACAGTTGCCAGCTTTGGAGCAGTTTCCATATGCTGGATTAGATTTTCGTGGCGATACTGACCTTGTCCTCCCTCCAGGAGGAGCATGGGGAGAGTTAGGTAATTTTTATTTTCAAAATTTTAAAATTTTTATGAATTTTAATTACAGAGATATATACATATGTATAAGAGTTCTAATCCTATCAAAAATGTCAAAATGCAGATATTGGACAGTCCGCGCTGTTGGGAATCCACGCTTGTATGTGTGTCCTATTTTAGGAGAGGATGAGGGATTAATTAGGGTTCTTGAGGGGAAGCTGGCTAGGCTTACCCAGAAAGTACCTACCTTACGGATTGAGCACATCCCTGCCATCATGCAAGAACTAGTAGTTGGTGTACCACCTGTTTGAATACGTCTTCTAAGATGAGTAGCCAGAGCAGTACTTGTGTACATAGATGCTGTTGAGGCTTCTAAAGCCAAGGGTGGTCCAAGTGACCAGGGTGGTCAAGCTTAGACCTAGGAGCATTTGATGGGATTTGATATATATTTTGTATATTTTTGGTATATTATACAGTTATGACTGGATCTGAGGATCAGAGACTCAACCTATCTATATGGATAGATATTCACATATATATATATATATATATATATATATATATATATATGCCGATTTATTTACAAATGTTTTTAATGTGTATGTTGTATATTTTTAAGTAAAATTTGTTAAATGCCAATCCAAGATATAATTAGCATATGCATCTGTTAATGAATTTTGATTTCTTGGAATGTGATTGAATGTAATGAACTCAAAATTTGTTTCCAATAGTCTAACTTGCATAAACTGACATAATAGAATAGGGTTCCACACTTGATAAGCCCGATTGAGCTGGGAAACCAATAGTTGAGAGTCCAGTCGGAATTCCAGCTGAGTGATACCATGTGACAAAGCATCCCATAGAATCTCAATGACGACCCTATATTCAGCGACATTATTTGTAGCAGGACCTAAGAAAGCGCCTCCCGAGGAAACTAACTGTCTTGAGGGAAAATAAATGACCCATGCAGCTGAAGCTAAATTACAAGTGTGGCAACTGGTGCCATAAGAGAAACCCATGAATCACTCGGAAGACATCTATAACAACTAGCAGATGGTATAAAAACACAAACCGATGACCTATTGTACATAAAAATATATACAACAATATACAGGAAAAAGTGCTAAGCCTAAGCATAGTACTTTTTCAAGTAGAGCCCATTTCTAGGCTCCGCTAACTTATTCCCATTGAAATAAATCAATTCATATGCGCCCTTCTTTAACATCTTCAACACGATATAAATGCCCAACCACATAGACCTGAATTTTCCTGCCCCTAAGGGTTCTTTGTCTTGGTCCCAGAGCAAAACAAGCTCCCCTTTAGAGAAAATTTCGAGGCTTGACCGATTTATCATATTGGATTTTGACCCTATTTTTGTGAGCTTGGTTTGCTGTCAGTGCATCCCTATGCTATTCATCTAGATGTTCTAAATGTAATAGATGTTATTCAAGCTCAGTCATATCAGGTAACACATGAATAGAAATTATTATGGACGGGATTTCACATTCAATCGGGGTAACGACTTCCACTCCATGAATGAGTTGGAAGAGGGAAAACCCCGTAGCAGTTTTTACATTGGTCCGATATGCCCAAAGTGCAGGATATAGCATGATATGCGAGTTGGAATGGGCTGCATTAATAGTACGTTTGAGGATAGTTTTCAAAGTTTTATTAATAGCCTCGACTTGACCATTTTCTTGAGGATAGAATGAAGATGAATGTTCTTGTCTAAATCCTAGCATAGTGGTCAATTCAGTCATCATGCGTTTTTGGAAATGACTGCCATGGTCAGTGACAATCACTTTAGGTATACCAAATCGTGCAATAATTTGATTGAATGCGAAAAAAGTTGCAGTTTCCCCATCAGCTTTAAAGGTGGGCATTGCCTTTGCCCATTTCATAAAATAATCTACAGCGACAATGATATATTTGTGCCCCCCAACCGAGGCTAGGTTACACATCATGCAATCAATCCTCCACTTCATGAAGGGGCCCACTGAGATGATGGGAAATAACAGAGCGGGATGTGACCGCATCTTTTTGGTGTAAAGCTGACAAGGATGACAACATTTCATAGCTTCCACACAATCCTTAAAGATCATGGGCCAGAAATAACCAGCACGTAATATATTTTGGGTCGTCGCTAACCCAGATAAATGACCCCCACATGCTCCACTATGGGCATCATTTAGGACAATCTTCGCTTCCTCGTGGGTAAGACATCGACGCAAAATGGAATCTACCCCCCTACGATATAAAGTATCTCCCATAATGAGGTAGTCTTGGCATGTAAGCGTAGTTTACGTCGTTCTTCCCGTGAGAAAGCTGTAGGACACTTCAAAGTCTAGAGATAGATAAGTATATCTCTGTACCAGGGGTCATAGGTGGAAATCAAAAAGATGTGCTCATCTGGGAATGAGTCTTCTTCAATAGCTACATCTTCGTCTGCTGGAAATTCTGCAATGAGCTCAACGAAAAGTAAGGATTTTTTGGATTTGGCGGATTGAAAATCCAAGTCAAACTCTTGGAGAATGACTATCCATTTGTTGAATTTGCCTCCAACTATCCATCGCGACAAAACATATTGAAAAGGATTAACATCTGCCACTACCATCGTAGTTCTTAGTAAGATGTAGTGATGTAACCTCTAAACATCATAAACAACTGCTAAGGCCAACTTCTCAACGTGGGAGTACCTAAGTTCAGGTCCGGCTAAAGCACGACTGAGATAGTAAACGACATGCTCTTGGAGCATATCGTCCTCTTGGACTAGGACTACCCCTACGGTCGACTCAGATGCGGCTAGATACAATATAAAATCTCTAGATTAATCTGGCGAACGCAATAATGGTGCTGACAAAAAATATTTTTTCAATGCCTCGAATGTGAGTTGTGCAATTTCATCCCATACAAATGGCGTGTCCTATTTTAATAGGCACATGAAACCTTTAGTAATCTTTACATAATTTACAATGAAATATAGAAGAAAATTGGACTTCCCCTATAGGATCTGAAGCTTCCTGATAGAACGAGGAGGAGGCAGATTTGCAATGGCCTCAACTTTTAAAGGATCCACCTAAATGCCTTTGCTAGAGACAATGAATCTGAGCAGTCTCCCTGACTCGACACAGAACACACACTTGTGGGGATTCAAGCGAATTTTATAGTATCTACATCGTTAAAAAATCAAGCCTAAGTGATATGGGTGGTCGATCCTCTTACGAGAATGTGCAAGAAAATCATCAAGGTAGGCTTCAACAATGGCTTTAATATCGTGAAAGGAAAAATTCATTGCTCGTTGAAAGGTTTCCCCAACATTTTTCAATACAAAGGGCATTTTCTTGTATGCAAAGGTACCCCAAGGAAAAATGAAAGATGTTTTATGTTGGTCTTCTAGTTTAATTTGAATTTGATTATATCTAGAGAAACCATCCATAAACGAAAAGACTTCACTTCCTGCACAAGCATCAATAATTTGATCTATAAATGGCGTGGGATAGTTGTCCTTAGGATAGGATTTATTTAAATCTCGAAAGTCAATACATACGTGTATGGTCCCTTTCTTTTTATCAATAGTAGCAGGGTTGGATACCCATTCTGTCAAAGCTATGGGATAAATAAAACCGGCTTTCAGCAGTTTTTCCACGTCAACCTTCACCGCCGCCACTTTACGTGAGTTAATAGGTCTCAACTTTTGTCGAACAGGCTTAGCGTCAACATATGTTTGGATTTTTTGCTCAACTATAGATGGATCAATGCCTGGCATCTCCTCATATGACCAGGCAAAAACGTCGCGAAATTCCTTAAACAAGGCCGTATAGATCTCAATCTCCTTAGGAGAGAAGTTTGCGCCGATATGCACATTTTACACAATGCTAGGATTTACAGAGATTTTTATAGGGATAGTAGTAGAAATATTTTCCATGTTCCCTTCAGCAAAAATTTATTCCCTTGGTAAGGGATTAACGGGCGTACCAACATCGTTTGCCATTCTCATATAAAACTCCTGGTTCTCTATCCTGCTTAACTCCGGAAGAAAATAGGATTGATGATGAATATCTTCGTAGATCTTATCTCATCCACACATGGCTTCCATAATGGCTTCATCCAAAGGTAAAACCATATCTAAGCAATCTCTAGAATGCAAAAAGTTTTCTGCCCATGCAGGTAGATAGGCTTCTTCCAGTTCCTCTAAGACTGTGAGGGGAACCAGAATGGGATCAACAGTGGTATGGGTGATAGTTTGATAAGTGACTTCTACTGCCGATAAGGGAACTTCAGGTTCAAGGTGGGGAGGGAGAACCTAAGGATCAGTCCTATCAACAACCGTAGCTATGGACTTCCCCACACTAGTATAACCTATATAATTAATTGGAGCTCGAAAATCAAATGTGCCCATCAACGATGTGTACATTCCTGCACCTAAGCTCTCTGAAGAAGGTTTGACCTAATCAACCAATGGTATAGTAGGCTCATTATATTCCATGCGACCTTTCCAAGTAAAATTGAGTTGGTCAACAATAACCAACTTCCCTTCGTGTGGAAACACTACCACTCGAAAGACGGCCGATGTAATAGCAGACATGGCATATGTCCAACTTCTTCCCAAGAGCAAGTTGTAATCCAAAGGTGCATCAATCACCTCTACCTCAATAGACACTGCTTTCCCTCCCAGCTTAATTTCAAAAGCCGGTAGGATACCATGTGGACGGAATGACCTTCCATCGAAAGTAGTAAGTAGGGTGTTTGATGGGACCAGCTCTGGGGATCCAAGAGCTTTCCAACATGACAAGGACATAACACATGCAGAAGCACCCTCGTCGACAAATTCCCTTCCAATGGTATTTCCACCATCGATGGCATCTATCGATAAGGATACATGATAAGGTAGGCAAATTTTGACATCAAACAAATTAAATTTCTCCATGAGACTCGATGAGTCCATACTTCCTAAAGCTGCTAAGAGTGCATCCCGCTGGGTAGGAAAATTCTGTAACACTTCTAAAGTCGACATTGCACAAGGGGTTTGGGATAAGTCTTCAACTACGGAGTAGTTTGCTGTAGCCCTAGAATTAGGATTATACAAGGTCTTCATAAAGACACCTTTCGGTATCTTGGGCATAATTTTGGCAGGTTTCTCAATCGTGAGAGGGTTAGAAGTTTCACCTATTGAATTACCCTTCTCCGAGGTCTCTTTTTCATATTTTTTGTTCCTGGTCTGTAGTAAAGTTTGGGATCGAACCATGTTGATATAATTGGGGTCAGGGGAATTTGGGGTGCCCCTTGCTGCATTTGAAGCTAAAGCAGAATTCTGTTCTTGGGGAAAAGGATCCTTTAGGACAGCCGGTTGTTGAGCTTTTAACATCCTCCGAGCTTGTTCCATAAGGGGACAAAGATGGGTAAGGTGATTTTCATGGCACAACTTGCATGGGAATTTCACCTTCTTCTTTTATTTATTGCCCCCATCAGCATTGTTTGCGGGTTTTTGCTTGTTTTGGTTTCCCTCCCCTTTCTTTCCTCTCTTCTTTTTCCCACCAGGCTGTTGATTTCCCTTCTGAAAGGTTTGTGCAAAAACATTTGCATTTTGGGGTGAGGGGGAAGCCTTTGCTGCCTCCATTGTAGAATATTTGACAGACAACTGATCGAGCTATTTGACCAAAGATTCTATAGCGGGAGAATTCACAGAACCAACCACACCATCGGCATGGGGTCTAGGCTTAGGTTTCTCTACATCGTGTGTTGGACTAGTTTCCTAAGGGATAATCTTATATAAGATCGTAGACTGAGAATATATCAAATCTAGTTGTTGGGCCCTGAGGATAGCTTCTTCCTCACTCATCACTCCTGAAGTAGATACATCCTTATATATATAAGGCAATAAGGATTTAAGGAACCATTCTAGTAAGAACTCAGGAGAAATAGTGGCTTTAATAAGGCTCTTCTATCTTCTCCATTCTTGGATGTGATTCAAGATATGGGTGGACTTGTTCTGCCAAAAGGTAGACAACAAGTCCATTCTGAAATCATATCGGATAGGAAGCTGGAAGTGACTAAGAAATGCATTAGCCAAGTCCCAAAAACTGCTAAACGAAGCAGAAGGAAACTCAATGTACCATTTTGCTATAGTACTCATCAAAGTTATTTGGAATAGCCTCAACCAAACTGAATCTTCATTCAGTGAGTTGGAAGAGCACCATAAATGGAAAGTGGTGGCATGAGCTCTAGGATCATGACCAACTTTTCCTTCAAATTTTGGGATATCTGAGGGAAGCTTAGTAGGGATGGGTGGCCAGGAGGGATCATGTCTCACCGGGTCATTCATCGGTTTAGAAAAATCTAGCAAGTTTAACGTTGTCAGGAAAGGAAGCTTGGGTCTAACCGGAGCACTAAAAGTACCAGTTTGGGGATTAGAGAGACCTGCCCCCATATTCCCATATGTGAAGGTGGGTTTGCCCCCTGCTGCCGGTTGTGAAGTGGATGGGTTGCTTTGAAAAGGGTGCCATCCATAAGCCATAGGATTGTTTGTGTAAGGTGCAGTATAAGAGGTTCTGGCTGCCCTAGTTGAAACTGGGGTTTGAAATACAGGAGCAGGTATCCCTCCGCTAAAAAGTGAAAAGGGAGAGCTCGTGAATGGAGCTGAAATCGGAGTTTGAAAACCTTGTCCATAAGGGTTAGTGTTTCCAAACTGCACCCCTACATATGAGGGTGTTAGGCCTACGTATGGAGTGGATGGGAGAATGTGCCCCCCATTCCAAGGAAATCCTTGGACAAAAGCCGAGGATCCTACAGGACCACTTTGGGCAGTGTGTACAAAGGAAGTAGGAACTGTAGGTACACTAGGAATCCCAGTGACCATTCCACCAGAAGCACCTGCTACACTTATGGGAGCCAGTGGTTGAACCACTCGGCTCGCTGAAGTTAAGGTCATAGTAGGTATTCTTGTTCTAGGGGTACTTACCGAGGGAGGTAGCACCCCTTTAGCCAGAGTGGTTGAGGTGAAGGTAAAAGAACTTTCTCCTGCAATAGACATTATCCTTCCCATAGGAACACCAATCACGGGTGGATCAAAAGGATGAACCTGAACGTTCACAAGATCGTTTAAGTCAGTTAGAGGTGTATTAAAATTCCTTGCAAACTCGTCAACCTGCAAGTCTTCTATCTCAACTATGTTTAAATTAAGACAGTTTACCCTATGTTATGGTTCACACAGAACTTCACTAACTCCTATTGGTTCAAAAGAATCATCTGTGTCCAATCTCCGCCTTTGAGGGGGAGGTCGAGGTTCCAAAGTAATGAGCGAAGGAAGGTTTTGCAACCTTCGTGACCTTCTAATAGGTTGGTCCTCCACGATTGTAAATTTGAATTTTAAAACCCTAAGGTTGGATAAACACATACAAACCATGGAGGAATCACTACAAAAAATTCCTAAATCCTCAACAATCACAAAGGGTACAAGATATGCTTTCTTGAAGAAAGCTGAGAGACAGTTTCTTGGTGTCCTTGAAGAGGTTCTTAGGCACAAGCGGAGGAATCACCCACCACCCTCCTACACTTTCAACAAGGGTTACCTTCCAATTATGTCCAAGGTTAACCAGAAATAGCCTTCCGGTTTACCTGTGTATAAACCCTAGATGTCAAGAGACTAAAGGCTACCTTAACTATACCAATAGTCTGGGGGGATAGTCGCAAGCCTGATTCATATGCATGGGAAGGGTAGCTGAGCTCGAAAATATGTCTAGGACAGAATCCCTAGATGCGTAAAAACCTTGGTTTACGTTTCGACAAGGAATCAAAGGGTTATCTCCTTAATCCAATGCCTCCACGTGGCCTCGTGCTTAGCTCCCGTTTGAGAGGAGCTTCCCAGATACTATCAATAAAGAGAAGGATTTACCTATTGAATGTCCCACTATGTCTGAATTTAAGTACTTATGGGGAGTTTACACTTCCTATCCAACAAGTCTAGCCTAAGCTAGTAGGTGTATGGCCCTATCAAACAAAAATTACTAATAAGTTTTAAATTATCGCGTTCATTTTAAGGGCTGTTTTTACTCATAAGGCAAGTGGAGTGAAATACTATGATGTTATTGACTTGATAAGAAATGTAAAAAATAGGTGTATAAATCAATTTCAAAGCAAATGATCACTACTTAAAACAACTTCTCTTTTTTTTTTTTTTTTGTAAATATAAACTAATGAAAATGCACCTATGAAAGAGAAAACTAAGACTTATTTTTTTGTAATTTTTGATATCTTATTTAAAAACTGAAAATAAAAATACCATATGCAATTCAAATGCAAATCTTTCCAATGCTTTTCTTTTCACTTTTCAAATTCCTCAAAGATTACTAATGCACCTAAATGCAAAAATTGTTGAGTATGATTGAATAATATAACTATATAAAGTAAGAAAAATGAAGTAAAGCAGATTTATAAAAAACCAAATATCAACCATCTAAGGAAGACTTGGAAAACACCTAGCTGGGGAAGACATAATGAATGAAAATAACTGAAATCAATCAAAGGAAAGTGACAAACCAACACTATTCGAAAGAGAAAGATATATATGGTATCTAGAACCTTGATCACTGATTTAGACAACTAGCACTTGGACCTATTACCCAATAGGAAAATCCACTTCAAAATGCTAAAAGAAAGACAATCCAACCAATAAAAACCCAAGGGATTAACAAAAAGCACGAAGTATGGTTAATAGGGCTATCAAACCTATAGTGCAATGCCAGTACTAAAGACCACTAAGCAAGATAAAATCCACAGAAGGACAGGGACAAGCAACACAACCCCAAAAATTTTGTTGCTCAAACTTGTATACGACTGTTCATAAGAGAAACCCACGCACTGTATGTGACTGTCTAATACAGCAACGCACATACACAGACGTATGTACGCGACTTTGTAGTACAACAACCCATGTATAGGAGTAAAATTTTTCAAAAAAAAAGAAAAAATTATGAAGGTATTCAAACACCACTATAAGTATGAACCAAGACAAAACACCACACACTGAATCAAATCAAAGATTGGGCAAGGATCTACAGAGTTAACCCACAACAGGCTGGGCTCCCCAGCAAAGTCGCTAGTTCTGTTGTTCAGGATTAAACACCCTTATAACCTAGGGTCTGGGGTTACCAACTTACTCCTAAACTTGCAGACAATTAGCTTTAGTGAAGTACAGAAAGGAAATAGGAAGAAATATTGGACTCACCCGATTACCGACGGTTGATCCAAGCTTGATATTCTTCCAGTCTGTTTCTCTCCAAAGATTTCAGGGATGCACCTCATTCACCTGCAAAAAATCAAATTCTCCAAGTACAATATTATACATGTATATATAACAGGTTAGATAAACAATATATCTAGTGCTTAATCGAATATATTCATTAACCATAATACATGAAAGAGACTCAACACAATGTTGGAAGAATAATTCTCTTTATTAACAATCAGTGAATGGTATAAGTGTACAACCCAACGCCTGAGACAAGGACTCCTCTGCAACCAAAGGACTTTGAGTTCTACTACTCCAAGACTTCTGAAGATATACCACCAACATAACTTTCTCCAAAATTGATTGATTAATTCCCTCCCCAAGGCCTCTATTTATACTTTGGGAAATAGAGTAGTTTAGAAGGTTGAGGAGGTTGAGATAGTTGAGGTATTTAATGATTAAGGCCCAACTAATCTTCATTAATCATGGTTTATATTTTTTAATGCCGAATGGAGATGTACATGACTATTAATATAGGAAACCCGTGTATGACATGCGAATTGCTTAAAGGAAACCCGCGTATGCATCTATACATGGGTTGTAATGGAGATAGTTGCGTACAGTACGCAAGTTGTCAATGGTAATAGTTGCATACGTACACGAGTTTCAATGAAGTTAGTTGCTCACGGAAATTAACACTTAGAAAAATAATATGGTAAGTTGGTTGAAGGGTAAATGCATCTCATGTCATGCCCATCTATAGTGTTTTGGCAAACTTTAATCCTAAAATGTCCTTTTCTGTACCAACATAAGGAATTTCAGCACTCGGACGAAGAAGTGCCATTTGGGTTGATAACAAAAACCACAGGAAATTATATGGTCTTTATTATTTCTTCATTACTCTTTCAGTTTTAATATTTTTAAAATCCAGTCTTCGCTAATGGTGTATTCTTTCTACCATAACCTAGAGAATTTAGGTTAGCTAGATTTTTTAACATTGTCAAACTTTTATACAAAATTAAAACAGTGATAGTAACTAATTAAACTTCTACTCTACATCTTCCACTGCTAGAAAATTACATATTGCTAGCAGGCTTATTATTTCAACCATCGAAACTATTACATATAGCTATAGCATAAACACTATGCATAAAATATAAATTAAATACTATTGTTGAAACTTAAACCACTATAGCATAAATAAGATAAACAAAGTTAACACATCTAAACATACCAAATAACACAATGAAGATAATTATTAAACAAACCCCAAACAGTAATTTCCATTTTATAAATCTCTACATAACATGGAAACCATAGAGACTTATTAAGGTCCAGTTGTAGGCCTAACTATTATATCATATATCTCTACTATCTACTACCAAGCTAAGAATAAAATTTATACATGATACAAACCAACTTTTAAACAATGTATCCATTTAAAATAATCCAGGATCGAATCTTGTTCTCATCTCTGCCAAACGAAAAACACACACACTCGGTATTGAACCACCAATCCACACATTCGACATCCCAGGATCGAATCCTATAGGCTCACCTTTTATTTACAAAACAAAAACTATATAAAAAACATGCCAGATATCGAATCCTGTAGGAGTCGATTTGTAAAACACCAACATTGTAATGCCATACAATTTTTCACATAAATCAATTATAAACTACAATAACAGAGCTAAATGCATGGATTAATAACCATCAATTTATACACAGGCTGTGTATTCGCATGAGGGTCGAGCCATAGCAGTCAAAGTTTGACTATAAACCCCAGTTTTAAACCATAATCGAAATCGCTACTTTGTCACAGTCTACATTAAAATAAACCAATAAGAATATACATGTTGCATTTCAATACTAAGGCTCATGGACGAGAGTTAAAACCCCACTGTAATCAACATTAAAAACAAAACCAAAATCATTTAAATGACAAAATAATCCATTTAAACCCTATTGTCTTCGTTGTTACAACCAAAACATTTACAAATTACACAACAATATGCCAAGCTTATGGACATCGCAATAATAAACCCAGGCACATTAAATAAACCATATATCTCACCGTAATAAATACTTACAAGTAAAAATACACACAGTTGTGATTTGACAGGGTGCCATTGCAACCAATGGAACTGCCATAGTTTAAACACATCATTTAAAACAAAAAATCAGAGCTCCCATTAATTTATCAAACCATACGTTTAAGTGACAAACCAAAAACGATTACAGAGTTGGGTCTCGTCTGGACAGACATGGCCTGAAGACTCCACACATAAACCATCATCAAAAATCATATTTACAACGTGTCCTTGAATGCCCATAATTAAAAGGGACTCATACAGTCGAAACCATAACCCATTATTCACAACATTAACCCTTTCAACACCAAGCTCAAGCTCTGCTAAATCATTACACGCAAAGGTAAAAGGCCTAAGTTATCGTAGGGCTTACCCATGGAAGGGTATTGTAGAAAGTCTTGTAAACACCCATGAGCCACAAATGAAAGTCACCCTTTGTTATAGCTCAAAATGACACATCTATGCTTGTGACCACTTTCCCATGATTCCGTCGCATGTTGACACTTCCATGACGACACTTCATGAAAGTCACTAAAAAAACACCTAACTTGGAGGACCCATATCTTGAGTTCTGTAACTCTGTTTAACCTCATCTCTACACCGTTGGGAATATATTGCTGTTAGCTAAAACTTTCTAGAATATGCCAAAGTCTGACATGCCCCGAAATACCCTAAAAATGATTTTTTGATGTGTACGCGACTTTCCTTAAGGAAACCCACATATGTACGTGAGTTGCTATATATAATAGTTGTGTATGCCTTAAATACGTGACTTTCTGCATTTCAACCCGCGTATACCTCCTTGTGTATGCGACTATTGTCTCTACAACCCGCATATGCCTCCTGAAAATGTCAAAAAAATACGTATTTTGAAATTTGGGTAGTTATGCAACTGACTCCTTCAGTTGTAACTACTTTGTCTTCGACCCTAACTCTTCATTAAGCATATAAATAGAGGTAGGGAGGTCCATGAGAGGGGACTTGAATCTTTGCATCATTATTTTGGAGGAATTGAGACTCTCTTTGCCCACACCTTTTCCCTAGTGATCATCCCCTTGTGTTGCAAAGCTTGGAGGCTGAGTTCCTTGGAGAAGAGAAGCAACAGAACCAGATCAAGGTTTCGTGAGGTGCCAAACTTGAAGAGAAGGTATACTTGTACTTGTTTTCAAGATTAATAAAGATGTGATGTCCTTCTTCTTCCCAAATAATTGTTCAATGTGTGATTGAATATCTGTTTATGATCATATTATGATGTTAATCAGATCATTATTTCATGTTTATTTGATTATAATTTCTTTATATGTGGTCATATTGGTTTGAGGAAGGTATAATTTTTTTTGCAGGTCTCTTAAAACAAGAGGAGCGAGAGGAGCAAGAAGAGGATTGAAGGGCTGCTTGGATCAAACTTAGTTTTGCTAAGGTATGAACCATTCTAATCTCTGAAATTGCTTATATTTTCTTGCAGAACCATTTACATCCACCTTTCAACCCCAGTACGTTGATGGCCTCTTAAACCCTAGCCATAGGAAACTTTCCTTTACAACAGAACTAGCGACTCCACTAGGGAGAGCCTTGTCTATTTGGGGTTTCTTTGCCTTTATTTTAGCCTTTTGTAAAGTTTCAGGTCTTTCTTACAAGTTAGGAACACCTTTTGAGTTTGTTGGAACACCTTTCCTTCTTTCCTAGGTCAGTTTTTTATCCTTTTTGTGCCTTTTGTCATCCATACGTGACTTTCAAGCTAAACAGTTGCATGTCTGTGTTGTATACACAACTTTCACTACCTATAACGCACATGTCATACATGATCTGCCTTAAGGCAACCCACGTATGCACCTAAATTTGTGTTCTTTCATCATTTTTTAGGGTTTTTGGGTGATTTGAGGGCTTTTGTAGGGTCTTCAAGGGTCCTCTGCATGTGCATGACTCCTGAGAGGTTGTTTTATCTTTGTTAAGTGCTATTTTTCTATCTTGTAAGTCTCTTTCAAGTCTTTGAACTTGTTTTTGCTGCTTCCCCCCCCCCACGTCCTTCTTTGGCTTGACCTTATTGGACAAGGTACTGAGCAACCTCTATTTGTAGGTTTAGATTGATACTTGGGACTTCTTGACCTTTTTTTATGTCAGTCTTATTGCTCTGTCTCTTCATTCCAAATTTGTTGGCTTGTTTACCTTTGTGAGCCTTCCTTTCAAGAGAGGTTGATATCCAACTTTAGGGAAACCTAGGGTTTGTTTGTGGGGTGTAGAGTAGTTGTCTATTTGCTTTGCTTATAGTACTTGCTTGCATTAGTTGATAGGTTGTTTTTTCTTTTGCATTTATAAAAGAAAAATAAAAAAACATGTTTGCTTTATATGCATGTAGATTATTTTTTTAGTCTAGATTGCGTGGCATGTCATTATTTTTGAAAAAATAAAAAGAATTTGTTCTTTTGTGGATTTCAAGTTTCTATTTGAAAAAGAAGAAGAGAATAGTTTTTGCTTTTTGCATTTCATTTCTCTTTGTTTAGTCATTTTGATTCAAAACACCACATAAGTTTCATTCGATTTACCCTATGATTAAAAACAACCCTTAAAATAAATGATATAATTTAAAAATTATTAGTAAGTTTTATTTTATAGGGTCATACACCAACTAGCTCAGGCTAGACTTGTGGGATAGGGACTTTAAACTCCCCACAAGTACAAAATTTCAGACGTAGTTGGCCAATCACTAGGCAAACCCTTTTCTATGTTGATTGTATCTGGGAAGCTCCTCTCAAACGGTAGTTAAGCACGAGGATGCGTGGAGGCTTGGACTAAGGAGATAACCCTTCAATTCCTTGTCAAAGCGTAGATCAAGGTTTTTGTACATCTCGGGATTATGTCTTAGACAGGATTTCGGGATTTGCTACCCTGCCCATGCATACAAACTAGGCTTGCAATTGTCCCCCCATATTGTCAATATAGTTAGGGTAACCTTTAGTCTCTTTGACATCTAGGGTTCATACACCGGTACACCACAAGGCTATTTCTGGTTGACCTTGGACGGGCTTGGAAGGTAACCCTGGTAGAAGGTGTGGGAGGGCGGTGGGTGATTCCTCCGCTTGTGCCTAAGAACATCTACAGGGATTCCAAGTAACTATTTATAAACTTTCTTTTGGAAAGCGTATCGTATACCTGTTTTTTTGTTTGGCTTTAGGAATTTTTAGTGAGTGCTGTGCGGTTTGTCTGTACTTAGTGTGCCTTTAGGTGTGTGCTTTGTAATTTTGGTTACCTATCAACCTCAGACTTTGTCTCCTAGTTTGAAACTATGGATAACACCCCTTTGAACACCAACCAAGAGATCCCCATGTTGGGAACCCCTTGTACTATTCCTCTCATATGGAATGTTGGTGTTCCCTTGATGGCCACCCTAAATCTACTTGGATTCACCCTAGGGCTACTGGTGTGGTTGTTTTCCACTCCAACTATCCTGAATGCTCTTGATGCTTCTCAAGTAAGCTCCTTATATAAAGGGAATCAAAACACTACTTCCCCTTCACCTGTAGTTGATTCTCCTACTCCTTCTGCCTCACGCGGTGAAAGTACTGATACTAGTAACCAACAGTCCAAAAGGAGTAAAAGAAGGAGGAATAGGAAGAAGGTACATAAGCAAGGGGGCACCCGTTCAACCTCTGTAAGTCAAGTTGAACCTCACCACCCAACCTCTGTAGTTCATGCTGGGGGCACCTATCCAACCTCTGCAAGTCATGCTGGATCTAAGCACTCAACCACTGCAAGTCAAGTTGATATTCACCATCCAGCCTCTGTTGATCATGTTGGTGGGATCCTTCCAACCTTTCCAGGTCACATCAGATCCAGTCACTCAGGCTCTGTAGTTCATGCTGAGGCACTCATTCAACCTCTGATGTTCAAGTTGAACCTCCCAATCCAACCTTTGCAAGTCATGTTTTATCCATCCACCCAGCCTCTGAAGTTCATGTTGGGGGCACACACTCAACTGCTGTAACATATGTTGATCCTAACCATTCAGCCTCTTTTGTTCATGCTGGTGGTGCTCATCCAACCTATGCAAGTCATGTTTGATGCATTTTTTCAGCCTCTCTATTTCATGCTGAAGACAATCCATCAACCACTGTGAGTCATGTTAACACTATTGAAAAGACTACCTGTTCAAAACACCAGCCCAAGTTTCCTTGTAAGCTTTGTGAGGGAGAGCACCTTACTTATAAATCCCCTTCTATCAAAGAGGTAAGAAGAGTTTGGTTTCATGGTCATCCCATTTTTGAACATTCTGAAGTTTTTCAACAACCAACCTCTCTTAGTCAAGTTGGACCCAGTCACCCAACCCCTGTAGTTCATGCTGGGGGAAAACTCTCAGCCTCTATAGGTCATGCTGAGAGAAAACAGTCATCCAATGCTAGTCATGTTGACACCGTTGACAAAACAGGTTGTTCAAAGTGCAAACTTAAGTTCCCTTGTAAGCTATGCAAGGGAGATCATATTACTCACCAGTGCCCTGCTATCGCAGAGGTGCGAAGAGTGTGGCCCGAGACTCAAGAATTTCCTTCTCCTAAACAACCTATAGTTTCTCAACAACCTACTCAACCTTTGGTTGATCAAGTGGTCGAACCAATCTCAGATTTGGTTGATCCCACTCTTGTTTCGGAGAGTGATCCTGATGTGATTGAACCAATGTCATCTTTGGTCAATCCCACTCTCCCTTCAGAGAGTGACTTTCACGAAGCAGTTGAATCGATTCCATTGTCTATCAATCCCACTCTTCCTTTGAAAAGTGAAGTGTATACTAGTCACATTTTCTTCATTGCCAGTTCAAAAATTACTGAACAAGGGGGCACTGAATTTGCTTCAGATGAACCCCCACCAAGCTCTCAGATTGCTTCCTTTGATTGGGATAGCCTAGTTGAGCCGTGCCTTCCTTCTGATGCACCTTTTTAGATAAAGGTCAAAGTTGAACCATACACAATTTCTTGTTGTATTGTTGATGAAGGAGCCTCAGTTAGTATCTTGTCTGCTCGTGCTTGGTGAGGCATGGGATCTCTGAGCCTTATGTCGACTGCTAGTCAGTTACTGGCGTTTGATAGAAGAACTTGCATATCCTTGGGAATTATTTCTCAAACACCTGTTACTTTGGGTGGGAAGACCGTCTTAGTTGACTTCATGGTGATAGAGGACCCCTTGGACTTCAATATGATCCTTGGACATGATTATGTCTATGCCATGCAAGCTATAGTGTCAACATTCTTTCATGTGATGTACTTTAATCATGGCGAAAAAATTGTCACTATCGATCAGTTGGATTTTCTTGATCCATCTCCTGACCCAACTAGAGACCAGGTCTTTCCTTTATTGATTCCCAGTGTTTCTATAGACACTACCCTGCTACAGGTGAGCTATGTGGCCTCATGTCCTTTGAATTCAATTGCTACTAAGAAGCAGCCTCTGTTTTCATGCTTACCTTCTCGGGACTTGGTCCCAACAGTTGAACAGGTGAGTCATCCTATACAGACTATGGAGCGTGCTCTCCACTTTATTGATCCATTTGAAAGTTTAGACATGTGTCCTATCTTGGATGGAGTCTTCCTAGAGTCTTTGATACAGTCTGATCTTCTATTGGATGTTGGTTCAGTTGTGACTAAGTCTAGCCCTGATTTTCCTAGTAAGCATGACCTTTCTTCTTATGTTTGTCTTGTTGAGTCTTTCGACTCTTCTTTGAACAGAAAGTCAGTGATCCTGATGAGTTTGATTTTTTTTATGAATTTTTCAACTCTCGTGATACTGAGTTTGTTCCTACAAACTCTACATCCCTTATTGATTTTTTCTCTCCTTCTGAGGTTGATCTTACTGATTATAAACCCTTGAGACTTGGTGCTATAGAATCTTCTTCGTTTGATTCTACCTTGACTTTCCCTTTTGTAAAAAATATCAAAGTCACATGTGTTTTTGCCGAAGTGACCCACATCGGATCTTTTCTTCTGAATATGATCCTAATGTTGTTCATTAGAGGAATTTTGGGGTCTAAAATGGGCCTCCTAAGGAAAATAATAAAATAATAGTTAAAATAATAAAATAATATTGATTAATTTTGGAAGAAGAAAGAAAAAAACTACTTTTTGTGTTCGTATTTTTGACATATCTCCCTGTGTTTTTACTCAAATCTCGATCGGGAGAGCTCGTTGGATGCGGAATTTGATTCCTCATCCAACGAGTACCCACACTTATACTTTCGACAGACCTCGCTACCCCAAAAACAAGAAATACCTGAAAAATGTCATCATCATGTTTTTTAGGTATTTCTTGTTTTTGGGGTAGCAAGGTCCATCAAAAGTATGTAGTGTGGGTACTCGTTGGATGCGGAATCAAATTCCGCATCCAACGAGCTCTCCCAATTGAAATTTGAGTAAAAACACAATGAGATATGTCGAAAATACGAACAAAAAAAGTAGTTTTATTTAGTGACAAATATGTCAATTCAACCATTATGGTTGACTTATTTTATTGAAATTCTATTGGTTCTTGAATTCCAACTCACAAAAACTTATTTTGGCACGTTTTCTTATAAGGCCCATTTTAGACCCCAAATTTCCTCTAATGGTTTCTTGGTGATAGGATTCTTAGTTGGATTCACAACTGTTTACTAGCCTTGTCTTGTTGTTCAAGTTGTAACTGCATTTGCATGTACCTTGCTCGCACTTATGAGCCTGATGCCGGATTCCACACCGTTAGCTCATTGTATAAGCCCTCATCTTTGCTCTCATCATCGCTCAGCCTTGTATCTTTTAGCCTTTGCAACTTGACACCTTTTACCTTGAGGAGACATTCCCTGAGTGTCTTTATCCTACTCATGTTCCTTGCATTATGCATAGGTCTATTCCTTGCGCTTGGAACTAGTTTCTCCTGCCTATGACACTCGTCTCCTCACATTTAGAGCATTCTTTCTGCTCTCCTTCAAGCTCGTTAAAAACAGTAAGGAGGCCACGAGTTGACTTTTTTGGACTCGTTAAAATTTTACGGGAAAGATATTGAGTTTATTTAGGCCCAGTTCTAACTCCTCAAAATAGACTTGACTGCCAATAAAACTTGTCCATTCAGGCTCGTTAAGAATATGTGAATGGGCATCCACATTGGTGGTAGGTTATCACTTTCTCGGACCATGTGGAATAATCGGAGAAAGGAACACTCTCTTTTCTTTAGAATTGAGAAGAATATTCTCAGGCATAGGTTTATCACTTTTCCAGACCTGAGGGACTAAACTTATGGAAAAGGAACCCCCAATATGAGCTTAGTTTTCTCTTTTTCGTGCTCTGGATCCAAACATGAAAAATATTCCTAGTGTACTTTATGTCTTTGTCATGCTCGTTAAACCCTAAAGAACAAAGCATCGAGTTTATTGTTGTAAGCCCCATTTCTCGTAATCAAATGGATCTTTTCGAGTGATCTTGCCTTCCTTCACACTTGTAAAACTCAAGCTATGTGCTGCCTTTGAAGGAGTGTTGGGTAGGTGGTAATTTAACCTTTTTCGGACCTTCCTGACTAAGTACAAAAAAGGTGCACCTTACTTCTTTGGAAGCTAAGAGAGTTCTTCTTTGGTATGTTTTATACTTTTCTGGCCTCAGGAGACTAAATTAGATGAAAAAGCCCCCCCATGGATTCTTCTTTGGAGTTTTCAGACTCTCTAAACTATTAAAACACCATCAAGCATGTACTAGTTTAGGCTTGTATAATCCACGAATAAGTGATTTATCAAGCATTCTTTTGTCTCTTCTTCGAGCTTTCCAAAAATGAAGATGGTCTCAAGTTTTCTTTCTTGGACTCGTTAAATGTTTACAAGAAAGAGGGGAAGGGAAGTTTATTCACATGTTTTTTACATCATAGCAGCAAGTCTTGTTTCCCTTAACAAAGCACCAGTTTTGAGTGTATCAACAGTTGGGTCCTAGTGTTTTGACCTTAACCAAATTCAGAGTTTCTTACTCATCTAGTTGGTGTCTTTTCCAATTATATGGGGAATCTGTCAATGTCTCCTACATTGTAGATTTGTTTCATTGGTACTTTTGTGTCAGAAGCTGCCTAAGTCACTTTTGTGTCGTGCTCACTATTCAAAGATTAAAACCTTTGTCGGTCATTATGTATTTGCCTTGACCTTTTGTGTCGGCCATTCCCTAGTATTAGTTCATTACATCATGTCTCCAGCGTTTCTTGTCATGAAATTCAGTATCAATTCCAGATCCAATTAGTCTTTTACTTACCTCATGTTGGATGATGAAGGATGCCTTAAGGCCTTCCTTCCAATGGATCTCTTCCTATCGACTACAACACATCTTGCTATGGGAATGAGATTTATATTTTTATGACAATACCTTGGGGATTGTAGTCATCAGTGGCAATTTCCCTCGCTATTGGGTAGTGGGAATACCTTAATGTCTCATACTCGATGGATTATTCAAGTCCTTGTAATCACACTTGTTAGAATGTACTAGGTACCTTGGGGACCATTTTTCATTAATGGTGGTTTCCCTCGTGTTTGTTAACGGTTCTCATTATTGACCAGTAATCAAATAATTTCCTCCATGTTTGAATTCAGCTCTTTTATTCGCATGGTTAGGATTCGTACCTTTTTTGGGAGATTTGGATTAAAGACATTGGGCCGACAATAGCATCGTCATTTTTCTATTGCCCAAGTTGCGCAAGACCTTGTTACACTTTATATAACATTTTGCTGAGACATAGATCCACCTTGTATTTTTGTGTCTATGATCGATTGTTGAGTATGGATCCACCTTGTTCATTTGTGGCCATGACTCCTTTAGATTTGATATGGTTCCTTTTTGCATATTGAGCAACAATGATAGTTTCATCAGTTATGCATATGTTGGATCTGCCTATATATTTATGGCAATGTTTTGTATATGGACTTGTATGTCCCAGAGATCAGTTTTTTTCTGATATTTATCTCTCTTTCAGGTACCTTTGTTCGAGCCTTTTGATCTTGGATTCTCTACTCCCTCCATACTTGGTTGTTTCCTTTATAATGTATTTTAGCTATCATCTTCCCCTCTAACCTCATACATTAGGGAGCATCTATTATAGCTCAAAATGACACATCTATGCTTGTGACCACTTTCCCATGATTCTGTCGCATGTCGACATTTCGTGAAAGTCACTGAAAAAACACCTACCTTGGAGGACCCATATCTTGAGTTTTGTAACTCTGTTTAACCTCATCTCTACACCGTTGGAAATATATTTCTGTTATCTAAAACTTTCCAGAAGACACCAATTTCTGAAAATGCCCAAGAATACCCAAAAAATGAGTTTTTGATGTGTATGCTACTTTCCTTAAGGAAACCCACGTACGTACGCGAGTTGCTATATGTAATAGTCACATACACCTTAAATACGTGACTTTCTGCATTGAAACCCGCGTATACCTCCTCGTGTATGCGACTGTTGTCTCTGTAACCTGCGTTCGCCTCCTGAAAATGTCAAAAAAATACATATTTTGAAATTTGGGTAGTTTGGGTAGTTATGCAACTGACTCCTTTAGTTGTAACTACTTTGTCTTCGACAATAACTGTTCATTAAGCATATAAATAGAGGTAGGGAGGTCCATGAGAGGGGAATTGAATATTTACATCATTAAGCTGGAGGAATTGGGACTCTCTTTGCCCACACCTTTGCCCTATTGATCATCCCCTTGTGTTGCAGAGCTTGGAGGCCGAGTTCCTTGGAGAAGAGAAGTAGCAGAACCAGATCAAGGTTTTGTGAGGTGTTGAACTTAAAGAGAAGGTATACTTGTACTTTTTTTCATGGTTAATAAAGATGTGATGTCCTTCTTCTTCCCAAATAATTGTTCAATGTGTGATTGAATCTCTGTTTATGATCATATTATGATGTTAATCAGATCATTATTTCAAGTTTATTTGATTATCATTTCTTTATATGTGGTCATATTGGTTTAAGGAAGGTATAATTTGTTTTGCAGATCTCTTGGAGCAAGAAGAGCGAGAGGAGCAAGAAGAGGATTGAAGGGCTGCTTGGATCAACCTTTGTTTGGTATGAACCATTCTAATCTTTGAACTTGCTTATATTTGCTTGTAGAATCATTTGCACCCACCTTTCAACCCTAATACATTGATGGCCTCTTAAACCCTAGCCATAGGAAACTTTCCTTTACAACACCCTTTCACCTGCATTTTGAAACAGAGTACTATTAGAAGTATGCTAAATCCTTAATCCGAAGCAAACAATAATATAATTCTGAAAAACTAGACAGAGGGCATACCTTCCAAGTGCAGGGTGATCCTGTTCCTCCATGCCGTGATGAACCCAAATAAACAAACCATGCAGAAAACCCACAACAACGATAAATGAATCCCGAACAATGACAGACCCAAGCTTAGGGTTCGTTTTCCCCTTGTCCCAAGGAGTATTAATTGTGCCACCTTGTCTTCCACCATTGATGTGATTTTTAACTAGTTCCATGTAGTCCAAACCCCAACATTGCAATTTTGTATTAAAACCTCCATCAAAACCCTTGTTGGAATAGTTAAGCCAAGGTTTCATGACATATGGAATATGCCATGAAGGACTTACCGCATAAACCATAGTATTTACAAAGTTTAATATAATGTTTGTTAAAAGTCTTATGACTTAAGCCTATAACCTTAGGCTTTAAAAAATGAAATTTATATGTTATAATTACATAGCAAAGGGATAAAAATTATCATAGTCTCAATCCAAAATAATAATGTCAACCATAAAGATTCAGGTCTTACAAACCCCAACTCTGCGTAAACAATAGCAGTAGGAATAGTTAGGCCAAGACTTTAGTCCTTTTTTCTTCGATAGGAATATGATAGTGTAGTGTGGATAGCATGCCATAGGATGTCAATTTCAAGTGTCGTAGCGAGATTTATCCATCTAAGGAACCTACACAAAAAGGGGAAGTTTGCATTAGTTAAAACATGAACTAAGTAAACCCCGTAACAGTAGGTAGAACCAGTTACCTCTGCAAGTGGTCCCATAAGGGATACAAACCCCGCCACTCCACCCCTTTCAAGTTAAATATAAGTCAAAACTTATAACCAGGAATTAAGATACAAATGAATGAGCATACATATGTGTATGATAATTAGTAATCAATAAGCAGAGTAATCATTTAAACCAATTCAAGTAAAATAAACATAGTGCATAATCACATCAGCAATTACATAGGAAAACGCATACAAAGGTAAGGAAAGCCTATGACATTTCGAATTAGAAAACAATGACCAAAATATTCCGCAGAAGATGAATTAATGTCCAGAATAGGTAGTAATTAACTAGCCCACAATTTGTTTTTTCAAATTTTGGGGACATTATAAAAGTGTTAACACCTTGCTCTAATTCCTTAAATACCAAAAGCTATGATGCAATTTCAACAACAAAATCATCCCTAACTTTATGCTTTGTCTGTGATTCTCTTACAATCCTCCTGTCATCTAATCCACTTGATAATGGAGTTCATGACATTGCAATGGACTGCTTCACCTTTATTTTCACATCTCAGAAGTCCATGCTGAACATCTGTCAATTTGCATAAGGAACATTGTTTATGTAGATAATGGAATTACCCCATTATGACTCTAAAAATAGAAGTCCTGTGCCATCATAAATAGGTCATAAGATATCATGGAGTTTCTATACAATTACCACAAAATGCCACCAAGACATAGAGAGAAAATACCACAAAGTGCCACCAAATCCAAGAGGGAAAATCTTTGTAGAATATCATATATATTGAGTATAAAATATGTTCCTTGTTTCAAATGACCTTACTGATTTAGGATTCTCTCAAACGTTTCACACTATACAAGTTATCAGTAGTTTGAAGTACTTTCATTTTCCTAAAACACTAATACTATAATGCAATGATTTAAAGTTACATTTAACACCATAAATATGCTATGCTATAATATTATAATGGAGATAATTCCTTTTTATAAATATTTGTAGTTATAATTATAAATTTTGTAAGGAAAAACTTGCAATAAGGAACATGAAGGTATTCTATTGTATCCATAAATAAAATGGTGTACCTCTCCTTATTCCTTCAAATCCACATGCATCAGCAAAAAACCGAGATACATTTGTCCTCGTACATCTATAACAATCACAATGGTATTGTGAAAACTTGCTTTAATGCGGATAACTCCTTTGAGAACTCAATGTTCATTCCTACGTAAACCAAATCTTGTTATATTTTTTGACATATTAATAATTACGAGTTCAGTTAAAAAAAATCATATCGAAATCTATTTTACCGTTAGATCCATTCATTGAAATAGAAGAGAATTGCCCATGTTCTTGCTTATGTCTTGGATTGGAACAAACCGGGGATAAAGCATTTCTCCCTCCTAATATAATCACAATGCAAGGAATGGAAGAGAATGGCTCTAATGAAAAGTAGGCCTACATTTTCTTTTTTTTTCTTCGCAATGACGCCGCTACATTTGAGATGGCAGGCCCTCTTAAAAAATTAGCTATATTTATTCTCCTCAAGTATGGAACATGAAGTCCTTCTATTGTATTCATAAAAGTTCAAAAAGATCAATTATATTGTTGAGAACATTAATATAAACAATGATATTGTATGGTTTCCCTCTTTAGTTTTATACTCTATAAGAATATTTTGGAAAGTGTGTTAAAAAAAAATTGTTTATTCAAAAACTTAATAGTTCAAATATAAACCTTTTACTGTATGATTTTTTTTGCATGTGGTTCATAGCCTCTAGAATATAGATCGGGGCTCACTACATCCACAATAATAATTCTAGGTAGGATACTTGAAGGGACCTTTCCCTATCAACTCCAGTTTTGGGAGCGTAATCGTGAAGGACCTAAAGAGTTGGATTCATGAGAATTCGACCTCTGACCTCAATATCAAATAGTCTTTAGATTTGAACTTCAACCAACTGATTTACCCCTTGGGGCTACCTTTTGCTCTATGATATTAACAAAGGTATGTATATATTACCTTTAAAAAGAGAGGCATTATACCAATTTCTTACTTTATTAAAATAAAGTATATAAGTAAGGGTTAGATTATTACTGCAAGCAAAGGTTTCTTCTCAAAATAACAATTTATTCAAGATAAGGATTGATACAATGCATGCATTAAAAAGGAATTGTTGAAGTTTTTTCACATCAACCATTGATGATTTGAGAGTTCATATAAAAGAGGAGATTAAACTATAGACAAAATGAAATTCTATAGTTTGACAATTTACATTAAAATGTTGAGAGGGTCTAGAAAATATATAATTGACCAGGTGGATCTTAGTCAAATTGACCAAGATAACAATGTGTGATTTCCTCTCTCCTATTCAATTATTTTTAGGTTGTTTCTCAAGGGGCTAGCCACCCCTTAATGATTTCAACTACACCTAACCCTTAGGATAAGTATTGAGGACCAAAGGATCACATCATCATTTTGGATAATATCATTATACAGTGATGATATGTATATACCTCGAGAGAGAGAAACTAATAAATTCCTTTCCTGACCCATAACTATGATGTTGTAATCCTTTTGCTTGGTCATGACCTTATCTTGAACTAATTTAGGATGGATGTAGACTATTTTGGGGATGATTCCTATTTGAATACTATAGACATAGAGTGTGATCTATTTTGTATGCCTTTTGTCCTACACATGACTTTGGTTATCTTCTCCTAACAAACCGTGACTTTTTGAATCCTTTTTAGACTGGGTTGTCTCTATTCTGGATGGGCCATGACTGTACGTAATATCTCCTAGCTTGTCCATGGACATTGTTTCCCTATCCTACGTGAGCTATGTTTATGTTAAACCCTATATGGCAGGTCAATAGTAGTGTTAAGTATACTAGAGAGAGTTGTGACTTTTAAGATTCATATTTGTGGTTCTTGTTGACTAGCCTTGCTTCTATCCTAATGAGATATTTCCACTTGGTGACTAGGTTTTGTTGTTGTGTGTATGTAACCTAAACCCATAACACTTTAACCCTTTCTCTCTCTCAAAGTAACACTTATGACAACTTGTCCTTATAATGACAAGAGATGGCTCAATATGTACGAGTATAAGTAATATTCAAACCAGATCTATTTAGCAGTTGTTCTTTAATTACTTTTTATTAGTTTTCTTGTACTTTTGCTATTGTTTATGTTATGTATATTGGAAATGATAATCCATCTCAAGGACCACCTTTAACGCAGTGCCCAACAAAATGTTAAAGTTGAAAGAGATGAAAAATATGTTTAACTTGATTACAACAGTACTATTTTGGATCTAGATTTGTTTATAGATCTATTTATGCATTAAATTATACATTTATTTATTTTCTCTATATTAACCCTAACCTAACCCAGACTTTAACAGGTGCTTCCCACACCCACCTCCTTCAATTGCGATAAAAAAGACATCTTTAGAAACTTTAGTGTTGTAAACGACTCAATTAACCAAGTGGATCTTGTTCAAATTGACAAAAATAATGATGTTTGATGCCCTCTCTCCTATGGTTATTTCTAGGTTTTTTCTCAAGGGACTGGCCACCGCTTGATGATGTCACCTGTACCTAACCCTTAGGGGAAGTATTGAGGACCAGATGATCACAACATCAATTTGGATCTTCTCCTTATACAGTGATGATAAGAATATATATATCTACCTTGAGAGAGAGAAAATATTAAATTCCTTGGTTTTGTTTGTCCTTGGTCCTAATGCCCTTATTGTGTGTACCTTGGTATGATGACTTTTATTTTGTTTCTTTACTGTTATTCACCATATGACCTTTAGTACCCTATTCTAAGTCGACCTAATCTTAATTCTATTTTATTGGTATCTGTCCTAAAACTTAAGGGTTCCCTAAGATACCTTTCTAGAAGGCTTATTAAGATTATAAATTTGGTTTTCACTTCTCCATTTTTATATGCCATGTGGACATAAGAGAAAATAAGATACATTTTTTTTTCTGGTTTAGAGTTTGTTTCTTATGTTTTTCTTGATGATCTTCTTGTTGCTTAATGTCTAAGGTTACTACGCCTTTGACTTGACGTCTAGGTTTCTTGTCAATGTTGGAGTGGGACGTGACTCTCCTGCTGATGTTTTTAGCAGGCCATGACCTCATTACCTTCTGCATGGACTGATTCTAAGGCTAGTTGTGACGCTTTTTCTTAGGTTGATTATGCATGCCTTTATCTCGGCCTGCTAAACGTGATTTGTGCCTCAGTAGTGACTTGCGAGTTCCTGGGCCTCCTAAACTTGATTTGTTTTAATTTAGATATATGAATCTTGTGATCTTCCATTTAATACTTCCCACCTCACTTACTCACTATCAATTTCTCTAAACCCCTTGGGAAATACAAATTTTAACTAAAATAATTAAGTCCATGATTTTGAACCAAAAAAAATTTAAGGTACAAGTTCAAGTCTACATGGTCTTTAAACATTTATCGATGCAGTAAACACTTATCCATGCAGTTTCTTGGTTTTAGTTTCTTCTTTCCAGCCATTTCACCCTTGAACAACAACATATCTTGATAATGAAAAAATGTTTATATTAAAAGTCTTGAGTAATTAAAAAAATTAATAAATGAGAAACCAAATTTAATATTAAAACATTATAAAAATTGTAAATTATATTTAACTTCAATATTATAACTTTATAAAAGTTAAAAAGTATATTTTTAAATTTTATGTTTACATCATAGCAAACAAAAAAATTTAAACATGAAACTTTTAAATGAATATTAAATCTAAAATAAACAAATCAAATCAAATCGTGAGGAATTGAAGCATTTAAATCAAATCTTGAGGAATTTCTAGGGAACTAAAAGTGTAAGTAGAGTGCCATTAATAAGAAATTTAAAACTAATAAATGTTGCTTTGGTATTTGTAAAATAATTAATATATATACCATTTTTCAACTATGTAGTAATTTTAGATTTTTTTTAAATAAAATATTTTTAAAATATTTTTTTCAAACTAATTATCACCTCCAATTAAAGTTATTTAGTCAAATCAATACTTGCAACCAATTATAAAATAATAATTTCAATTTTAAAAATCCAAAAAAAAATTAATATTTAATTTTAACAAAATATTATAAAATAAATATTAAAATTAATAAAATAGTCAATATAGCTTTTACAACTAATTGATTGATATAATCGTATGATCCTTGCCTTTAGTAGAGACTATTAAATTATTTTAAGTAATAATTTTTAATTTCAAAAGCTAAAAAAAATTAATAATTATTTTTAACAAAACATTATAAAATAATATTAAAATAAATAAAAAGTCAATATAGCTTTTACAACTGATTGATTGATATAATCGTATGATCCTTGCCTTAGCAGAGACTACTAAATTATTTTAAGTAAGGAGCCTCACATACTTCTTTGTATGCTTTTCTCGATTACTTATATAGTGCTCCGTTTCTATTCTATATGTGTCTCTGCACAACTGATATCTAGTTCTCCGTTTGCGAATTCGGGTTGGTTTTATTCACTAATTTGTTTACATGGTGTCTTTCAGATTCAAGCTCACTAGAAAGGCAGCAGTTGTCGTCCCTCCTTCCCTGCCTACTCCAAAGGACTTTCTCTACCTTTCCAATCTCGATGACCAAGCGGGTCTCAGATTTTATATGCGCGTCCTTCTGTTCTATAGGTCCAACTCGTCGAAGAAGTGTGACAAGGATCCGGCCAGAATTATCAGAGAAGGGCTGGCCAAAGTTTTGGTTCACTACTATCCTTTTGCGGGCAGATTGAGAGACGCTCCCGCCGGTAAGCTCATAGTCGACTGCACCGGCGAAGGCGTACTGTTTGTGGAAGCCGACGCCGATGTTGATCTGGAGCAATTTGGAGAAATGCGTTCACCTATTGCCTGCACGGATCAGCTCCTGCACGATGATCTAGTCTCGGAAAATGTTACCAATTCTCCACTAATGCTTATTCAGGTTAGGGTTTTCTCCTTCTATGAACTCAACTCAGATTTATCTACCTGCATTGAAGATTCCTCAATATAATTGGAACTTTCAGGTAACACGTTTGAGATGTGGAGGGTTCGTATTTGCCATGTTGTATAACCACACCATGAGCGACGGCCGTGGCATAGTTCAGTTCTTGAGCGCTCTGTCAGAAATGGCAAAGGGTGCGACAAGGCCTTCTGTTCTTCCGGTGTGGAAAAGAGAAATCCTCCGACCTCGTACGAATCCCAAAGTTAAATTCCCCTTCTACGCATACGATGAAATAGAAGACAAGGATGTTCAGATGGTAATTCCCACGCAGGATTTGACGCGCGCTTCATTCTTTTTTGGGCCGAAGGAGATAGAGTCTCTGAAGAGACAAGCACGAGGGGAGTGCACAACCTTTGAAGTTCTATCGGCGTGTATATGGCGTTTGAGAACGAAGGTTCTCCAAGTGCCCGCGGAGCAGGAACTTCGGCTCATATTTCCCCTCGACGCCCGCACGAGATTTGATCCACCCCTTCCCGAGGGCTTCTACGGGAATGCGCTTGCCTCGGCATGCGTGAAGACAACAGCAGGAGAGCTCGCAAACACATCGCTGTATTTCACTGTGAAATTGATCAAGGAAGCGAAAATGGCTGTGAACGACGAGTACATGAGATCGCTAATAGACTTCATGGAATTGAAAGGGCGTCCTCACTTCACAATGTTCGGTTCCCTTGTTGCTTCCCAGACCTCCAATATGGCCGTGGGGAATATAAACTTTGGTTGGGGAAAAGCAGTTGATGTAAGAGCTGGAGGAAGAAGACTTGCACCCGTTGACGCAACGTTCTGCCTCTTTTTGGCGTATCAAAATACCGACGGCTCAGAGGGAATAATGGTTTCCATCGACTTTCCTTCCGAAGCCATCGGAAGATTTGAAAATGAAATCAGTAGATCTGTTGCTCTCCAGTCAAACCTCTGAACACGGAAATGAAGAAACTAAGGAATGTCGCCACTCTCTATGTTTCCTCCAAAAACGTGTGAGAGATGCGTTGAAGATTGTGCATTGATGTCTAAATTAAGGATGTATTTGAAAAATATCCACAAACTTGAAGGCACCTCTTATATACATGATGTCAATTAAAGATATCGTTGAAAATATAGTACATCAGTTAAATGACAATGTAAATGCACTTGATGACGATGATAACTATAAATTATATAGGGAATAACATATCATGCATATATAGATATTAAAATGGCTAACAATTTATGGGATAATTTCTAACAAGGAGATAATTTCTAACAAGGAACTATAAATAGTTAATGATCTTATTTATCTATTGTAAACTTAAGTTCCGTGTGTTCAACAATACGCACATTGTAAAGTCAAACATTCCTATTTATCTATTGTAAACTTAAGTTCCGTGTGTTCAACAATACGCACATTGTAAAGTCAAACATTCTTATATGTATTATATAGGATGAATGCACAGTATTTGTTGGTGTTCTTTTTGTTGAACCAGGTTCATACTGTTTGTTGGTCAACAAAGTCTAAGATATCGACCCAAAAGAGTAGTGCTCAGTCGAAAACACCTGCGATGCAACACAGATGCAGTCTTACCTAGGATATCTATTGAGAACTGCTAGAACAAGATTTTTGTAGTTATGTGGGGATTTCTCCTCTTCCAGTACTTTATTAAATCACTCAACGATAACCAAGAATTATACTTTTTATTCTTAGTTTACTTATTCAAGGTAATAATATACTCATCCGTCGACAGAGATCACAACATTTAACATAAAAACGTTATCACAAACTCAATATGTTATCGGTGACACACACACATACACATATATATGAGCTTATTCATACACAAATGCTATGCGACCTATTCATATCTACTTCACAACATACATGCATTCAGCATAAACATATTTATCAAACACAGGAATAAACAACATTTAACGTGGAAACCCATCCAGGAAAAACCACAAAGGAACTCTTCATCCGACATGAGAAATATGTTAGCACATTTTTGTCTGCGCATTCAACTTGCAGACTTTGCTCTAGATATTCTTTACAATTTATACTGACTTCTCTCCTCTCATGCTCTCTAGTTTTGGGTCTATCTAGTTCTCCTCTCCTTCTTGTCGATCCGTGTACATACTGGATCGATTGTCTAGCTAAAAAACTCTCTTCTCTACAACTCTAAGAATGAACCACTCTAATTCTTCAACAACCCAGACGAGATAAGACCAACTCGCACACAACTTGGGTTCTCCCTTTTATAGGCTTTTACATGTCATAATCAACCGAAATTTTTTTCGTTAACTGACATGCTGTCATTGCTATTTTTGTACATTCATTTACGACTGACAATAGGCACTTTCAGACCAAAAATACAATTATACTTTTTACCCAAAGCATGCTTTATTCTAACTAACGCCTTACCCATGATGAGTCGAACTTTCCTTTTCAACTTATTTACTCTTCTTTTGTCATGGTTCCTTCCATCACGGCTACTCTCATCACTGATATTTTCGTCATGTATTCGCTCGTCGTCACTTCTCTTCCGTCGCAAACTCTTCCATCATGGCTGCTTCTTTCATAGCTCTTCCTTTGTCACAACTTCCTTTGTAGTGTGACCGGAATCTGCATATTCCCAAGGAGAATCCTGGTCTAATTCTGCCTATCTTTTCCTATGGCCAATAGACCCCCAACACTCACTTGTGGCTCGTCCCAATCCACATTAATCTGAAACCTCCTTTATTGCAACCTTGCCTTGAAAATCTTGAAAAAGATTCACTACTTGTTCCATCTCCTGTTGCACTTATGCTTCTATCTTCTTCAAATTTTCCACAACTACGGAATTGATGTGTTTTAAAGTTGTAAGTACTACAGATCCCAATGCTTGTCGCACTTTTCCATGTATAGGTTGAATGACACCTGTAAATTTCTTTTCCTCTACTTGTAGTTTTCTAACCCTGTTAGTCCTCTTTTGATGTTGTGTCTGCAATGTTAAGACCTACTGATGTAGCCTCGTCATATCATCAGCCTTAGCCATTTTCTCTACTAAGGGAAGCTTCTTCATTTCATTCTTCATCTAGTTCACCTTTGTCTCAGTAGTGCGCAACTGATATGTGACTTTCTCTAACTCTTCATTGTCGATCAAAGCTTCCCACGTCTAAGAAACTTGCTCGACCACTTTGGCACAAAGTTCCTCCGCCTCATCTATTCTCTTCGTAGCCTTGGTTGCTTCTTTTCTTCTATCTTCTTCTAGAGGTTACTAGGTGTCACTTATAATTCCAAATACACAACCTTCTTGTGGAGGTTCTCAGTAATTTCGCCAATTCGAAACGCTTTGGTTGCTGCAACCATCTCATGTGTTATTCCTTCCTCGGGAAAATTGCTGCAAGAAAGTGTTACAACCCTGTTGAGCCTGTGCATGTCCTCCACCTAGGTATTATCTTTTTGCTATGTTTCCTTTATTTTTTCCTTTCTCTCTTTCCTTGACTTCTCTAAGTCTTTTTGGTCATTTTCCTTATTTATTTATTTATTTGAATTCTGAGTTGACTAAGTTGTGGCTATCTTAATAAGGCTTTAACCGACTTACAATCACCACTTTGTTTTAGTTCTCCTAACGAGAAAAAGTATACAATTTCCAAGATCTAGATTAAATTTGTAACAAGTATTAATTTTTTTTATTTTTTTTCAAGAAGTATTTGTAACAAGTATCAATTTTTATTTGTAACTCTTTTGAATATTTTCAACTACTGTATTTAAATTAATATTTTTAAATACTATATTTAAATTAATACACATTTGAATAACCTTTTTTATTTTTTATTTTCAGTTCTTTTAATCTTTTTAACCTTTGACTTTTATCCGCCTAAGTTAAACAATAATATAAATTAATTAATTAAAAAATAAGAAAACCTCTAAGATGTGCCTTGAATATTGTGCATTCATGTCTAAATTAAGGATGTATTTGAAAAATATCCACAAACTTTCTTGAAGGCACCTCTTATATACATGATGTCAATTAAAGATATGGTTGAAAATATAGTACATCAATTAAATGACAATGTAAATACACTTGATGAGGATGATAACGATAAAATATATAGGAAATAATAGATCATGCATATATAGATATTAAAATGGCTAACAATTTACGGAATAATTTCTAACAAGGAACTAGAAGTAGTTAATGACCTTATCTATCTCTTGTAAACTTAAGTTCCTTGTGTGTTCAATTATACAAACATTGTAAAGTCAAACTTTAGTACATGTATCATATAGGTTGAATGCAAAATATTTGTTGATGCTCTTCTCGTCAAACTAGGTTCAGACTCCTTGTCCATCAACAAAGCCTAAGATATTGGCTCGAAAGAGTAGGGATCAATAGACAACACATGCGACATAGATGCAGTCTCACCTAGGATATCTATTGGGAACTGCTAGAACGAGGTTTTTGGAGTTATGTGGGGATTTCTCCTCTTGCGGTACTTTATTAAATCTATCAACAATGACCAGGAATTATAATTATTATTCTTGGTTTACTCATTCAAGATAATAATCTACTCATCCATCAACAAAGATCACATCATTTAACATAAAAACCTTGTCACAGACTCAATATGTTATCGGTGCAACACACACACACACACACACACACACACACACACATATGGGCTTATTCATACACAAATTCTATGCGGCCTATTCAAATCTACTTATTCACAACGTAGATGCATTCGAGATAAACATATTTATCAAAGACACATAGAGAAAACATTTAACTTGGAAACCCATCAGGGAAAAAACACAAAGGTGCTCTTCATCCACCATGAGAAATATGTTAGCACATTTTTTCTACACATTTAGCTTGCAGACTTTTCTCTAGATCTTCTTTACAATTTATACAGACTTTTATCATTTCATGCTCTCTAGTTTTGGGTCTATCTTGTTCTCCTCTCTTTCACTCTATTGTCGATCCGCACTGTTAGAGTAATCAACCCGTAGTTAGCTACCTTAGACATTAATTAATCCATTTTTGTCTTATTTGCCTAGTTTCCAATATTCCACTCTATGCAAGTTGTCTTCCACATGTCCTAGAAGTCAAACTTGCTAAAACTAAGCCATGGAGCACTTGGGAAACCTCTTGGAAACCATATTTAGCAGTTCTACTTTATTCTAGATCCTCCCTAGCACATATCTGCTTTTTCTGCCTTGTTTCCTACTTTATTGATATTTATGGCAAAAGGGAAGGTAAGACTAGGTGCAGTTGACTTGTTTTTTTCCCTCATCATCCTCAATTCTTTTCTCCTAATAAAATCATGTATGAGTTGTCTTTCCATCACCTATTATCTTTCCTACTTGACTTTGCCAATTCGTGAGCTCCTAGGTGGATTTGGAAATTGCTTTATGCACCTATGGGCGATTTGACTAGATTTAGTAAGCCTACTTTTGACTATTTCGAATGGAATATTTATGCATCTGAATCTCTCATGTAATTATATATTGTAGCAACCTATGACTTCACAAGGTTGGCTATTGTACACTTATTCAATACAGATTAGTGTTATGCTCCAATTTTAGTCTTCTTTGTGTGTAAATTTGTAGGTTTGATTAGCAATTTTGTGAGTGCAATTGTTCTATCACTTGGGTTCAATTTCCACATGGTATCAGATCCTTTGTATATCGATTTCTCTCCTTCCATATTGCTATTGCAGGTTATACATCTTGATTGGGAGAATTTTGCTGGTTGAAGGGCACAGTTCAAAGCTATGGATCAATCTCAGAAGATCATCTTGACTCCATTTAATTTCTTTGAATGGAAAGTAGAGATGGAGATACTGTTGAGAGCGAAGGGTCTCTACAGGGTTACTATGGAAACTAAGGCAGAGCACAATGCAGCTGCAGAGAAGATTAAATGGCACAATAGGAGGGATGAGGCCTATGGTCTCTTGTGTCTGCGCATATCCAAAGACCTCCTCTTCCATCTTGATGGATTGACATCACCTAATTAACTGTGAGAGAAGCTTGTAGAGATTTTTGGTCAGACAAAAGAGATGAGAGGACATCAAATCAAGAATGAATTGATCTCTTTGAGTCCCAGTAGCTTCGAATCCCTACAACTCTATTTTTCCAAGTTTAAAGCCCTTGTTTTGTAGCTAAAATAGTGTGTAATTGAAAAGAAGGAGGAGCAACTAGTTTTGGCCATATCTCAAATCTTGGCCCTGACTATTCAGTGTTTGTTTCAACCTTCCATGCCACCAAGTTGACAGCTCAAGCCTGGAAGATGCCTAAGCTTGCAGAGTTCATGGAATCCCTCACACAAGAACAGGATAAATTGGTGATGATGGGAACCATCAAAACTTCCAAAGACCAAGCTTTGGTTGCTAAAGATTCGAGGGTGGTCAAAAGGCAAGAAGAAAGCTAAGAATCCACCTAAGCAAAAGAGAGACAAGAACAAGTCTCAAGAGGAGCCCCAAGGCTCGAAGAAGAACTCCCAAAAGAAGAAGAACAAAGGAGAAATGAGCAAGTGCGCATAGTGTAGTAAGGGCTATCATCTTGAAATATCCTGCATGAAGAAGAAAATTGACATGTTGACCCAACTCCTGGAGAAGAATAACATCTCCCTTCCTGATTGCTCAAAGAAGAGGGAAGGAGGATCAAATTCAGAGGACATAGAGAGAGTACATGCATTGGTTGTTGGCACATCAAGTTCACCTAGCTTCATCATAGACTCTGGAGCTTCAAGACATATGGTTTCAACCAAGGAGGCATTCTCCTCTCTTGACATGTCAAAAGGTCCACCAATAGTGCCGGGAGATGACTCTCTCACTGACAGTTTGGGCAAAGGAAGGATTGATCTGGACCATGGTAAGTTCAGTAATGTATTATATGTTTCAGGTCTTGCCTTTAACCTCTTGTTAATTTATCAGATGACCCACACAGTGTCTCCAAAGAAGGTCATATTCTCCCCTGATGATGTTGATATCATAGAGATCTCGAATGGTAAATTCATTACAAAAGGAGTTGTAGATCACACTTCGAAGGTATACATGTTTTCACATTTTCTGCCCTACTCAAACCCCTCTGCTCTTCTGATTCATGTTAATGAGGTAAGCAAGCTTTGGAATGAAATATTTGGCCATCTTAACTATAAGTATCTTTATGATCTAATTGAAAAAAAATGGTCATAGGGTTACCAAAGATTAAATTTTCCAAGGGAGTCTGTCAAGGTTGTATCCTAGGAAAACACCCAAAGCATAAATTTGAGAGAGCTAGTCATGAGAGAACCTCTGCACCTCTTGAGTTGATCCATAGTGATGTTGCTGGTCCATTTCCTCATATGTCAGTGAGTCAAGCCAAATATGCATTGACCTTCATAGATGACTTTTCCAGGTATTGTTGGGTTTACTTCCTGAAGCATAAGTCTAAAGTTTTTGGCCTCTTCAAAGTCTTTAAGGCTTTGGTTGAAAACCAGTCTCGGAGGAGAATCAAGATCCTTAGATCTGACAATGGTGGTGAGTATGTCAAGTCTCAGTTCATTCAATATTGTGAAGATGCAAGTATTCAGATGAAACATTCAATCCCTTACACACCACAACAAAACGATGTTGCTGAAAGAAAGAATAGATCACTGAAGGAGATGGAAACTTGTATGATGGAGGCTAAGACTTTGCCACCAAAGATTTGGGCTAAGGCTATAAAATGTGCATCCTATATTCAGAATAGGGTTCCTCATAAACAACTTGATGGTATGACTCCTTTCTAAGCTTGGAGTGGGCACAAGCCAGATGTGACCCATTTCAAGATTTTTGGCTCAAGGGCTTGGGCTAGAATTCCAATAGAAAAGAGGAAGGCTTCGTAGCCCCAAAGCCAAGAGTGCCTATTTGTTGGGTACTCTAAAGATTAAAAAGGGTACAAGCTGATCAATTTGATCACAAACAAAGCATTCATTGAAAGGAGTGTTCAGTTCCAAGAAGAGCCTTTAGTAGCAGTTGAAGTTGGAGAGTCTTCTTCACCACCAGAACCATTGAGTGTAAGTGAAGAGACAAATGAGTTTGTTTATTCTGATATGTCTAATAATGATGATTTAATTGCAGATCCTGATAGTCCTACAAGACCAAAATGGGAAGCAAAGACCATTCATGCAGCTGGGGAACTAGCTAGAAATCCTAGTGAGCCTAGGAGGACTAGATCTCAGTTTGAGAGTGCCCTGTGTATGAAAGACCCTTTGTTTGCAGAGAAATGCTATCTGATGGTTTAATCAGACCCACAGACATATGAATATGTAGAACATGATCCAATATGGAAAATAGACATGAAATAAGAATTCATCTCACTCCAGAAGAACAACAATTGGGAACTGGTTGATCTTCCCCCGGGGAGGAGGCTAGTTCAATGTAAGTGGGTTTTCAAAACTAAGTTTGCTGACGATGGTTCAAATTTGAAATATAAGGAAATATTGGTAGCCAAGGGCTACTCATAGGTACATGGTATTGACTAGAATGAGACCTTTGCACCAGTGGCAAATATGGACTCCATAAGGCTAGCCTTAGCCATTACAGCTTCGAAGCACTAGGAGGTACATCACATGGATGTGAAGTGTGCTTTCCTGAATGGAGATCTTACTAAGGAGATTTACATGTAGCAGCCTCAAGGGTTTTTTACTAATCCATCTTTTGTGTGCAGGATAAAAAAATCATTGTATGGGCTTAAGCAAGCCCCGAAGGCTTGGTATGCCAAGATTGATGGATTTTTGCTATCATTGAGTTTTGTTTGATGCAATTATGTTCCTAATGTTTATTTGAAGTTGATTCATGGTTCTTTGATGATTATTTTTTTGTATGTGGATCACCTTCTGATTACAGGAAGTTCAAAGAAAGAAATTGCCTCCTTGAAGGATGCAATGAACCATGCATTTTCCATGACTGATTTGGGGTTGCTGAGCCAATTTTTGGGTCTCAAAATTACTCAATCCCAACATGGAATAAAAGTACATCAGTCCAAGTATGCTTTGGAATTTCTAAATAAGTTCAACATGAAAGATTGCAAGCCAAGCAAGACTCCCTTCCTTTCAGGAGTTAAGATTGAAGAAGCAAGTTCTACTCCTATGGTAAATAATACACTATATAGGCAACTGATTGGGTGTTTGCTGTACCTTACACACACTCGACCTGATATTTCTTATGCAGTAGGTGTGGCTTCAAGATACATGGATCAGCCTCATGAGATCCATTGGAGAGAATCCAAAAGGATCCTTAACTTTGTTCAGGGAACAAGAACTCATGGGATCTTCTACAAAGCTAAATTTGATCTTGATTTGATTGGGTTTACTGACAGTGATTGGGCTGGTGACAACACAGATCGAAAGTCAACATCAGGATATGTGTTCATGCTTTCTAAAGGACCAATTAGCTAGTCAAGAAAGAAACAGAGTGCCATAGGACTCTCATCTACAGAGGCAGAGTACAGAGGTGTTGTAAATGCAGTAACTCAATGTTTATGGTTGCAAGGGATACTTGGTGAGTGTGGCTTTGAATCAAAGTTTTCAACTGTTATCTATTGTGATAATCAGAGCAACATTTGAATCTGCAATGATCCAGTTCAGAGACAGAGAACCAAACACACTGAGATCCATATGCACTACATTAGATAGCTTGTGCATGATGGCACCATTAACCTACTCTTCTGTGCATCTTCAGAACAAGTAGCAGACATCTTCACCAAAGTTTTTTCTGAGAAGAAATTCAGTAATCTCAAATCACTGTTGGGGATTTCTGATCATGTTGTGAAGCATGATTGATGACAAGATTTTCAAATTTTGTTTTACTGTCCATGTTTAAGGGAGGATTTTTCCACTGGGTTTTTTCCTCTTTCCTTGGTTAAATGGACATGCAGTATGTAAAGGGTGACTAAGCCTTGTTGCTAGGCCCTATAGTTTTCTGATATTTACTCATAAGTCAGGCTTAATGGGGGGTGTTAGAATAATCAACACATATTTAGCTACCTTAGACACTAATTAATCCATTTTTGTCTTATTTGCCTAGTTTCCAATATTCCACTCTATGCAAGTTGTCTTCCACATGTCCTAGACGTCAAACTTGATAAAATTGAGTCATGGAGCACTTAGGAAACCTCTTGGAAACCATATTTAGTTGTTCTTGTTTATTCCAGATCCTCCCTAGTGCATATCTTCTTTTTCTGCTTTGTTTCCTGCTTTATTGAGATTTATGGCAAAAGGGAAAGTAAGACTAGGTGCAGTTGACTTGTTTTTTGACCTCATCATCCTCCATTCTTTTCTCCTAATAAAAGCATGTATGAGTTGTATTTCCATCACCTATTAGCTTTCCTACTTGACTTTTCCAATTCGCGAGCTCCTAGGTAGATTTGGAAACTGCTTTATGCACCTATGGGGGATTTGACTAGATTTAGTAAGCCTGCTTTTGACTATTTTGAATGGCATCCTTATGCATTCAAATATCTCATGTAAATATATATTGTAGCAGCCTATGACTTCATAAGGTTGGCTATTGTACACTTATTCAATACAGATTAGTGTTATGCTCCAATTTCAGTCTCCTTTGTGTGTAAATTTGCAAGTTTGATTAGCAATTTTGTGAGTACAATTGTTCTATCACTTGGGTTCAATTTCCACATGCACAAAACCTATATCAATTCTATAACTAAACAAGTCTCTTCTCTACAAATCTAAGAATGAACCACCTCTAATTCTTCAACAACCTAGAAGAGATGAGACCAACCGGTGACACAGCTTGGGTTCTCCCATTTATAGGCTTTTACATGTCGTAATCAACCAAATTTTTTCTGTTAGCGAAGAGGCTGTCATTTCTATTTTCGTACATCAAGTTACAAATGAAAATAGGCATTATCATACCAAAAATACAATTACACTTTAATAACCAAAGTGGGATTCATTTTAACTAACTCCTTACCCACGATTAGCCAAACTCTCACTTTCAACCTCTTTAATCTTCTTCTATCATGGTTCCATCGTGGTTCTTTCCTTAGTGGTTTCTCTTGTCATCGATATTTTTGTCGGGTCTGCCCTCGTCACAGCTTATATTCTGTCGCGGACTCTTACATCATGGTTTCTTCTTTTCCTTCTCTTCCTCCATCACAACTTCCTTAGTAGTGCGACTGGAATCTTCATTTTCCTGAGGAGAATTATGGTCAAATTTTTTCTATATTTTCCTAGGGCCAATAGGCCCCCAATGCTCACATGTGGCTTTTACCAATCTGCATTAGTATGAAACCTATGTAATTGCAACCTTGCCTTCAAAATATTGAAATATTTTCACTACCTGTTCCGTCTCTTGTTGCACTTCTGCTTCTATCTTCTTCAAATTTTCCACAACTATAGAACTGATGTGTTTTGAAATTATAAGTCCTAAAGATCCCATTTCTTTTCACAATTTTTCATGTATAGGTTGAATGATACTTGTAAATTTATCTGCGTCTTCTTATAGTTCTATGACCCTGTCAATCCTCTTTTCCTGTTGTGTTTGCAATGTTGTGAGTTGCTATTGTAGCCTCTTCATATCACCATCCTTAGCCATTTTCTGTACTAATGGAAACTTCTTCATTTCATTCTTCATCTACTTCAACTTTGTCTCAACAATGCCCAACCGATCTATTACTTTCTCTAACTATTCTCATTGATCAAAGCTTCCCATATCTGAGAAACTTGGTCGACCACTTTGGAATAAAGTGCCTCTGCCTCTTCTTTTCTCTTCACACCCTCAGTTGCTTCTTTTATTCTCTCTTCTAGAACTTCTGGAGGTTACTGGGTGTCACTTGTAATTCCAACTCTACGACCTTCTTGTGGAGGTTCTCTGCAATTTCGTCAATTCAAAACACTTTGGATTTTGTAACCATCTCATTTGTTATGCCTTCCTCAGAAAAATTGTTGCAAGAAAGTGTTATAGTCGTGTCGAGTCGGTACCTGCCCTTCCTTTGTTTCCTTGATTGTTTCCTTTCTTTGTTTCCTTGACTTCTATACGTGATTTTGGCCATTTTCCTTATTTATTTATTTATTTCAATTCTGAGTCGACCAAGTCGTGGCTATCTTGATAAGGATTTACGTGACTTCCAACCACCAATGCTTTGAAAGGTGTTCCATCTAACTTTTGCAATTGTATTGATCCTCCATTAGTGATGTGAACTACCATATACAGTCCCTGTCAATATTTTTTCAGCTTTCCTGGATACTTTAAAAACTTACCGTCATACAAAAGGACAAGTCATCTGACCTGAAATTCCTTATTTTTGATGTGTTAATCATGCTACACTTTCTTTTGTTCCTTCTCAACATTTTGATGATAACCTGTGACAAAAAGGTCTTCCTCCAATTGCATAATCTACGACAATATTTCTTTGACAGCACCAAAATTAGTCATTTTTGTAATCATAGTAATCCTTAGACTAGGTCCAATGTATTCCATCGACATAACAACCTCTTGTCCATACAATAATTGAAATGGAGTTCAGGATTTCAACTTCTTACAGGTGGTGTGATATGCCAATAGTACTACAGAAATGTTTTGGTCCTGTTCATCTCTTTAAACTTTGCAAATCTTTGTTAATGTGTTCTGCAGCATCTTGTTGAATGCCTCAACAAAACCATTCGCTTTAGGGTGATATGGTGTCATCTTCTTGTGTTGGATCTGGAATTATTCATTCAATTCGTTGATCAACTAATTGACAAACTCTGTTTCCTGATCACTTATCAAAAACTTTAGGAATCTGAATTGTGTCACAACATTGTCGAAATTTTTTTGATAGCAGTCGTAACAATACAATCCTTTACTTCCGCTGCTTCAACCTATCTGGTTAAGTAATCCGTCGCAATAATAATGTATATTGCACATGTTAACTTCCCTGGTGGATTAATAGGTACCACAAAATTAACATCCCATTTGTCAAATTTCGACAGAGTTATCTGAGGTATTAGAGGAATTTCATCTCGTTGTGATGTCTTTTCGATTCTCTGACAAACATCGCAGCTGCGACAATATTCTCGAGCATCCGCATGCAAAGTGGGACACCACAATGATGCTTGCAATATCTTCTGCACTATAGATTTTCTAGAATAATGGAATTATGTGACACTAGCATGCACTTTATTCAGTATCATTGGTCCTTCATGTTCCAATACGCAGTGACGAATAATTTCATGAGGTCCCATGTTGTATAATTGTTCAACGATCAACTGGAAATCTGCAGCTCACACAACTAATTGTTTATTTTTTGCGGTAGTGAATACAGCTCATGCATATCCATACTCAATATTTGTATAATGGATCTATAATGATCATCAAACATCATGATTGCAAATAATCAGGCATCAGGAAGACTATCGTCGAGATTACCAGGTTCTTCTCCACTTTCAAGCCTCCACTAGATGGTATGTTCGTGAGTTTAGTTGACCAACTTAACAATGACTTCAAAGTCAAATTCCTAGAAAATGATAAGCCAATGACAAGTCTTCCCCCCCAACACTGGCCTATTGACCAGGTATTTCAATGTAGAATGATATGTGTACATTTTGAAATGTCCACCCATCAAATAGTGTCCAAATTAATGAAGAGCGTATACCATAGCTATTCCTTATCTTTCCATCATTTTATAGTTCTTTTTTCTTGTTGATAATTTTTTTCTAGTGAAGGAAATATGATGATCAATTGACTCTTCGCCAGTCTATGCTAGTACAATGCCAAGCACAACAGATGGCACGTCGACATGTACATGAAATTCCTTCTTCGAGTATGGAAAAACAAGTATGGGTGTTGTAACCATCTTATTCTTTAGAGTGTCCAGACTCTCTTGGCAATGTTGGATCCATTGAAACTTAACATTCTTCTTCAATAGATTCTCAATCGAATGAGTCAACTCTACATATACTTTGATAAATTTTTGATGGTATCCGATATGTCCCAATTTCATTCTGAGTTGCTTTAGTGTCTTAGGTGGTGGTAGGTTGACGATGATCACAATTTTAGTAGGGTCTACTAATATACCATCACGACAAACCCCATGTCCCAACATAAATCCAAATGGGGCACAAATAATACATTTATTTACGTTCAACGAAATATGAATCTAACGAAACTATTCCAACATCATTCTGAGGCTCTCAATATGATCCATTACGAGCGCAAACACCATCTAATCATCGAAGTACACCTCAAGAAATTTATGAATAAATTCTTTGAAAGTAGCCACTAGTATCTTGGAAAATATGGCAAGAGCATTCTTTAGTCCAAAGGGAATTACCGTGTATTGAAAAAAACCCCACTTCGTCGCAAAGGTTGTCTTGTGTCGATCTTTCTTTGTGATTCTAATATGAGGGTAGCTGAAGAACCCATCAATGAATGAATAAAATTCTTGACCCATGACACTCTTCAATACTTCATCTATAAATGGAGTTGGAAATGGGTCGTGTAAACAAGCATCATTTATCTTTCTAAGGTCGACACAAATCCACACTTCACTGGTAGTCTTCTTATCTTGCACTACTATCGAACTGATCCACTCATATTCTTCAACAGGTTCTATGATACCTGCATCCAACATTCGATCTAATCAATTCGAGGAAATTTCAACTCAAAATGGGCCTCCTAAGGAAAAATCAACAAATATATAAAATAATTCCATGTAGATAATTTTTTAATATATTAATTCTATTTTTCACTTTTATCGAATGGCCAGAATTATTTCATGTTTATTAAAGAGGCCCTAAATATTTATTTCATATTAAAAAAAATTTATGAAAACAAAGTTCGATGAAATGTTTGACTCAAAAGTAACTATAGAAATACATAAAATAAGGAAAGAGATGTAATACATAATTACATCTAAAAATAGTTATTTTAAGGACCAAGATTAATAAATTGTTTGACCCCAAAATAATTACCTCATTTGCATAAAACATCGATAAAAATTTAATATCTAAAATGTAGTTATTTAGTTGTTTTATTCAACTTATAGAAATATAAAAAAATATTATTAAAAAACAATCTATAATATTATAAATAACCCAAAAAATATTATTATAATATTGCATCTACCTTATTATTAAAAAACTTATATAATATTACACGATCATGTTATAAAAAAAAATACCTCATCTTAATAACATATACAATATTATATGATAATTTTAAAATAACAATTTTATTAATTCAATATTATTATTTAAATACAATTTATAAATTTAGTCTAAATTATTAAAATTCTTTTTAAATTTTCACCAAAACAATATATATATATTAAAAAACAATATTTATATATCTATACATTTTTTTTTTAGCAACTAAGAGTTATACGTTGCTATGGTTATCTTATAATGGCTATAAGAATAAAGTTAATTAAGATAGCCTAAGGTAGAAACTTTTTCCAAATTAATTAAAAAACACCAAATATTATCCTACATTAATCAAAGTATAATTTTTATGAATAAAGTTTTTTTCATTTAAAAAAAAATTGAAAATATTAATTCACATAAATGAATATATATCTAAAAATATATAAATATTAATAAAATAAACAATAATAATATTATTTTATCAATTAATTAAAAAAATGTTATTAAAAATTCTAAAAATAAAGATTATAATTAATAAATATTAAAAAAACTATTACTAAAAATTAATATATAACATACATAATTATATTATTTAAAACTATGTTTAATATATATTACCTATTATTAACAACAATATTTAGTATGACATTAATGTTTAATAATCACATATTAATCACTTTTAAAATAGAAAAAAAATTTAAATTATATTTGAGATTAACAATAATAAATTATTATAAATTTTTAATAAAAGTTATGCTAAATTTGATGCTCAAATATATGGGAAAAATGTAAAAAAATTGCAAATTTCAATAAAACCATTATGTTTTTCTCGCAGGAAATTGATTCTTACTACCTTCCTCTAACCCTGGTTCATCCGCCATAGCAGCTAAAAAATATTGGCTCGCTAAAAAGACTCATAGGCTCGACTAGATTTCTCAAATATTAGTGTGTTCGATTGCTAGATCCTCTACCATTAATGGAAAGAATAGGAGCGAATCAGAAATGGAAACCCTCAAATTTCATAGCTAGATGCTTGGCATGAATCGAATACAGAAATCCTTGGATTTTAGAGGTAGAGGTTTGGTGCAACTAAGATGGAAACCCTCGGATTACATAGGTATATGTTCACGTTTCTTGGTCCAAATTATTCTATTTAAACTTTCATTTTTCATCTTAGATAAGTTGAAATTGAAGCATGATTTTTTCTGAGTGATGTCCTTGATCACCATGGCACGATATGGGATTAAGATGCTATGTACTTAGTGAATCTGGAATAGATCTTCCGTCTGTAGTAATTGGTGGCACTTTAATAGATATTTCTCTCACCTACCTAGAAAGGCCTGGAGGATCATTGCTACCACCTCGTGATACATACAAAAATAATTGCTACCACCTGGTGATACATGCAGTTGGTTGGCGATTCTTACTTTCTTAGTTCTACATCATGGGAGATGTACAAGAGGTAAGTACTATGTTTCTCTTTTCGATTACCATATTCTATCCTTCCTGTGCCAAATACTATGTGAATTCCAGTCTCTTGGATGAAATTTATGCTAATTGTGCAGACTGACTTGGTCAATTTGTATGGGAGGATATAATGCCACTGACATTTGGACTGGATTTTCTAACTAACGTGCAATTTGTTGATGACGTTGATAAACATATTTTAACTAGACCCAATGTTTCTTTTGTAGACTATTGACTCATGGTATTTTTTGGCTTTTATAATATGTGGTCCTTTTACAAATTACATAATAATGATAAAAGGAAAAAAGCTGAGATTATGTTGATCACCATGGAAAGATATGAGATTTAGCTACTGTGCACTTAATGAATATGGAATAGATCCTTATCTTCAGTAACTGGTGGCACTTTAACACATCTTTCTGTCAGCTCCATAGAAAGGGTTGGAGGATCATTGCTACCGCCTGGTGATACATACAGAAATCATTGCTACCACCTGGTGATACATGTAGTTGGCTAGCAATTCTTAATTGATTAGGTCTACATCATGGGAGATGTATGAGAGGTAAGTACTATGATTCTCTTTTTGATTACCAACTTCTATCCTTCCTCTTCCAAATACTATGTGATTTCTAGTCTCTTGGATGGCATTTCTGCTAATTTTCTAGACTGTATTGGTCAATTTGTATGGGAGGATATAATGCCACTAGAATTTCGACTGGAGTTTCTGAATGACATGCAATTTGTTGATGCCGCTGATGAACATAATTTAACTAGACCCAATGTTTCTTTTGTAGACTATTGGATCATGGTATTTTTTGGATTTTCTAATATGTGGTTCTTTTACAAATTATAGAATAATGATAAAAGGAAAAAAGATCTTAGATTAAAGAAAAAACGAAAAAACAGTAATTGATGATAGTTTATTAAAACTAGCTATTCTTTTTAAAGTCATGAAACAATGAAACTAGTTCCAGTTAGTGCATGGAGGTTAACCATAAGGGTTGGCGAGAGGACATAACCAGTCATGAACATTCAGATCACTTAGAGCACTCTCATAACTCTCAAGTTCATATCACTCAGATCACTCTCACAAACATGAATCATATTACCATTAGTAAGTACAAAGTATATTTTATGGATGAACATGTATGCTTTGCCCCATGTTTACATATTTGTTTTCAATTTATTCTACAAGGGGACATATTGCATGTACTAGCTGAAATTTAGAAGTTTGTTGATTGTTGTGAATAAATATTTGAAACAGCCTAGAAATTTCTCTAGGATTCTCAAGCAAAAGAGTCTTGGTAGAGTTTTTGGATTTCAAAGTGTGTCTGCACAACATGGAAGATATGCCATGATCCTTTATCCTAGATACAATGATTCTCATTTTGTTAGGGAGAATTTTTGGG
>LPNX011172030.1:249022-316869 GCA_001517045.1 Pseudotsuga menziesii | reverse complement strand
CCCCCCTAAAAGTATTGAGAATTAAGCTTTTGGGTGAGTTTTTGGCTTGTGGTGATTTTGCTAACCCCCCCCCCGCCCACACAAAAAGAAAAAAGGTATTTTGGGGCAGTCCTTAAAACCCCCCCTCAAAAGTCATGAGAAATTGACTTTTGGGGGCGATTTTTTAAAACCCTTCCCCAAAATTCCAACAACACTTTTGGGGGGGTGGGGGGTTGGAAAGACACCCCCCCCAAAAAATAAAAGTCTTGTTGGAATTTTAGGGGGGGTTTGGAAAGACCGCCCCCAAAAGTCCAACATGACTTGGAATTTTGTGGGGCGGGGGTGGTTTGGAAATACCCCTCCCCTCAAAAAAAAAAGTCCAATAGGACTGGACTTTGGGTTGGGTGGTGGGGGGGGCGGAGGGGGCTAGAAGCCCGCCCCCCCCCCCTTCCCCCAAATTCCAACACGACCTTTGGGGCGGGTTGTTGGAAAGCCCCCCGCCCCCCCAAAAAAAATTCCAACAAGACTTTTCAAGGTGAGGGGGGGGGGGGGGGGAGGAAATACCCCCCCCCCCCCCCCCCCCCACAACACTATAAGAAATTTTTTTTGGGGGGGGGGGGGGGGAATACCCTCCCAAAAGGTTTACCTGATAGTTTTTAAAGCTATTAGTATAATTCAAATATTATATGTAGTATAATATATAGTAGGATTACTAAAAGAACAACCAAGCATAGAAATCATAGACATAATATTTTGACCTTGGAAACCACAAGGGATAAAACACAACAACATTATGATAGAGATATTTGTTCTAAGTAAAAAATACATCCTAATACATAGTAATCACATATAGCATAAGATAAACCCCAGAACCCCAAAAATACTTCCTCTAGCTGGTAGCGAACTTCTTCCTTGAGTGGAGTGAACTTGGTTGGGTGAAAATGAGTGAGGCACCTTGTTATTTATAGTTGACTTTATGTTTGTTTGTTTGATTCTTAAATTGGGGCCTGCAACTTGCACACTTAATATGGTCTAACTTGTCTTTTATGCATAATAATCATTGTTTACTATTGTATTTTCTAAGGTCGACTTGGTGAGGATGCCTCACATGACTACTACATCAACACTCCCTCTTAGCCAAGGAAGAATCATCATACTAGAGAATGTATGAATATCATTTGTAAATAAAAAATTTATCTAACATCTCTATATCATAAGCAAGTTCCTCCAAAACAATATTAGTCCATTGAGAAGTGTAAACAACTCAACTCGGTCCATTGGGGAGTCAATATGCAACAACTGATCAACCATGGACATTGGGGAACCTACATGTAACAACTCAACTTATTCTATCAAGGAGTCAACAACTCAATCAAGTAAATTGGTGGGTTCACATACACCAGCTCAATCCATTCCATTGGAGAGCCTACATGTAATATCCGCGAGTATGCACCAGTATGCACGAGCATGCACCAGTCTCTCCACCCCATCACAGGCTATCTCAGATATCTCCCCACTCCGACTAAGAGTGTTTATGGGAATGCACTAAATTTCTCCATTAGTTCACATGATTTCTAGGATATCTCCCCACTTAGTCATAGAGTGTCCAGGAGCATGTGTTGGTCTCTCCATCCCTTCATAGTATGTTCGAGAGATATCCCACTCCATCACAGAGTGTTCGGGAGAATGCAGTGGAATCTCCACCCCTTCATAAGTTATCCAAGAGATATCCCCACTCTATCATATTAGAGTGTGTGAGAGAGTGTTGTGGCCTATCCACCCCTTCACACGGTGTTCTAGAGATATCCTCGGTCCATCACAAAGTGTTTGGGAGAATGCAATGGCCTCTTCCCCCATTCACAGGGTGTCTGAGAGATCTCCCCACAACATCATAGAGTGTATGAGACAATGCAGTGGCCTCAACTCCACCCCTTTACAGGGTCATGTCCAAGAGATCTCCCCACTTGGTCACAAAGTGTTTGAAAGAATTTCACAAAATCATCCTTCCCTCTCAACGAGGGAGTCAACATGAAACTAACATCCCAACTCCATCACAAAGTTACCATGAGAAGGTACAGTCCCATTTTTAGTCAACTAGGGACTATTCTCCCCACTTTATCATAGAGTGTTTGGGAGAATTCACTGCCCCATTCTTACTCATCTACCCTTAGCCAAGTCATGTGACTAATACTGGGAGAATGTCCACTTTATGTTGCATACATCCATCTTCAATATCATCACATATCCCCTTGTAATAGATCACCTTTCTCCTTCTGCATCTGAGCAACATACTCTCCCTCTAGATCTTCCTACAGGCTAGTCTATCAGCCTATATGACATGTGATTTCAGGCGCCAATTTGAAAACCAAATGTCATAGGGAAAATAAGCACATCCCCCAATTACTGCAAGAATCTGTCCTGGTGACGACCAGGTACATCAACTATACTCTCAACTTCCTGTACAATAGGATCCACCAAATATGAATAAAAAAACAAAATCACTTATATTTGTTACCATCAGTGTAGACATGTACTCACAGTCCATCATGTTATATATGGTCATGATCTCAAATGTGTTCTTCCCTTAAAGGAGGAAGATCTCATTAGGCCTCAGCCACACCTCCAATACCAATATGTGGTATAATGGTCATAGATCCTCATCTTGGACTCAAGGATAACTTCCTCTGCACCTGTCAATAATTCTCTCTATATCCTTAGAACTAAATTGAGTAGTTGATCATGTCCTTCAGGACTAAAAGGATTTAACCTCTTCTAGAGTCTTCCATGAATCCAACTAGATTCCAACTGCTTCTCATGATCATCGATAGAGTCAATAATTATGCACAATAATCATTCTTTATTATTATATTTTTTGAGGCTGACTTGGTGAGGATTCCTCACACAGCTACTACAGAAACATTACATTTTCAATTCGATGTGATTTTAAGATATATGTTCCGATGTATAGGGGCGCATAGTCTACATCATTATTGTTGGTGGTCATTTAGAGTCTCTAGAAATAAGTTAATCATATGTGTCTATCAGGGCCTATGAATATCCCCCCGCCTTCCCCCACGATCCTTCCATCCTTGAATTGACTTCAGAGGCTCCATTAAAGAAGAGTTTAAAGAACTTGTGATAGTTTAACAAGCCCCAAAAGTCATACTCTTGTAAATATGGTCTCTAGGATAATTTCTACTAGTTTATAGAAGATATATTTGGACTAATGGGGGATCTCAAATAGAAGATCTCTTACCCAAAAAATTTCATGCATGGCAATAAGATATTCATGTTTAAATACTTGCATCTCATGATAATTAGAAAGAGATTCAAATGAAAAACATATAGCTTTGATGGTTCTATGCCTAGGATGAGCAACCTCTACATTAAGTATCATCTTGTTTCAAGCTAGCCAAATTTTCCAACAAACTTATTTGGGAAGGTCCATCCATATTATGGTTAGCTTAGGTTTGAGATGCAAGGATCCTAGGTAGTAATTTTTCAAATGCAAGAACAAATTGCACCAAGCATAAGAAAGTGTATTAATTTTCCATACATCATTTGTAGTATCATCCCAAATTGATTGAGCATAATCACATTTTAGAAAAAAGAGGTTTTGTAGTCTCATCCTCCGTGAGGAATAATGCACAGTGAGAGGTTCATTGTCTATTCTGTTTTGTGATATTTTCCAATGTGATAATTCTATTGTGTGTCAATATCTAGTAGAAGGGATTTATCTCCCACAATCACTTGGAATATAACCTCATTAAAAATTAATATTTTAATTGCATACCTAAAGCTATTATTAATTTCTAAATTACCCTTTTAAATGAAAATATAAATCATTTCCACATTTTTTATTATATTAACATCTTTTAAAATAAAATATAAATCAATCACTTGTGATAATATAAATGTGATAATTCTATTCTCTCTCAATATCTAGTAGAAGCTGGCATTTATCTCCCACAATCACTTGGAATATAACCTCATTAAAAATTAATATTTTAATTGCATACCTAAATCTATTATTAATTTCTAAATTACCCTTTTAAAAGAAAATATAAATCATTTCCACATTTTTTTATTATATTAACACCTTTAAAAAAATATATAAATAATTTATTTCCACATTTTTATTATTATATTAAGATGTTAATTCTAGTGTTAAATATAAACAAATAAACTATATAGAATATTATTGTTGTTAACATTCTATATAGTCTAAAGAGGAAAAAGTGGAGGAGCGGAGGACGGTTTAGGGTTTTAAGGAGAGTTCGCTATCACTCTAGGTTCGTCGGCTTCACCTGGCCGCAAGGGCCTTTCGGGCTCGCTTCGAGCAATGGTTCGCTGGTTCACCGAGCAATTTGGGTCCCCTTGGAAGCTCCATGGCAGAGACAGGCCCGTCAGGAGCCATTGTTGATGGCGGGGCTATTTCAGCCGAGATAGAGAAGCAGGTTGGTTTGTCCAACGGCAGGAAGCCTATGGTGTGGGGTTGTTTGTAGAAATCCCCCACCATCCCAGCAATATATATCAGATCATAGAAGGTAAGGGGCATAATTGAGCTCTGGAAGGATAAATCCTTGATTGGAAAGTTTGTAGGGATCTGGCCCAAAGAAAAGGACCTTTTCAAATGGATTAGTAGTGTGTGGAACCCTAAAGGCCACTATGATATAAAACTCGGATCCAAAGGATTTTTTACTATTATTTTCTTTAACCAAGAGGACCAAGACCATATCCTGGAAGGCGACCCCTATTTCTTTTTCTCAACGAGCCTTTATCTTCCCCCATGGAAGGAAAGATTCAATCTGAAAATAGAAGAAATGACAGTCACCCTTGTCTGGATTTGCCTCTTTTCTCTGCCAGGGGAATACTGGGATATGGAAACCTTGAAGGACATAGGAAATACTTTAGGAGAATTTATAAAGTCTACAGAGCAAACTAAGGCCCAGAGGTACACTTCTTTTGCTAGGATCTGTGTCTACCTAGATCTTGCCAAGGAGCTTCCAGAGGCCATAAGCCTTAATTGGGAAGATGAAGAATGGATCCAACCCATAGACTATGAGCAGATTCCCTTTCGATGTAGGCACTTCCATGAGTACGGCCACTTAGGAAGGAACTGTCCCAAGATTGCGCCATTGACTGCTCCCACTGACCATAGGTAGGTGGGAGCTATAAACAATGATGGCTTCACCCAAGTCAAGAACCGAAAAAGAAGCAGGGGTGGTAGGGCATCAAAGGCCAAAAAAGACATGGAGGTGAAGGATAACAGATCCAAAAATGATTTCATTGTCTTAGGGGACAGAGCAGATGAAGACAAGCCTAAGGACAAGGAGGAATGGGAGTATCCAACAACGGATTCTAGCGCCCCAGAGAGAGAGGGAACCCAATAGATGGAAATAGTGGAAGAAGAAGAGGATGAAGAAATGGAACTAGGCGAACTAGATCTGGATGCGATAGAAGATGAATGTGGAAAGAAGGGCAAAGGCTATGTCCCCGGGAGGAAAATCGAGATCCTCAGGAAGCAATAATCAAGGCTAGGGCTCATTCGAACCTTGGGATAGACCCAGATCCACAAAAAGGAAATAAGAGGAAGTCTCTAGAGGAGGAGGAGCACAGAGGAAGGAAAACAAACAAGCAACGCATTGCAGAAGTAGGAGTTAAGCTCATAGAATCAGGTCAATACCCAACAATCATGGCAGCCTTCTCTAAAGTTTCCAAAGTTTACCAATGAAGTTAATCCAAAATTTACCAATGAAGTTAATCTCTTGGAATATCAAGGGGTGCAGTAACCCCCGGAAGTGGAGGACTCTTAACAGGAAAATTAAGCAGGAGAACCCGGATATTCTCTTCCTTAAGGAAACTAAATGTAGTTGTGAGGGAATGGAAAAAATCAGAAGTAAAATATGGAAAGGAAGCAATGTCATGGCCCTGGATGTTGCTGGGAAATCAGGTGGAATGGCAATTTTCTGGCGCCCCCGGGTGATGGATCTCACAAACTGGCATGCCAACAAGTTTTCCCTCATGGCTGACTTCCAACACCTTGATTCTGGGGTGAAGGGCACTATTGTTCAATATTTATGGCCCTAGTAGCTTCCCTGAGAAGCAGGCCTTCATCGATTTTCTTGACTGGACCAAATGCCAAGCGCACGGGGGCCGGTGGGTGATGGGTGGGGATTTTAACCTCATTTCCAACCTTGGTGAAAAGAAGGGAGGAAGGAGAACTATGGACAAACATGGGGGTGAACATTTGGTCGCCTCTCGCTTGGATAGATTTTTGGTTTCGGAGAATATAGTCCATGGTATGGGTGAAATCATGGCTGATGTGATCCCAGCTATAGGATTTGACCATTGGCATATCAACCATAACTGGGATTGGACCTGTTCCACTCCGAGGAAACCATTCATTTTTGAACAATTCTAGATGGAGAATAAGAACTTCAAAGCTCTTGTCCACCAGTGGTGGAAAGAGATGGTCCCCCCCATAGGTATTGCCATGTTCTACTTCTAGCAGAAACTCAAGATGCTCAAGTCCAAACTTTGTACCTAGAACAAAGAAGAGTTTGGTAACATTTTTTAGGACAAGAAAAGACTGATTTCTGAACTTGAGCTCCTCAGTCAGAGAGGAATGATGGATGGATGGGATGAGGACATGCAGAAAAAAGAGAAAGAGCTATGGGAACAACTGGAGGTAATAGAAAGACAGGAAGGAATCTATTGGAAACAAAAATCTAAGGTCAAATGGCTGCAGGATGGGGAAAACAACACTAAGTTCTTTCATAACTTGATGATCCAGAATAGGAGCAACTCGAGAATCCAAAAAATCAGAAAATTGGATGGCAGCCAGATTGAAACTAGAGGGGAGATCGAAGAGGAGCTCTCCCACTATTTTTCAAAGATCCTCAATGAAGATGACCATGATAGGGAGAGGGACATAGCTAAAATCACATGCTTAATTCCTCCCACTGTTACTAGGGAAAATAATGAGATGCTCATCAAACCAGTCTCTCTCTAGGAAGTTGAAGTAGCGGTTAATCAGATGGCCCTAGGAAAGGCCCCTAGCCGAGATGGTTTCACTTCCAATTTCTTCCACCACTTCTGGGATATGGTGAAGGAATAGGTAGTGGAAATAGTTGAAGAATCAAGACTAAAAAAGGGGGTTATAAAATATTTCAATGCGAATTTCTTATCCCTCATACCTAAGGAGACGGGAGCTGATAGCCTGGAAAAGTTCAAGCCTATAGCTCTCTGTAATGTGATATACAAGATTATCTCCAAAGTTATTACTAATCGTCTGAAGTCCCTTCTCCCCTCCTTGATCTTCCCGGAACAATCTCGCTTCATGGAAGGATGTCAGATCCTTGATGGGGTCATCCTCGTGCATGAAGTCCTTCACTCCCTACAAAGCTCATGATAACCAAGTATGTTGATAAAACTTGACATAGCAAAGGCCTACGACAAATTAAGCTGGAAATTCATTAGCAAAATGTTGGAAGCCTATGGATTCTACCAAGGTTGGGTTGAATGGGTTATGGGTCTAATCTCCACTCCTTTTTTAGCATCCTTCTGAATGGTTCTCCAACTCGTACCTTCCAACCGTCCATGGCTATCAGGCAGGGCGACCCTCTCTCTCCTTTTATCTTCATTCTGATGGCAGAGGGCTTGAGCCGTCTCCTTCAGACCCAGGCGGAGCAGGGAGAGATGAGAGGCCTTTGATTTCATGACAACATGGATCCACAGACTCACCAACAATTTGTTGATGACACCATGCTTATGGGGCACCCTTCAGTCCAAGAAGCGAGAAGATTCAAAAAAATTCTATCGCTCTTTGCCAAGGCCTCTGGTCTTGCTGTAAACCCGACCAAATCCCAATTTTTCTTCCTCAATACTGCCCCAGCCACCCAAAGGAACATCCTTCACATCTTGGGTTTTGTGAAAGGATATTTTCCTTCAAAATACCTAGGTGTTCCCCTAGTTCTACGAAAACTGAGATGAACATGTTGGTTGGAACTCCTTGACAGAATGAAGTAGAAATTAGCAAGCTGGACCCTAAGACCTCTTAACCTTCCCAGCAAGCTTGTCCTGATAAAATCGATGTTACAACCAATGCCCATATACCTGTTCTTAGTCCTTTCATCCCCTAAGTCCATACTCCAATAAATCCGAAGCATTCAACATAAAAAAATTTGGGGTTGCTGAGCAGACCAGCAGACAAGGCCAAATTTTCCTTGGCTAGTTGGCACAGTATCTGCTGTCCCAAGCTGATGGAGGGCCTTAGTCTCAGAGACCCAAAAATTATGGATGAATTCCAAGGTGCGAAAGTCTAGTGGAGGTGGGTCATCCACACATCCAAACCATGGGCTATATTATGGCACATTAAATATGGACATGACAGGCCCTTCTCCCACTTAATTTGCTACAACGAAGATCAACAAGGATCTCCTATTTGGATGAAGGCCAAAGTCGGTCAGCACCTGGTGCAACAACATAGTTTTTGGGAAATTCAGGATGGGAGGAATGCCAAATTATGGGAGGATTCATGGAATCAACTCCCATGGCTGGGCGATAACCCAAGATGGGCTCCTATTCAAGAAATTTCTAGGGCGGCTGGAAGAATATAAGTGCACCGCTTCTGGCAAGAGAGGATCCTTAACGAGAGAAGGTGCTAGAACTTCATTCACAAACCTAACCAGATAGAGGTGGCAGACTGGGAGGCTTTCTAGGAGGAAATGATCAACCAGTGCATCAGGCTTAAGGAGGGAAAGGATGCACTGAGATGGGGATACACGGACAGAGGAATGTTTAGCATCAAGGAAGCCTACAACATTCTATTTGGTAATCGGGATGGGGAAGAGGAAACATGGAAGAAGATATGGACCTTGAATTTATGGCCCAAGGTTGGTCTCTTTGCTTGGCTTGTGGTCAAAGGCCGTATCCTCACCTGTGAGAATCTCCGAAGGCAAGGTATCCAAGGACCATCCCAATGCTGCATGTGTTCCTGGTCTGAAGAAAACACAATCCATCTTCTTGATTGCTGTCCTTTTTATGCTGCTATTTGGGATAAGGGGGCCATTGGATTTCGGAGAAGTCATAGACAACGAGCTTAGCCGGCTAGAACTCTGATGGACTGGAATCATCAAACTTTCAAAAACAGAATCATTAGGACTCTATGGAATTCCTTACCAGGTATGATCATGTGGTGCATTTGGAAGGAAAGGAATGGGAGAATATTTCGCGATAAGTGTAACAACATTGAGAAGGTCTGGCAGACTGTGAAATCCAATCTCCTCACCTCCATTAGAAGTATGCAATGGCATGATGAGGACAAGCTCATTCCTGTAGATGAAATGTATATTGGAGAATTTTGGGGCCTTGACAAATCTCAGATAGACGGGCTTTGCAAGCATGACAGGATCCTTCAACCCTCCAGTCCTAACTTTTGGTTGGTTCCACCCCCACAAGTTTTCAAGCTCAACTTTGACGGGGCCTCCAAGGGAAACTCGGGTGACACAGGATATGGGGGATTATGCAAAGACTCCCAAGGACAGGTAATATTCATTTTTGGGGGGGCTATAGGCTAGGATACTAACAATTCCACTGAGCTCGAAGGTATGATTCAAGGCCTGGAATGCTTGGTTCGCAGTGACTGCTTCCCGCTCTGATTGAGGGAGACTCCAACATCTTGATCCAGGTGGTGAGGCATTTAGCGAATGGCCAAGTCAGAGGACAAGTTTCAACCAGCTGGAGACTAGCCAGTTGACTGGATGCTCTTCGTGATATGCTCCATGCCCATTCTATTGTCTCTTTTAGCCATGTCAGAAGGGACGCTAACAAGGTTGTGGACCTCTTTGCGAATGTGGGGTTGGATGGTGAGATGGCACACCGATGGGGTCCTCTTGATAACTTTGAAGCCGATGATTGGTCCCATCATTACAAATAAATGGTAGCGCACAATATAGAGGGAGGGACACAGATGGCATGCCCGAATGCTGTGGTGGTTAGAGGTGACAGATGGCACGAGCATGCCACGATAGGCCCCCATTAATATGCATGGCAGTATCAGTTTGACATGCAAGCAGATTCATCAGTGGATGTCCTTATGTATTATATTTCTCATTGGAGCTACATGTGAAAGGATGGGTAGGTTTTGAAGTGACGGCCGAATCGACTGGACATTCATTTTTGGCAGTGGATCCACCATGGGAAAGGGTACGAGGGAGATTGTATGCATCATCGCCATGTTGTTTTCAAGGTACATCCTAAGATAGATAACTATGCTTCCTTTCCCTTTTTATTGTGTGCACATCTGTTCGACCTGCTTTCATCGCTCAGGCTTGTTATCTATTTTTCAATACCACTGGTTCTCCCCATGGCCTTTCCTCCTTGCCTATGTGTGTCTCACTGTCTCCTCCTTATCCTTTGTGCTTTCCTCATTTCCCCTCCTGTGGAAAATGGCCCCAAATTGTTTTATGGACAATGGGAAATCCCCTGGTGACTCTTTGACCGCGCAAGGCGCTGTGAAGAACCCCCGCAGGGTCACGCAGGCACAAATCCAAGCCCAAGAAGAGGCCGATTACTTCAAATAACATATACCTCTGAACATTTAGTGGGAAGTGGAGGGAAAGGACGAGGATCTTTGACATACGGTCAAAAATATGTCTAAGGAATACCTCCACCAGGAGGTGGCGGACTAGGTACTGGATCCTGCCACCACTGCAGGTCGCGCGGATACCTATGATCGCCTCTTGATGCAATATTGGGTCAATATGAAGTTGGTTGGTCACTCCTACATGGAACAAGAATCTAAACAGGAAGGGGACGAGGAACCAGTTAAATCCAGGAAGCACCGTAATGGAGAATTCCATATTCTGATCCACCAGAAGGTGGATATCATTGCTTCAAGGCTTGGGGTCACCTTTTATGTTGCTGGAAAAGGTCTTGAGGAAGCTGCACATCAGCGGGATAGCTTTGGAAGGTGCAAAAAAAGCACAAGAGTGTCATTTCTACCTCTCAACCTGATGTGGTCCCTCCCTGCTCGGTCTCAGTCCCGGCTCAAGCGATGGTGTCCAGCCTGCCCTCAGCCTTTAAGAAATTGGTTTGATTTCCTATGTCTGGTTGTTTTTTCTCATCTTTTTTCTCGGATTATAAGGCTTAATGTCCATTTCAGTAATGTCTTGGCTTGCAAAGTTGGCATTTTCAATGCCACGTATTTTGAGAAATTCAGGTCCCACTCAGGGGTTATCCCATTCTCTGGTTTTGAAATTTAGGGCCCTCGTACCCATTGAAAGTTCGGACCTAGTGCACCCCCTGGGGACCGGTTTTTTGTTGCTTAGATTTGGCGCTATGCTGTGTCTCAACATGCCAACTGTTTGAAGGTCTTGTTTTGTATCACTACTATGTAATGGTTCTCTGTTGATGTAATATAATCTCTTTATTTACAAAAAAAACATTCTATATAGTATATAAGGTTTACGGTTAATTAGAACACTATAAGTCATAAGATTATTTACTATATTAGCATCTTTTAAAAGAAAATATAAATCATTTCCACATTTTTTTATTATATTTAAATGTTAATACTAGTGTTAAATATAAACAAATTAGAACAATATAAGCCATAAGATTATTTATTATATTAACACCTTTTAAAAGAAAATATAAATCATTTCCACATTTTTATTATTATATTAAGATGTTATTACTAGTGTTAAATATAAACAAATAAACTATATAGAATACTATTGGTGTTAACATTCTATATAGTCTATAAGGTTTATAGTTAAGTCAATTAGAACAATATAAGTCATAATATTACCCTCCAAATAATTGGTTTTTGCAACCCATCCTTACTCCATATCGCTTTTCATTGAATATGGTTTTTGCAACCCATCCTTAGTCTATATCGCTTTTCATTGAATATAGACCAACGAATGAGATCGTTGACAAAAGTTGTTATTTTTTGGATACCAACAGAGGATATCATTGACAAATTTTGTTATTTCTTCCAAAAGGGTAGGGGCTTGACAATTCGTCCTGGGCTCCAGGTTGGTGAACTTCTCATGGAGTCCAAACACCTTGAGCCCCCACATACCCTTTTAACTACGCGATGATTGACAATGATAAAGTTGGGATTTATAAACACTAAATAGATCAATTTATCTATCCGAACTTCTCTATAAATACTAAATATATCAATTCATAGACAACATTCACTGCTGCATCAAAAATCTTGTCTGAGTTTAGAACAGTTAAGAGTGAGTGATCCTTATGAAAATTATGCTCCTTAAATGCTTAATAATATTTGTATGGATCAGTGTTATCAGGCCTAATGGAGAGTTTGCTTAATTTCTAGTCAAACTCTAAAAATAGCTTAATCAACAAGAAAACTCTTTACAACAACATGCATTCCATTGAAATCTCCTGTCCTCATTCCAATTTTTCAAACTGAGTACCTTCAGGATGGATTTGGAAACTTCTTGCATGAGGTATAAAGAAGTTGATAACGGTTAACATAGTTACCAATAACACAGATTTATTTAGTCCATTTAGGGAAGTTACAGTAACACATTATCCATATACCTCCATATTTTATTTTCTAAGGGCACCATGCCATGACTTAACTTGGATGTTTACCATGAGCACACACTGTCAATGCAATTTCATGAAGGGAATCTAAGAATTATATTTGACAATGATGTAAACTGCTGCATTCAATCAAATCTAGATAACAATAATTTTTTTTCAAATATTTCTATTCTCATACAGTTTTTAAACAACCAAAAATAAATATAAGTTTGATGGTAAATGTACACCAACATAGTTGATTGTATGCCACATTAATCAATGGAATTCTATCTATGCATATGGTTATCCTTGAATTTATCTCTACCTCAACAAAGAGTGTCATTCTTAATTGGATCATTGACTTCTTTATTTGGCTTTAGTAGCAAGGATTCCACTACACTGAAATTTAATCTTTAGTCCCTATCTAGACGTGAATGCTTAGTTTTACTCTAGCATATTGGAATGCCAAATTTGTTATTTCCATTAAAGATGCACTATATAACTTTGTTACCCTTCCTCTAGAGATGGTAAATTTGGATACTATTGCCTGTGCTTGTATTTGCAATAAGGTTGATTTGAACAAGTGTCTTTTTTAGGAAACCATTCTATGTTGCAATGGTTGTACTAAAATTCAAATGTGGGACTATGAATGCATTGCTTTTCACCATAGGGTATTATTTTGCACATGACCACTTGGTTTCCTCCTATTTGAAGGCTAAAGCTTCTTCCCATACTAATTCATATTCAAAGAAGTGTATAAATTGCAAAGACACTTTATGGAAGAACTAATAAATGGATCCTACTTACCCATAATTCACTTGGTATGTCTTTCATGTCTAAGGGTTAAGTAACACTACATGATGGTCAACTAAAAATCAACTCCAAAAGTTGTCTCATTTAATAATACGATTTATAGATAAACTGAGCTTGATAAAAGTATGTTCATCAAATGAATGAGATAGTGATACTAAATAATATTAAAATATTTTACAACTAAATAGAAACTTATTTTAAATTTCTTATTCATTTAATTTGAACTCAATAACTCAAATTAAAAATTTATAAAGGTGTGCATACTACTAAAGTTTACAAACAGATACAATATCTCTTCTCCATTTGAACTTGTAACCCCATCCCAACACTAAGTTGTATGTATCCAAATCAAAACAATAGGCTCCCCACTCCCGATGTCGACATACTACCCATTATAGCTCCCCTTATAGTTCTTATAGTTCTTTCAAACATATTACTATTTCAAGTTTTCCTCATTCGTCTTCGGATATTAAGAGAGAGACTTCCAATGTCTACCATGACATACTCGCTATTTTTGGATCATAGATCCCAGATCCACTCTCCTTGTATATTTCTTTCCCTATTTAGACCATGCGTGACGATCTAGGAATTGACATATAGTCCATAAGCCATAAATGAAAATTTTGTTGATGATGACTTCGATGTACTACATGGGCCAACACAAATGCGTTAGCCCTCTATGTTAGGAGCTAACAAGGCCAAAATTACATGACATGGTAGTTGCAGACCCCATCGATGAATAGAGTGAGAGAGGGTCCATCTTGTAAAGAAGAAACCTTAGATAGTTATTCACCTTCCCTATATCCAATAACCGATAGGTAGGTTGAATGTTAGTTTGATGCCCTCTTGGATGACATGTCTGCTTCTTGATTGGGTTCTCTCTTGACATGAAAACAATAGATAGATTGTAATTCATATTTTGACTCCATTATTCTCTAAATACCCCCCAAGAGGTTCTAATTACAAGAAGCAATAGATATTTCTAGATTGAATACAACCTAGTTTTAGTCTCCAAACATTTGAAGGTATCTCACAAATTTCTCCAATACAAAAAACATAATGATTGTTGCAAACCTAAACTCTACTATGTTTTTCATAATAACATCAAAACTACATTAACAAATAATTTATATGAATTTAATAAAAATTATTTCCACCCACTAACACCTATATTATATCACTAACACCTGACATTCAAAATTGAACCCTTCCCATCCCTTCCAAAGGGTTCTAGCCCTTCCCAAAAGTGCAAAGTTAAAATTGCCCTTCAAAGAAAACATAAAATATGAATTTTACCCTTCCAATTAGGAAGGGCATAATTTATATCAACATTTCAAAAGAAGAACATTTGAAATTACCCATCCAAATAAATTTCTCAAGATGTTGAAATTCCTATGCTATAAAGTTCAACTCATCATTCAAAATATTGGAAATATGATAAATTATAATCACTCACTCACTCATGTCATCCACTGAGTGCTTAGTTGTGTAATATGAGTAGTAATCATTGATGACTACGAGGCACTAGCCATCTAGATGTGACTCTGATTCCCGAATCACTTAGGGATTCAATCTAAAGTGTGACAATGTGTTGAAAAATACGACTATAATAAAATATAACAACTAATAGTCTACTACTAGGCCCGAAACGAGCTCCAAACTTTGTTCCTACTACCTATGTGAACCTAGCTACCAATGTCCACTCATTTTTCATCAAACTAAAATTCAAAAGGTTAGTTTGATGAGTCCTCCTCTACAAGACTTCATTTTTTTCATAAATATCATGGACTCACGACAACTATAAACAACACCTGATGTCATGCAAATACAAATAATGGCATGTTGCTAGGATCACAAGCTGTGCAGAGGTCAATTTATGCATTTCTATAAAGAGAGGTGTCATTGGGCACATGACATGGAAAAACAATGGTTATTAATAAAAAAATTTAAAAAATGGCTCAAGAATAGTCTTCAATTTGATGGGTGGCATGATTGTGATGTAATCTCCCTCCGCCCTTCCAAACATTTGTGGTTTCTCACAACATTTGTCCTCAGCGCCACCAAAATACATATAAAAATTACTTGTCTTTACATCCTCTTCCCTTTAAATCCTCATCTCATAGTCATAACTAAGGATTATTATGCATGCACATCCTCACCTTATAATACGAATTGGGTTAAGGCACAGAGACAACGATAAAATATTAAATGTGTCAGGACGCAAAGGGTTAGAGACAAATATAAGTAAGTCTTATATTAAATTTACCATATAAGTCTTTAATTAACACTATCAACTCATATTTGGATTGTTGTGATCTTCTTATCACTCCTCAGTAATGTCATTGCATGGCATTCTTTGAGGGTGAGGTCCATAATTTTAGGTCTTCTTCCTCATTATCATGCCTTTTGGTAAGAAAATAAAGAGGGTAGTATCCTTCATCAACATGGAAAACGGTTTCAACATAGAGGTATACACATTAATTTTTTCATGTTGCTGGCTTTTTTGTTGTGCTTCTCTCTTACAGGTATCAAATCTCTTCAGAATCACCACTTCTTTGTTTTTCTTTTTCCTCTTTGTTTGTAAAGTTAGGAGATGTTTTCTGTATGTTTTTGTATCTTGGTCTTTTTTATACAAAATGATGCATTTAATTATGATCCAATGATCTTGTGCTTTACCAATCTAGTGTAAATTACTTCTAAGAAGATTATAATGGGTGAGTAGCTATTCTACCAATTTTCCTAGGTCTTGCCATTACCCAATCACTTGAAAGTGTCTGGATGGTGGAGACAGTCCATGAAGGGTGATGAGATCAAATATGATTGAATTTTTATTCCTACTTGTGTGCATGAGTAATTAAGTGGTGTAGACCACTCTTCTTGGATTTTAAATCATTTCTAAGGATCAAATCTTGATGTTTGAGGTATCTTTACATTCTTTTAATTTTATTCTAGGTTAAACTATTAGGGTTTTATGCATGATATATTAGTGTTGTTAGTGATACCTTCCTATTGAAGGATCTCTCTTGATTTGCACCTTGGAATATTTTTTTCCTAATTAGGTCAAGTTCTAACACACCATAGGGTTTCTTATATTTTCCCTAATTCATTTAAGCAATGAATTGTCAATGAAATGCTAGCCTTGATTTCTCATTACTCGAAATGAATTTAACATCTAGGTATATTTACCTCATCTTGAACATTTTAAATTTACAAAATTCCTTGTACTATCTATATATTGGAAAAAATAGAAAATATTAGATATATAAAAAACCCTAAAACTTAAATGCATCAAAAAGTTCATTTTACAGCTTGTAAAAGTCCTATACTAGGGTGATGACATATCCTAGTGATTGGTACAACCTTAGCATAGGTATAGTTTATTTTTTCACACGCCCACATTTGACAAACCATAAACCCTAGGGGGTTGGAAAAGGTCCCTACATTATTTCCAAGCTATATTGGTTTTCCTAGGTGGGGTTTTGATGTGCTAGATAAAGTCATCCATCCATTTTTGCAAGTTGATGTAGATATGAAGTGCTTGAACAACCATAGATTGAAGCAAATATTAACTACCTTGAGGTACAACAAAAGGTATAAGTATTTTCATTGGTTGGTGAAAGCTAAGAGTTATCTATCAATGCATTTTTTTGAAGGGTTTAATTGAAGTTCCACACTGAAGTTATTAGTGTTGATTTCATATTGTAGTTCATTGATTTATCTAGAACCAAGCCATATTGCTTGTAACCTCCTTGTCATTGAGTATTTATCAAATATCTTGTTGACTCCATTAAGGCATTTGTTTAATAATCTAATAGAGGATTTTTTAGAAGTAGAGTTTCCCTCATTGTATATTTATATGGTTACACCTATATACATTTGGGAAGTTTATTGTGGATATAGAAGAAGGCATAAAGAGAGAGGTGACCACATTATGGTGACAATGGGTTCATTTATTGATAAGTTTCCATTCTTAGAAATGACCTACTTGACCTATCATAATGGTTCTAATGTGCGCGGTAATAATACCATTCTTCGAAAAATAAGTGCTTGTTGATTTAGAAAACATTGTGGTCTTCAATATGAACATGGAAGTTCATAAGATGCATTTGGAACTAAGCCTTTAAATCATTGAAGTATAATTAGTTGTACCTTAAGAAGTATAGGTGTGTCTTTGGGTAGACCAATATCTTTGTACGATCCATGAAAATGCATGATATTACTTTGATAAGCTGGCTAAGTCCAAATTCTTCTCAAATATGAACTTGAGGCAGGGATACTATAAGGTAAGGATCACATAAGGAAATTAGTTGAAGACAACATGTGTGACCATGTATGGAATTTATGAGTTTCTTGTTATGCATTTTGAGTTGTGTAATGCAATAACCATCTTTTTCACCTTAATGAGAGATGTGTGTATACCATTCTTTGACAAATAATTATTTGTTGGTTTTCAAAATAGTATGGTATTCAATGTGAACATGGAATAACATAACATCCATTTGGAAAAAGTATTTGAATCGTTGAAGTAGAATAATTTGTACTTGAAGAAATAGAAGTATTCCTTTTGATAGACCAAATTCAATTCTTAGGGAATTATATTCCAGGGAAAGGATTCATTTTCATGGATCTTGCAAAGATCAAGCTGATTGAGAATTGGGAGGAACCCAAAATAGTTCATGAGGTAAGAAGTTTCCTTGAATCATCTAATTAATGTTGTAGATTTGTTGAAGGGTGCACCTCTCGACAATTTTTCAAAGACAATATCCTACGTAATTGGATGCAGAAGTGTACGGTGGGATTTTATAAACTGAAGCACATACTTGTGAAAATAATTGTGCTAAAGATACTAGATATTGAGTATTCATTGAGGTATAGACAAATGCCTTAGAATTCACCATTGGAGGTATTTTATTGCAAGGGATCATCTAATGGCCAATCAGAGAAAATATCTATAACATTGTGATCAAATGTACCTTGTTCATGAGAAAGAGACAAATGTAGTTGTGAATTGCCTACAAGCATGGATGCATTGCCTCATAGGAAATTGTTTTGTTGTGAATACTGGCAATTTTCTGATGAAACCAAGTCTTTCATCTAATTAAGAATGGTGGCAATATTTCAAGTTGGTAGAAGGTGACATGAACATTGAGTATGGACTAGACATCCTCAATGTAGTTGTAAGTTACTTAAGTGGTAAGGAACAAATTATTGTCTTAGATGAAGATGAGTTTTCAATGCATATGGGTATTCATGTGAAGGGATTGGGGGTTCACTAAATAAGTAGTATTGTAGCATGTGAGTTCATATCGGGTGTGATGAAGGAGAATCAAGACAAGGTCCTCTGATTGTTGAACAAGTAGTCAATGCTATTCTTGTGTTTCCTTGTAATAAATTGTAGAAGGATAGGGTTAGTTGTTAGGATTTATTTTGAGTGTAATAACTAGAAAATTTCCATTGTTGTCCTCGAATATTGCAAGACGTTGATCGAGGATAGGTTAGTTATAGATTTCCTTTCTTAGGGGTTCATATATTGCTATTTGAATCTAAAAAGTTAATGAAGCTCTATTTAAATGTAATTGATATAGTGTATAAGTATGCATAGGGGAATGATAATAGAGAGTATGTAAGTGTGTTGGTTAATTCAATGAAGAACAAAGTTTAAAATATTTGGATGTATGTTCATATATTTGATGTCTTCTTTCAATAACTAGAAACATGATTTTAAGTTCTCTATGTGTGTGATTTGATGGTTTGGTAAAACGTTGAATAATTCCCAATAGTGTAGAGGTGTTTCTGCATAATGAATTGATCATTCTATGGATTAATTCGAATGTTAGAGTCTAAGTCAAGAATCTGTGAAATTCAACAGATCAACCATTAGGGTTAATTTCCAGAAAGGAAAAGTGAATATCCACAAGTGTTCAGGTCAGATCTGCATCACCTCAAAAAAACGGTCGGGAAGGAGCTTGCAAAGGATTGACGACTTAGAAAAACTACGGAAAAGGAGGAACAAAAGGAAAATTGGGGAAGCTAATCTTTGGGAAAGTGGGAAGGAGGATTTTCAATCCACAATCCATACTACGAGTGTGGAAAGAACCGTTGTAGCCATAAAGTTGCATAAGTCTGTCAATTTTTTAAAAGTGATGAATTATGAACCAACAATCCACAATCTGCATTTGTAGAAAGGGGTCTTGTGGGAAGGGTCTTGCAGAAAAGGTTTTGCGGAGAACGCACTTGTGGGAATTGAGCTACAAAAAGACATATCTATGGAAATCTGTATTGCAGGAAGAATTTTGTAGAACCAAGCTTGTGGGAAGCTGATTGCGGGAGCATAGTTGAGGAATCCTTCTTGTGGAAGAATATTTTGATCAACATTTCAGTCTGAAGAAGACAACTTTAGGTTTTCCAGCTTTCACCTACCATCATTTTTGGTATAATATCTTATCAGATCCTGTAGAAAGATGATGATGAGTTGAGGATGAGCAGTAGCACATGCAGTCCCTATAGGACATGGTCAAGGAAGACAAGTTGTAGAGACAGACATGTAAAGGGAATTAAGAGAAATCCAAGCTACAATGGAATCTATGGAGAGAAATAATTCTAAGAATACATACACTAGTGATGACGAAGAATCCTCCGAAGACGAATGAGAGGAGGTTACTAAAGAAGTCAAAGTACTGAATATGTTGACGAAGGCTAGTTACAGACCCAGAGTTGAATTTCTCATGTATGAAGGTAATCTCAATGTTGAAGAACTCATGGACTCGATCAATGCTTTAAACAAGTATTTTTACTTTGAAGAAATTGAAGATAAGAAGAAGGTGAGATCTATAGCGAGCAGACTGAAAGGGAATGCAAGTATCTGGTGGGATGAACTTCAGATCCATAGAAAAAGAAGAGGTCAGTCTAAAATCCACTCTTGTGATAAAATGTTATATTAAATTAAAATTCAATTTATTCCCAAGGATTATCACTTGAATATCATTAGGCAGCTATAGAATCTTAGACAAATAGGTATGACTGTTAAAAAATATACTGGTGATTTCTTTAAGTTGAGTATTAGAGGTCGACAAACACAAGGGGACATAGAAAGAGTGTCCAGATATATAAATGGATTGAGATTTTAAATAAGAGATGAGATTAGTTTTCTGAATTTGAATATTGACTAAGATGATTTTTTAGGAAGCCTTAAGGGTAGAAGAAAAGTTACTAAGAAGACAAAACCAAAAGAATCAAGGCAGAGCTTTAGCCAGAGGATATCTAAACAAAAGAGGTAAGTTTCATACTTCTAAGGATGAGTCAGAAGTATCTAGTAGCCACACACCCCAAAGAGGAGGATTCAGAGGAGGCAGAGGAAGAGGAAGACATAGAGAAGTGAAATGTTATACATGTGGAGAAATTGGACACATGTCATGGGAGCGCCCAAGGAATAAACCTGCAGTTCAGAGGAATGTAAACATTAATAAGGCTCATGAGGAGTCCAGTGAAGAAGCAGACATGAATAATACTCATGAGGAAGGAGGATATCTTATGCTGAAGATATTTTTGGTAAAGGCAGAGCAGAAAGTGCATGAACCATCCCAGAGAAAGAGTCTGTTCATGACTAAATGCGAGTCACAAGGGAAGTGTTGTAAGATGGTTATTGATAGCAGTAGTACATATAATTTGGCATCCACTGAGGTGGTAGATAATTTGGGATTGGAGAGGATAAAACATCTAGCTCCTTATCAAGTGTTTTGGTTGCAAAAAGGACATCACCTCTTGGTCAATTAGTAGTGTAATGTGGAGCTTCAAATTGGTACTTATAAAGATGTGTTATTATGTTATATAATGCATATGGATGTGTGTCATATACTATTAGGGAGGCCATGGAAATATGATAGAAAATTTGTTCATGGTGGAAGAAAGAACACTTATTCTATGGAAAAGGATGGAAATGACATACATTGTCAACATTGGAAGATGAAGCACTTCAAGAAGGTTCAGGGTCAAATATTTTGCTAATTACTGGGAAGGAACTATTACAAGATGTCAAGAAGGAGGTTGAGCTACATTTTTCTCTTGTTGTTAAACCAAATGTAATTTTAAATTCTACAAATTTAGATGATTTCCCTAGTGAAGTTAGAATTTTGCTAGATGAATATGTTGATATTATTGTGCATCAGTTTCCCAATGCTTTACCTCCTATGAGAAGTATTAGTCATCATATTGATTTGATACTTGGTGTAAGTTTACCTAATAAGGAAACATACAGAGTAACTCCTGAACAGAATGAACATATCAAACAGTAGGTTCAGGAGGTGCTGGACAAAGGGTTGGTGAAAGAAAGTTTGAGTCCTTGTGCAATACCCACTGTACTTAGACCAAAGAAGGATGGTGGATGGAGAATGTTCATTGACTCCAAAGCAATTAATAAGATCACTATCAGGTACAGATTTCCTTTACCCCATAATGATGATTTGATGTATTATTTGAGTGGTTCAAAGAATTTTTCAAAGATAGATTTGAAAAGTGGTTATCATCAAATTAGGATAATAGAAGGGGATGAATGGAAGACTGCATTCAAGACTAATNTTTTAATATAAATTTGGGGATAGGTATCATAAAAAAAACTACTTTTTTTGTTTGTATTTTTGACATATCTCCTTGTGTTTTTACTCAAATTTCGATCGGGAGATCTCGTTCAACGAGTAGCCACTCGGTATACTTTTGACAGACCCCGCTACCCCAAAAACAAGAAATACCTGAAAAAATGGAATGATGACATCATCATTTCAGTTTTTCAAGTATTTCTTGTTTTTGGGGTAGCGGGGTCTGTGAAAAGTATGCCAAGTGGGTACTCGTTGGATGCGGAATTTAATTCTGCATTCAAAGAGCTCTCCCGATCGAAATTTGAGTAAAAACACAGGGAGATATGTCAAAAATACAAACAAAGAAGCAGTTTTTGTCTTTTCTTCCTCCAAAATTAATAAATATTATTTTATTAATTTAACTATTATTTTATTAGTTCATTTTAGGAGGCCCATTTTGAGTTGAAATTTCCTCTAATATGATGTATTGCATGAATGGCTCGTAATACCATTTGGGCTTACTAATGCACCTAGTACTTCTATGAGATTGATGAATGAGGTCTTAGAGAAATACACAGGAAAATTTGTTATAGTGTATCTCGCTGATACTTTTGATTTTCAGTCAAATAAAGAACATCATTTGAGACATCTTAAATTCGTATTGGAAACCTTGCAAAAGGAGAAGTTGCTAATAAATATGAAAAAGTTTAGTTTCTTGAAGAAAGAGTTGATTTTTTTTTGGATTTGTGGTTTCATAAGAAGGGTTGAAGATGGATCCAGATAAGGTGAAAGCAATTTTAAGTTGGTCAATTCCTAGGAATGCATATGAGGTAAGAATTTTTCATGGACTTGCAATTTTTTATAAAAAAATCATCAAGAATTTTAGTCAAATTTGTGCACCTATAATAGACACCTTCAGGGAAAGTAGACAACCTTTCAAGTGGACAGAAGCAGCTGGAAAAAATTTCAAATTGTTGAAGAATAAGATCATTGAGAAGCCTATTCTGGCTTTGCCAAGTTTTGATAAGGTTTTTCAAGTAGAGACAAATTCTAGTGGGACAACAATAAGAGTTGTTTTGAGTGAAGAACAAATACTAGTGGCATACTTTAGTGAAAAGTTGAATAAGGAAAAATAGAAGTATTCCTCATATGACAACGAGTTATATGTTGTTGTACAAGATCTCAAGAAATGGAGACATTACTTGATTCCCAAAGAGATTGTGGTATTTTTTATGATAATCATGCTTTGTAGTTTATAAACAGTCACCCTAATTGAATAAAAAACATGCTAAGTGGGTGGAATTTTTGCAGAACTTTACCTTTGTGATCAAGCATACAAGTGGAAAATCTAATAAATTTGTTGATGCTTTAAGTAGATTAAGTTTGATCTTGAAAGAATTTAAGGTTAGTACTTTGGGATTTGAGAATTTGGTTAATATCGATAAAGTAGATGATGATTTCAAAGATATATATGCATCCTACGAGAATCCAGTTTCCCATAATAGAAGCCAATGGTTAGACTATATGTTACAGGAAGAATTGTTGTTCAAAAATAGTAAGGTATGTATTCCAAAATGTTCTATGAGATAAATTTTGATACAAGAGAAACACAATGGAGGTTTGTCAGGACATTTTGGGTAGAATAAAACATTTGCTTAGGTGGGTAATTTTTATTTTTGGCCAAGAATGCAATATGATGTAAAGAATTTTGTTGAAGGATGTAGTAAATGTCAGCATGCCAAAGGGAGGAAACAAAATATTAAATTGTATCAAACCCTACCTATTCTGACTAGGCCTTGGGATTACATTAGTGTGGATTTTGTTCTGGGACATCCTAGAACTCAAAGGGGAAATGATTCTATTTATGTTGTAGTGGATAGGTTTTCAAACATGGCTCATTTTATTGCTTGTAATAAGACCAATGATGCAACAAACATTGCTAACTTGTTCATTTCAGAAATTGTGAAGTTATATGGTTTAGATTTAAGCGTTGTGTCTAATAGGGATACTAAATTTGTTGGTCATTTTTGGAGAACTCTATGGAAGAAATTGGGTACTAGTCTCATTTTTAGCTCTTCTTATCACCCTCATACTGATGGTCAGATTGAAGTGGTAAATACGAGCTTGGAAAACATATTGAGAAGTGTTGTTTATGAAATTTCGAAGTAGTTGGATTTAACTCTTAATCAAGTAGAGTTTTCTTACATTGATTCACCCAACAAAAGTAGAGGTATTTCTCATTTTTAGATTGTGTATGGTATGCACCCAAGAGGAGTGTATGAACTTATAAATTTGGGAGGAAAAGAAAGAACAAGTGTAGATGGTGAAAATTTTGCATGTAGTATGCATGTGCTACAAGAGAATGTCAAGAAGAAATTGCAGGAACGTGCAGGAAAATACAAACACAGAGCATATTTGAGAAGAAGAGAAGCTAATTTTCAGGTTGGTGATTTAGTAATGGCCTAGCTTAGGGAAGAGAGGTTTCCTGAGGGAACCCACCATAAATTGAAGATCAAGAAAATTGGAGCTTGTAAAATTTTAAGGAAGTTTTCTGCAAAAGCATATGAAATAGAACTTCCTTCTGATCTTCCAATCTCTCCAATTTTTAACATTTCAGATATATATTCTTTTAAAGATTCAGGTGTTCAAACATAGATAACTTCAATTGAAGATGGTTCCTTTATAAATTGGCAAGGATAATTACCAAATAAAGAACAACCACATATTGAAGCTAGCCTTGACAAAAGCACTTCAAAGAAGACCAAAGACCGAATATTTTCAATATTTGGTCAAGTGGAAGAATCACATCTGAAGATGCAACGTGGATGATAGAACTGGATATTTCCAAGTACAATGTACACCTTGAATATCTATTGAAGAATTATTTTATTCCCCTATAGTATGATTCAGGAAAATCAAGACAAAGCCCTTTGTTTGCTGAATAAGCTATCAATGTTATTCTTATGTTTCCATGTAATCAATTCTAGAATGATAGGGTTAGTTGTTAGGATTTATTTTGATTGTAATAACTAGAAAATTGACCTACTGTCCTCAAATATTTCAAGAGGTTGCTTGAGGATACGTTAGTTGTAGATTTCCTTTCTTATGGGTTCAGATCTTACTATTTGGATCGGGTAGGTTGATGAAGCTCTATTTAAATGTAATTGATATAGTGTATAAGTATGCATAGGGGAATGATAATAGAGAGTATGTAAGTGTGTTGGTTAATTGAATGAAGAACAGAGTTTAGAATATCTCTCAATAACCAAAAGCATGATTTTATGTTTTTTTTTTGTGTGTGGTTTGATGGTTAAGTAAAACGTTGAAGAATTCTAAATAGCGTAGAGGAATTTCTGCATAACAAATTGATCATTCCATGGATTAAATTGACTATTGTAGTCTAATTAAAGAATCTATGAAATTCAACAGATCAACGGTTGGGTTTAATTTCTGCAAAGGAAAAGTTAAGAACCGCAAGTGTTAAGGTGAGATTCGCATCAGATCTCAGAACAACAGTCAGGAAGGAGCGTGCAAAGGATCAATGGCTCAGAAGAACTCGAAAAAGGAGGCATAAAAGGGAAATTGTGGAAGCCCATATTCAGAAAAGTGGGAAGGAGGATCCGTAATAAGCAATTTGAGTGTAGAAAGGACCGTTACGACCGTAAAGTTACAGAAGTCTGTTAGCTTTTAAAAACTAAAGAATTGTGAGCCCACAATTTTCATTCCTCATTTGTGGGAAAGGGTCTTATGGAAAGGGTCTTGTAGAAAGGGCCTTGCAGAAAGTTCCTAGCAAAAAAGGTTTTGCAGAGAACTCAATTGTAGGAATTGAGTTGCGGAAATACTCAGTTGCGAAAATACATATCTACAAAAATCACTATTGCGGGAAGAAGTTTGTGGAACCAAGCTTGTAGGAAGATGATTGCGCGAGAATAGTTGTGGAATCCTTCTTGTGGAAGAATATTTTGATCAAAATTTTATTTTGAAGAAGAGAACTTTAGGTCTCCTAGATTTCACCAGCCATCATTTTTGGTATAAGATCTTATCAGATCCTGTAGAAAGATGATGCTGAGGTGAGGATGAGCACGTGGATTCCTTGTAGGACATGGTCAAGGAAGACAAGTTGCGAAGACAGACACACAAAGGCAGTTAAGAGAACTCCAAGATATAATGGAATCTATGGAGAGAAATAATTATGAGAATACAGACACTGGTAATGAAGAAGAATCCTTCAAAGATGAACGGCGGGAGGTTACTGAAGATGTCAAAGTACTGAAGATTCTGATGAAGGACAGTTAAATACCTAGAGTTGAAGTTCCCATGTATGAAGGTAATATTAATGTTGAATAACTCATGGACTCGATCAATGATTTAAACAAGTATTTTGACTTTGAATAAATTGAAGATAAAAAGAAGGTGAGATCTGCAGCGAGCAGGATGAAAGGGCATGCAACTATTTGGTGGGATGAACTTCAAATCCACAGAGAAAGAAGAGGTAAGTCTAAAATCCATTCTTGGGATAAAATTTTATGTAAAATTAACATTCAATTTATGCCTAAGGATTATCAGTTGAATCTCATTAGGCATCTACAGAATCTTAGACAAAAAGGTAAGACTGTTAAAAAATATAATGAAGAGTTCTTTAAGTTGAGTATTAGATTTGGGCACACACAAGGGGACATAGAAAGAGTGGCTAGATATATAAATGGACGAAGATTTGAAATATGAGATGAGATTAGTTTGTTGAATTTGAAGACTGATGAAGATGCTTTTTCAAGTAGCCTTAAGGGTAGTAGAAAAGATACTAAGAAGACAACCAAAAGAATCGAGGGAGAGGTTCAGCCAGAGGATATACAAATAGAGGAGTTAAGTTTCATACTTCTAACAATGAGACAGAAGGATTTAGTAGCCGAATACCCCAAATAGAAGGATTCAAGGGAGGCATAGGAAGAGGAAGAAATAGAGTAGTGAAATGCTATACATGTGGAGAAATTGGACACATGTCATGGGAGCGCCCAAGGACTAAAACTGCAGCTCATAGGAATGTAAACATTACTCAGGCTCATAAGGATTCCAGTGAAGAAGCAGAGGTGAATAATCCTCATGAGGAAGGAGAATCTCTTATGCTGAAGTGACTTTTGGTAAAGATAGAGAAGAAAGTGCATGAACCATCCCATAGAAAGAGTTTGTTCAGGACTAAATGCAAGTCACAAGGGAAGTGTTGTAACATGGTTATTAATAGTGGTAGTATAGATAATTCAGTATCCACTAAGATGGTAGAGAATTTAGGATTGTAGAGGATGAAACATATAGATCCTTATAAAGTGTCTCGGTTGCAAAAAGGACATAAGCTCTTGTTGAATGATTAATGTAATGTGGAGTTTCAAATTGGTACTTATAAAGATGTGGTATTATCTGATATAATACCTATGGATGTGTGTCATATACCGTTAGGAAGTCCATGGAAATATGATAGAAAATTCATTCATGATGGAAGAAAGAACACTTATTCTCTGGAAAGGGATGGAAAAGACATACATTGTCACCATTGGAAGATGAAGCAATTCAAGAAGGTTTAGGGTAAAATATTTTGTTGATGACTGGGAAGTGACTGTTACAAGAAGTCAAGAAGGAGGATGAGCTACTTTTTTCTCTTATTGGTAAACCAAATGTAATTTTAACTTCTACAAATTTAGATGATTTTCCTACTGAAGTTAGAATTTTGCTAGATGAATATGTTGATATAATTGTGGATGAGATTCCAAATGCTTTACCTCCTATGAGAAGTATTAGTCATCATATTGAATTAATACCTGGTGCAAGTTTAACTAATAATCCAGCATACAGATTAACTCCTCAACAAAATGAACAGATCAAACAGCAGGTTTAGGAGGTGTTGGACAAAGGGTTTGTAAAAGAAAGTTTGAGTCCTTGTGCAGTACCCACTGCACTTAGACCAAAGAATGATGGTGGATGGAGAATGTGCACTGACTCCAGAGCAATTAATAAGATCAATATCAAGTACATATTTCCTTTACCCAAAATTGATGATTTGATGGATTGTTTTAGTGGTTCAAAGTATTTTTGAAAGATAGATTTCAAAAGTGGTTATCATCAAATAAGGATAAGAGAAGGGGATGAATGGAAGAATGCATTCAAGACTAATAATGGATTGTATGAATGGTTAGTAATTCCATTTGGGCTTAATAGTGAACCTAGTACTTCTATGAGATTGATGAATGAGGTCTTAAAGCAATACAATGGAAAATTTGTGATAGTGTATCTGGATGATAGTCTGATTTTTAGACATAATAAAGAAGAACATTTGAGACATCTTAAATTGGTATTGGAAACCTTGCAAAAGGAAAAGTTGATAATAAATATGAAAAAGTGTAGTTTACTGAAGAAGGAGTTGATGTATTTGGGATTCGTGGTTTTAGAAGAAGGGATGAAGATGGATCTAGATAAGGCGCAAGAAATTTTAAGTTGGCCAATTCCTAGGCATGCATATGAGGTAAGAAGTTTTCATCGACTTGCAAGCTTTTATAAAAAAATTCATCATCAATTTTAGTCAAATTTGTGCACCTATAATAAACATCTTCAGGTAAACTAGACAACTTTTCAAGTGGATAGAAGAAACTAACAAAAATTTCAAATTATTCAAGAAGAAGATCACTGAGAATCCTATTCTGGATTTGCCAAGTTTTGATAAGGTTTTTCAAGTAGATGTTACAACTGATTTTACCACACATGGTGGATCACACCTTTATGGCCTTCCCTATCCCTTTGCAGACTCTTTAGACCCCATGGACCATTTTTTTACCTTTGATATTTCCAACATCATCGCTAAAAACATGTCGTATTTGATATATGCGACTTTTAAACCCATTCTCGCATATATATGCGGATTTGACCCTTAAACCCACGTCCATTGGGACGTGTGCAAAAGGCCAAATAGTTTTGGAGTTTTCCTTGATGTGGATCCGAATCACTTGTCTCTTGCCCTTCCATATTTCTTGAGATCACTCGGATTCGACCTTCCATTACCCCATTGAAGCACTATATAAGGAAACCTTTGGATACATTGAAGGGGGAAGAATTGAAGAGCAATAGAACTATATTCCATTGTTTCCAGAGCTTATACTTGAGTCTGCATCCCTTTGTCCCTTGGAGCACTTTGTGTTCTTCCCAAGCTTGCCTTTGCTTGGGAGCTTGCTATCAAGAGATGGAGGATTGAAGTGGTGGAGGCCTAGGTGGAGGACTCAGTTTCTCGGATTCGCAAATCTTGACCTCTTGATCCCTGTCGTCCCCCTCAGACAAACGTTCTTTGATGAAGAAAATCTAGTATTTGGGAAATTGTTATTTTATGATATTTTTAGGAGAAGGTAAGTAATTTTGATTTATATCAATCATATGCATCTAACGGTTGTGTTACTAACATGTTTCCAGAATCATAGGCACCTTCAAGAGCAGTATTCTAGGTAGTGTAGTTTGATAAGTATGTTACGGTTCAGTTATGAGAACCCATGATGGATATGATGCTTAGGATTCTTATGAGCGTGCATGAGATTCCATGGGAGAAAATGTCCGTAACGGAAATGATGACATTGAGTCTAATGGAAGGAGATTCCAAGAGACACCATCAAATGTTGCAGCCACCATGAGAAGCTTCATCAAAGCCTAGGAAGAGCAGCATCAGTTGAATGCTGCAATGTTGCAGAGTTTGACAGACTTGCAAAGAAACATAGACTCTGGAAGAGGTACAACAAGACCAGAAGGCAGTAAGAGCAGTAATAGGAGAAGGAGAAGGACTTCTAGTGGATCATCTGACTCCAAAGAACCCAGCAGGGATTCAAGTTCTTCTTCTCATAAAATAAAAAGAAAGAGACACCATAGGGATCGCTCTCGAGATGAATTTAAGAAGGCTAAACCTCCTACATTTTATGGTGAGGTAAAGACTGGATAAGAGGCTGAAGCTTGGCTTCTTGGGATAAAGAAGTACTTTCAAGTGCATGACTATTTGGGAAACATGAAGGCAAGAGTCGCCATATTCAATCTGAATGGAAGAGCATCCATTTGGTGGGAACACTTCAAGCAAGTAAAGAGGGTTAGTGAAAGGAGACTTAAGTGGAAACAGTTCAAGAAGTATTTCAAGTTTTTATACCTCTCTGATAGGTATTATGATGACAAGATTAAGGAGTTCCATGAGCTGAGGTTGGGACGGTGGACCATGGAAGAATATGCAAATAAGTTTTTGGAGCTGTTGAGGTATGTCCGATACGTTAGAGATGAAAAAGTGAAGGTCTAACATTTTCTGAGTGGATTACCTCAGTCTTACAAAGATAGAATTGAGTTTTATGAACCTATAACTCTTGAAGAAGCAATAAGGAAGCCTAAGTATTGCTATGAGCAAAGTAAAGGTAAGCCGGATTACCATAAGGCATGGAAGGACAAGAAGAATGAGAAGTTTGACCAAAGAAAGAAAGGTTTCAAACCTTCTAACTTCAGGAATCTATAGAAGCAGCCATCCCAAGCTGCGAGTAAACTGGTTGGAGTGATAGGAGAAAAACCTAAGGATCCACAACAGAATAGAGGACCACTTCAATGTTGGAAATGTGGAGGACCCCACATGTGCAGGAATTGTCCACTCGAGAATGAGAGTGCAAGGCCAGCTTATAACATTCAAGAAGCAGAAATAGCGGGTCAAGTAGCAAGGGAAATCCCTAGGATCTATGCAGCACTGGAGGATCTCCAGGAAGATCACCAGTTAGCTGTAGTTGAAGTTGCAGGTAAGATTGTTGAGCAATCTGTTTCTATTTTAATTGACCCTGGTTCCACGCACAGTTACATTACTCCTAGAGTAGTGGAGATTTGTGCTTTTAAGAAAGTAAAGCATAAGAAGTCTTGGTTAGTCCAGCTAGCCACTGGAACTAAGAGAAAGATCAGTGAGGTGGTAGAGAAATGTCCATTGGTCATGGATGGATTGGTCACTTGTGTAGATATGAATGTTCTACCACTTGGTTCCTATGATGTTCTCATTGGAATGGATTGGTTAGAAGCTCACAGGGTAAAGCTTGACTATTACATAAGACTTTTGAATGCATGAATGAAGAAGGGAACCTAGTAGTTGTGAAAGGTATTCCAAAGGTAATTTCAATACGGCAGGTTTCAACAATGTAGTTAAAGAAATTCTATAGGAAAGGTTTCCAGTTGTATGCAGCCCATATTTTGGAGGCAACAGACGATGAAACTCCGAGGTTGGAGGACTATTAGGTGTTACAGGAATTCAGGGATGTGTTTCTTGATGAGATCCCAGGGCTTCCTCCAAAGAGGGACAATAATTTCACAATTGAACTTGTGTTAGGAACAACACCAGTGTCCAAGGCACCCTACAGGATGAGTACACTGGAGATGCTAGAGTTGAAGATGCAACTGCAAGACTTGTTGGAAAAGAAGTATATCTGGCCAAGTGTGTCTCCTTGGGGAGCATTAGTTCTGTTTATAAAGAAGAAAGATGGTACACTCAGGTTATGTATTGATTATAGACAGTAGAACAAGGTTACTGTGAAGAATAAATATCCTTTGCCTAGGATTGATGACCTCTTTGATCAAATGAGAGGAGCAAACGTATTTTCCAAGATTGACTTGAGGTCTGGTTATCATCAGGTGAGAATCAAGGATGAAGACATTCATAAGACAGCCTTCAGGACAAGGTATGGACATTATGAGTTTGTAGTGGGACCATTTGGTCTCACAAATGCACTAGCTACATTTATGTGCCTTATGAATAGTGTCTTCAGCAAGCATTTGGACAAGTTTGTTCTTGTTTTCCTTGATGACATTCTTGTTTATTCTAAGAATGGGGTGGAGCATGAAGAGAATTTGATATTGACATTGCAATCGCTTAGGGAGCACCAGTTGTATGCAAAACTGAGCAAGTGTGACTTCTATAGAGATAGAATTCAGTATTTGGGTCACATTATCTTAGAGGAGGGTATATTTATGGACCCTAAAAAGATTGAATCCATTATGAATTGGCATACTCCAAGAAATGTAACAGAGGTAAGATCTTTTATGGGACTTGCAGGATACTACCGGAGGTTCATTGAGGGATTCTCCAAAGTTGTACATGCCATCACTTCTTTGCAAAAGAAGGGGATGAAGTTCGAATGCACATCAAGCTGTGAAGGAAGTTTCTAGTGGTTGAAGAACCTTCTCACCAGTGCACCCATATTGAAAGTTGTAGACCCAGAGAAATATTTTGTGGTGTGTACCGATGCATGTGGACAAGGGCTTGGAGGAGTCCTTATGCAAGACAACCACGTGATATGTTATGACTCAAGAAAGCTGAAGGAGCATGAGAAGAACTATGCCACTCATGATCTAGAGCTTGCAGCCATAGTACATGCTCTCAAGATGTGGAGGCATTACTTGATGGGTAGAATATTTGAGCTCATAACAGATCACTGTGGACTGAGGTATTTGTTTGATCAGCCTACTCTAAATGCTAGGAAAGCAAGATGGATGGAATTTTTATGTGACTTTGATTTCAAAATCAAGCACATAAAAGGGAAAGAGAATAAGGTAGCTGATGCACTCAGCAGGAAGGTGCAAGAAATGCATGTGGCATCTCTTAGTATTTTCCAATCAGATTTGAGGAAGCAGATTGTTAGTCATGTTGCTGGAGATGATTTATATGAGAAGGTAAAAGACAAATTGCAGCAGCAAAGTCTTGAGAAGAGGTATGCGGGATATAAATTGGAAGAAGATGGAATTCTTACTTATTAAGGTAGAATTTATATTCCAGATGTAGTAGATTTGAGGAGAGTTGTTATGGAAAAAATCCATCAAGCTCCATATTCTGGTCACCCAGGATACCAAAAGACCATTGCTATAGCTAGGAAGCAGTACTTTTGGCTAGGAATGAAAAAGCACATGGCTGAGTACATTTCCAGGTGCATGAAATGTCAACAAGTAAAGGTTGAGCATCAACATCCAGCAAGCTTGTTGCAGCCTTTGCCAGTTCCAGGATGGAAATGGGAAGTTATTTCCATGGATTTTATTACAGGATTGTCGATGACTTGGAGACAACATGATTCCATCATGGTTATGGTAGACAGGTTGACTAAGGCAGCGCATTTTATACACTACTACATTTCGACCAAAAATTCGACGGCCGTATTGTCGGATTTTTGACACGTCCCTGTCGCATGTACGACACTATTGATTTGTTTTAAGTGTCGGTGGAGTGTTGTCAGTTATCCGACATATTTCAAATCTGTCAGTTAAGATACAGATCAGTTTACCATCGGTTAAACGTAAAGCGTTGGTTATCCTACACTTACAAAGCAACAGTGACGAATTTTTTTTTAAAACATTTACACCTACAGGCATCACTTAACCAACACCTCCCGGACATAGGCGTCGCTTAACCGACACCTCCCGGACATAGGCATCGCTTAACCGACACCTCCAGGCATCACTTAAGCAACGGTATTGTATTTTTTAAAACACACAGGCGTCGCTTAACCGACACCTACAGGCGTTGCTTAAGTGACGGTATTGTATTTAAAAAAAAAAAAAAATATTGTGAAGATAAAATTACCAAACTTCCTATGATATATGATCTAGCTTGTTACGGGTAATGCTTATTCTGTAATCTACTCTATTCATTAATACAATACTAGTAGGATCACCAAGCATATTAGCTATGAACAAGAGATTGAATGGACTGCACCTATAGCATTTCCTATAATAAGAGTGATGTTTAGTAAGCTGACATAATATAGGCTCTAATCTTATATGAGTTAGATGTTTCCTATCTAGCTCTAGCTTTATTGATATGTATAACATGATCAACTTACAGCTCGGCATGGGACTCTAAGCATACCCGTAATATAGAAGAGCTTCATCATAGTATTCCTTATGCATGATCTAACCCGAAGATTAGTAAACACTATTAACCAGCTAACTACAGGCATATCAGTGATCAATAAAATAGGATGAATGAAACCACTAGTATCATGTGAAGCTCTGTTAACCACATATTGATTCCAACACATGAAAACTGATCATTTTTAGACAAGACTCCTATGAATTACATTTTAGCAAAACGGGGCATGCTTCTACCAAATCCACTTCTAGTTACTAGAAGTATGAGTTAGAGTTTTGTGTAGATACCTTCATAATAAATTGATGGGTGGAAAAAACACTTTGACAATCCTTCTACCACAAACCTGATATTATGAAAAGAAAGAGAACCTTGTTGCTAATCAATTGGCCCAAAAGTTCCTAGAAGACTTCTCGTATCGAATGCTCTTCAATCAAAGGGAAGAATGTGACAGAATCAATACAGCCAAGCCTTCAATCTTTGGAGAATGACAGTTTTTTTGCAAGAAATTCCTAACTATAAAACCCTTCTGTTTAACTCTAACCACTTGAAGAATGTGACAGAATCAATACAGCCAAGCCTTCAATCTTTGGACATTGACAGTTTTTTTGCAAGAAAGTCCTAACTATAAAATGCTTATGTGCAACTCTAACCACTTGTTATTTATCCAGTTAAATTTCTAGCTATGTTTGTTATAAACAAATTGCTTAAGAGTATAACATGTGGAATTTAATAGTTAAGAACGAGTATTTCCGATGTGGGTGGTTTGAATCCGGAGGGGAATGAGACATATAAACCTCTGTAAACTAATACAAAATTTAACTTTAAAATAGCCATTTATGTGAAAAATTCAAAATTCAGAATTCTGCGCCATAATGTTCATTTTGGCCATACAGGGGAGCTATCACAACTGGCAAATATCATTCTAGATATACTCTCTTAGCTTCAAACATTATACAAAGAGCATAGTGTGAAGGAAAGGGGTTGGTTATTCTTAAGGCATAGTGCATGGCTGTCTTTAATTTTATCATTGCTCCAGGCAGGTCTATGGAAAGTGTCTCTGAGAAAGATTCCAGTTTCAAGAGAGGACACATTTTGGATAGAGCAGAGGCAGAGCTGCAAAAATTGCTCGGATCCATAGATATTAGTGGCAACTCTGGTAGGACTTCATATGAACTGTATGAAAAAATTCAAACCTGGCAAAATCTAGAGAAATTCCATTGGCAGAAAAGCACGGATGTTCTCCAGTTGTTTTTCCACTGCATAAGTTAGTTATATTGAGTTTTAACACATTTCCAACATGTAAATTTCCACATTTCCAACATTGAGAGGCATCAAATTCCACACAATGTTTAGGTGAACGATAAGTCTAGCTTCATCCTGACAAGCGATGGTTCAAGAAACATCACCACCACAAGCCCATAACCATTCAATATGGACCATACATGACAATTCTCCAAGTTGTGTATGGTCCATCAACCTGTCTGAATCCTCACAGTTGGAGGAGGTACATACTACAAATGTTACACCCACATAATGCAATCCTAGAGATCCAGGCTCCATACTCAGAGAATATATTGTTCAACCTCTGCTCTAAATCAACAGATTCAACACAGAATAGGCAAACTACATCATATTTAATAGGTCAACAGGGAACCTACCATCTTGATCCAAAGGGATATCCCAGGCTATATTTGAACAACACTTTCTAGAAATTATGGACAATTTCTTCACAAGTTGGAAGGAAACAATGTATGTAACAGTAAATGTATAATGTTGTAATTATTCACGTATGGGTATCTAGTTTTTAATATCTCAAGCAACACAAATTGGCCCTGGAGTATGGCAGTTACAGTTTTTTTTAATACTCTTAGACAACCTGAGACAACTAATTTTTTGCATATGAAAAACCTTCAAGTCCCTATTTTCCTGGTGCATCCCATTTCATTAACCTTCGAGTCCCTATTTGTCGGGTGTCTTCTTGAATATTTGTTTTCCTCATCATTAAGGTCCTTGGATCCTTATCATAAAAGGGGCCACATTAGGGTTCGAAGGCATCCATTACATGCTCTGAGGTCATCAACCCCTGGGGTGGTTGAGCCTATTTAAGGGTGATTTGTGAAGCTGTCCACCTTTGCACATTTGGTCTTCTAGTACACTTGGAAGTTTACAAATGCCCATGTCTCCTAGAACATGAAGATGGGCACAACTCAATACCCAACCAAGCACATGAAAGATATATCTATTAAACATTTCAAAGAGGAATCCATCATTGGAATGCCAATGACCTTACCTATTCATAATAATAAGAGAGTGTTTACATGGACTTTGTGACATGTTTGCCTCAGACAACCAGACAAGATGATAGGATTTTGGTGTCAAGTAATAGACTAACCAAGATGGCCAAATTTAACCCTCACCTCTTCACAAGCAAGGTAGGGGATATTAGTAAAATATTGATAGCCTAGGTATTTCCAGGTATGGCCTTCCTGAAGATATTGTGAGTGTGGAGATGATAAATTTACAGGAAACTTTAAGGACTAGTTTAAGGATTTGTGCACATAATTAGACCTCAACAATAACAACTAGTACTAGATTCATGTGCAAACAAAAAGAGTTAGAGAGCTATTGTTTTGTTAAGAGCTCATGTGGCTTGGTAATAAAACTATGTGAGAAGAAAGGCTTCCATTTGTGGAATTATTTTATTATAATAGTAGGCATGCGCCAGTATGTGTGCCTCCTTTCAAGGCACACAAATGGTTAAAAGTGGTTTTTAAAAAAAAATACAAATGCAATGTCAGAAATCCATGTCAGTATTTTTCATCATGTAACTTGTAAGTAGTTCTCGTCAACAAAATGCCAAAATATTATTAAGATAAGCAACCCCCTTAATGCAAGCAGCCCCTCTTCTAAGGATGCTGTTGGATGACATCGGCAGACTCTGGAAAAGTCCATTCAAAAGTATTGTAAAACCACAGTCATATAGCATCAAGGTATCAACCAACCTTAACCATTGATTATGAATCAAGTGAAGCAAAGCTCCTTGCAAAATTTACCAGTTTCTCTCTTTTGTGAGCCCCTACCATCTTATCTTCCATATATATTTTTCTGTGCTTATTACCTTTTACTTCATCATAATTTTCTCTTTTAATCAATTAATCGAGTTCGTCATAAAGATAATATTTGTTATGTTATTTAGAGAGCAGGAGCCTTTTTGAAGCCCATTCATGAAATTATAGATAAGCCCTATCTACAGCTTATTTTTCCTCCATACTACCTACTCCTATAATAGTTCATTAAAAAAAGTCGTACTTTTCCAGGCAAATTGAAATGTTTTGCATCCTAATTTGCTAGTTACGCAATTTCCAATAGCTCTTGACATATGCAGTTCACCTTCTCTTTTATCTGAGAGAGAATACTTGGATTGGAAAATAGAAATAGTGAAAATAAGTTCATATCATTAAGCTTCAAATACAATTTACAGGGATGCCGATAAGAACTCTATAAAGTACAATATCTTACTTGCAGAGAAGAAGCTTTTGATATCCAAGTAGGAAGCAGACAAGGAGTGTTGTTCAGTGCATCATAGGATGTTTCTTTATCCTTCTCACAGTCCACCACAAATACAACATCATTGATGGTTATACTTGTCTCTGCCATATTTGTAGCAAGCACTATCTTTCGAACATCTGGTGGGGGATTTTCAAAAATTAATTTCTGCATTAAGCCATTAAACCAGCTATCATATGAGAAGGGAAGAACATTTACAACATAGAAGATATATCTCAACCATACAACCTGTGGCAGATGCAATAAATTAAAAAACAGCACACATGTCATAGATAAATAAAAATAAGCAATAAAACAGCACATCATTATTATTAATAATTTGAAGTTATATTTGCTCATAAGTAATTAGTAATTACATTTGACAAAATATATTATCTTCAACATCAGTTTGGCTAAATCTTGTGTCAACCCATTGAATCTAAAGGAACTAGAAGATCACCACAATCATATTTTGAAATGCAATAAACCTTGCATTCTCATGATGTAACTTATTGTGAAATTTGTGTCATTTTCATTACTCTGACACATAAGCCATTCGAATAAGAAATACCTACCATCAACTGGCCAATATAGCTTCAAAGATAGAATCTCGCCTGCTTAAATTATAAAATTCAATAAATCTTGCACACTCATGAATTAATCACCTACCCTTCATTGGATTCAGAATTAGTTTGAAATACGTTACTTCGTCTCATTTTCCAAAGCACATTCAGCCAGACCACCTTAGTACATTTTTATTGTCCATGAGAACATTTTTAGTTTTGACCAAACCTGCCACTTTTCATAAGAAATTTGTCCTACCTTGCCAATCGATAGAATTAAACAGTTATTTTCTCACTTCTCTTTAAAATAAACCACCTCTAAACCATCATGGGGATGTTTATTCGAATATAAATTCAGATTGAAGTTTTCATCAAGATGAAGACATGTTTTGCATTTTTCCTCTCGGACTAACAAATGTTTGACAAGTAGTAAGTGTTCAAACTTCTGTCCCATCCTACACCCATAAATAAAGTTTTCAGAGTTTTGTCTCCACCTACCAGTCTATAGATTTGAATAGTTATTTTCTCTTCCCATCCTCTTTGAAACAGCCTATACGAGAAATCACCTCTAAACCACCATAAGGATGTTGTTTATTAGACTACAAATCAGATTGAACTTTTCCATGAAGATAAAGACACCATTTACATATATGTAGCCTCTCAAACTTTAACAAATGTTTGACAATCATTCATTTGACTGATTTTACCATGTTATTGTAAGTGTGATCATTTATAATTCCAACATTCCAAATATCTACTCAGACACTCAGGGTTTACAAATAGTCGAATCAAATTTAGAAGCTATGCTTCCTGTGTCGACTAAAATGTTGTAAGTGAACCTGCATATGAACCCCATGTCACACTCGGACACCATTGGCCTCAAAAAATGGTTTGCATGAACAACCAGGATATGCACTGCCAATAGGAAAAATGTCTTGGGCCATGTGTGGGCAACTTATTGAATGAACTTGCTTGACAATTTTGTACCTCCAAGGCACTTTACTTGCAAGTACAAGTAGACAGTCTGCATGGACTATTTAGCATTGGTCTTGAATTTATGGAAAAAAGAAAAGCAGTGTGTTACTCTTTCCCTTATCTCCATAGAACCCTCAGTTTCTCAAAATTTCTCCCCTATATGTAAATATGAGTATTTTTGTAATACGATAAATTTCAAATTAAGATAGAAAGCATCAATGCTTATTTATGGAAGCATAAAGCTAATCAAATCTCAAGGAATTGATGCACCATACAAATAAACAAAAACATCTAGTACTACAAATATCAGTTAGATTTTTCAGTGACTCAGCTGCATAACAGACCTGAGACATAAAATTTAGATGAATATCCATCTAACTCCAAGCATGCCAGCAGCCAAAGTGCAATGATTATTCTAAACATTCAACTGAATTGAATCCAAAATAACCCTTTAATTAACCAAACCCTCAAAATTCTCTACTTGCTACATATTCTTACTTTCATGTCGAGATAATTAAATATTCCACTTTTATGTTTGAGATATAATTGCATGTTCCTCATTTCATGGTTGTATGTTCATGAACACTTTCAAGCAGTTCTATAAAGGCATCTCCTATGAACGCAAACATCTCAAACCTAAATATATGACAAGCGGATGAAAATATATAGCCCAATCTTATGGCACCAATGCCTGGCACATCCTGTAGCTAGTGCTAGAAATCCTTGACATTAAAAATATACCTACAAACAGTATATAACTTGTAAAAAAATCTGTAAAACAAGTTTATAAGATGATTAGTTCACTGATTAATTTTCTGTTTACTTGTGCTTACACCTTTGTAAGAAGTGAAGCCTACTTAACCTGATATTTGCATGAAGTCAAAAGCATAACACTCTTGTAATCTACTAGTGAACCATAAGGTATCTTTTCCCGTGTGATATTCACCCAGACATGTATTGCAGGTTCAGATCCCATAAGGACCTAGAGGTTAAGTGGAGAAGCCTTGAAGGAGAAATCTCAGGGGGATTCATATTGCTATGATTTATCTTTTCCACACCAATAATCAAACCATAACAGTACCCAGACTGTTATAAAAGCTAGCAGCAAACAGGCACACTAATAAATGAACATTAATCTACAACACTTTCATGAAATATGCAAAAATGCATTTATATTAATTTTAGAGAAAATATGGTAACTACAGGATGTGGAATTACAGTATGCATAGAAGTATCATGCTAAGTATTTTGGTCTCAGTTAAGTGCAGAGAAAAATTATCCAATACAAGGATACAGAAAACTTCAAGCTCACGAATACATGCCACTCCACCATTACATCCAAGAATAAGCATAACACCACAAGGTAAAACTTCAAATGAGTTGAGATCCAAAATCTTGTAAAAAATTTAATATACACACCTTGATATTTTTATTCCAATTTCCTCTTAATCACTGTAGTAATGAAATCTCAAAACTTATAAACTATTATGTAAGATAGAAACATTCAAATACTACAACTGTGATCTGGAAAAATTTCACAAAACATGTTAAAGTACATCAACAGCTTGAGTGGGCCTAATGGTTAAGAACATGTGTTTTTCTCCCTGGAGGAGCACATGTTCACACTTCTGTAAACTAAGCAATGAAATTTCAGAATGGAAGGGATCTCTTGTCCCACAAACAAGGCAGTCTCATACATCAATATTCTTACATTGGATACAAATTGTACAATTGCATGACTTCATACCCAATTTAAGAACAATGCATTTCAAATTTACAAAGTGCAAATGTACAAGTCCTTCTACAAACCAACATAAAGAGCAGATAGAAAAAATTTCATTATTCGTACAAATGACCTAGCAAACATAAAACTCCTAAGCAAGTAATACGTACAAGCAAAAGACACTGCCCATCTATTACTGTTCCAGTATCAATTGGATAATAATCGTAGCATTGCCCAGCTAGTCATTCAAACTACAAATAGGTGACATATTAACATTGATCCAGAGCAGATTAAAAAACCATTCATAATTGTACAACATAATCTAGAGCCATTTCACTGACTATGACTAGCAAATTACCATAAAACAGTCCTGTCTTTGCTGAGTATTTACTACTTCACCTTGCTGCTACTTGTATTGTTTAGGCAGTGAGTAGCCACTCTTCCCCCTATAGGGTGATTGTGAACCCATAATGGCTCAGAAAGGGCCCAGTAATGCAAATGCTAATGCTTCTGGCAATGCATCTGCTCACTCTGTAAATTCGTCTATTGCAGAGGCATTCAACAATGGTGCTGACTAAAATGTGCATGGTAAGGTAAATGTTAATGCTTCTGGCAATGCATCTGCCAGCATGTAATTTTGTCTATCACAAAGGCATCCAACAATGGTGCTTCCATAAGAACCCCAAAGATTCATCCTGGAGGTCTTCCACCAGGTAATGAGCCAGACCCTTTTATCCGTGTTACTATTTATGTTTCTAAATAAAGGAATTACTTGCAATAAGTACAATTAGTACACACTACTTGGATATTTCATTGGCTGCACCCATCAAGAGGCCATTATAAACTCATGCATGAAGGCGGGCTGAGAGCTACGTGGTTGGAACTGCCAGACTAACATCCCATTGACACAACACTCTAGAAATATGTGGAGAAACTTGGCACTAGGTGAAAATCTGGTGGGAGCTACAGATGAATAATTTATATGTTTTAAGAACGATTAGATTGGCTCAATGAGTGAAATCCCATTTGCTTGATAAACAAGGGAATGGACTTGTGAAGCACAGAAGTATATCACCCAATGTGAGGACAAGACTTCAAAGACAGTAAGATAAGGCTGAAGCAGCTTCAGTTTATTGGCTTCAAACAGGTGATATCCCAACCAAAGACTTATTGAAATGTTCACCTATAAAGAAGGCCCTAAGAAGGCTATGCAAACCCGTGCTGACCATCCCACAAGTGATAAAATCTAACTCACAGACAACATTTAGCCACCAGTCATTGATGCCAGCTGGACGAGCTGTCAATGCCTCTTTCAAAGATGGTTGATGGCAAGTCACTAGGATAAGATTGTTAAATTTGGAACAACAATTCACATCATTCAAGTTTTCAAATATCTGAAGATCGACCTCCTTCCACAGGAGGTGCGTAATTTTCTCCATCTGGACAAGAATCTCTATCTACTTTTGTATCTTGAGTGCTTCGATCAGTGCTTTTGTCTTCAACATACCCAGGCACCTTATTCGAAGGGGATTTGTGTTGAAGTTCCAAGTTTCTACCTGCTACATCGAAACTCCTTGGCATATCTTTGTCATGACTAGAATGGGAGTCTCTATCAGTCCTAAGACTCTCAATTGATTTGATTGGAAATTTACTGATTTCTCTATGTTCTCCATTGTGAATAAAGTTCTGGCCATCAATAATTGGTCCACATGCTTCAACTTTCACATCATATTTTGAAGAAAAATTGTTTTTCCTAGCTCCCTTCAAGTCACAAGGGTAACTAGACTTTGAATGATTACTATTCAAGGAAGCTACCATTTCTGCAGAATGCTTCCCCTCAGGATTCAGACAAACACCGTCCATGCACAATGGACTAGATCTTTGAGAACTATAATTAGTGGCTCCATTCATAGATGCATGGCTAACAGTGTTGCCATCAACAGGACATGACATTTGGGTGGACAAGCCATCTAAATTGCATTTTTTTGTTGACTGGTTTTCAGTATCACAATTTGAATTGAGATTAACAGAACCCTGTGCACTTAGATTTGGGGATAGATCCTGATTATTACCATTGTTTTGTAATATTGAACAACTATCTCTCTTATAGGATAAATCCTTTTTAGCAAACATATCACGCATTTTGTTTATTTCCTGAACTGGACCAAAAGGAGAGTGGTAATGAGCTGATTTATTTTCTGGCAAATGTGGTGGTGAAAGGCCTGGAACAGGAGGCTCTGGTTCCAGTATATTATTTCTCTAGCAATGTAGCACATACTGTTTTGGATAATATATTGCCATGGGTATTGAAACAAACTTATCAGAGTATCGGAGAATATTAGAAAATATTGTTAGAAGGCAACCTGAAAAACTCTGAAAACTTTCTAGGTGAACCAAAATCCTGGTTTTGGAAGAAAATGGCCCATATATGCTGAAAACTTAATGTGAAATAGAAAATTTTTTTAAAAGAGGAAATAGAAAGGACCTGGTAACAAGCTTAGCTAAACGCCCCACCAACATCATTCACCAGAATCATAGACCCTGCATTGATAATGTGCAGCCGTTGGAGAAACCCCACCCTGTCAAATCTGCGAGCAGGCTTAGCTAAACACCCCACCAACATCATTCACATAAATCGTATACCCTGCATTGATAATGTGCAGCCGTTGGAGAAACCCCACCCTGTCAAATCTGCGAGCAGGTAGGCATAGGTGAATAAAACCCAAGCCATCGAATCTAGGAGTAGGCAAGTGTAGGTGAGAAAACCCTAGTCCATTGGATCGATGAGTAGGTGTGCTAATTCTGAAAACCCCAATCACCCAAGTCGATTATCGTCCGAAGAGGGCCTGCAAATAAGGGTGGCCAGTTGGGGTATTAAGATTGAATTTTAACTGTGGGTTCGGCTTTTTAACTAATCCCTGAACACTTATAATGAAGTTATAGTGTGTTTGTGTCTTGCTGTGTATGCCCACACCCCAAAGAAAACTAAACACATTCCATTTGTGTAAATATTTCATATTTAAAACCAACCAACAAGACTAAAGATGGAATTTTCAAGCTGTATTTAAACTAGACCTCTAAATAGTAAATACTTAATGGTGTCTGCAACTTTATGAATTGCAAGTACTGTATATGACAATGCTGCAGTACATTGAATTTTTTTATTATAAAAAACAACAAAGTTTAAATATTTGGGCACCTGTAATTGCTCCCGTAGACTCTCAATTTCTGCAATTTTCTCACTTATTATGTCATTAGACAACCGGCCATCTCTGATCTTATGAAATCCCTGGAAATCCATCAAAACAAATGACGTGACCAGCAGAAGGAAGCACGATGGTATTCTGGTCTTGTAGGTGGCCATGGTTTCTGTTCTTTTTCTTCTGCTTCTTCCTTCAACTCTGCGGGCAATCAGTCAGAGACTTTTCACCAGTAGAATTTATGTGATTAGTTTCATCACCAAATTTGCTTGCAAACTACGAGTATAATACCCAGACGAGGACTGCCCAAGTGGCCAAACGAAGTGAAGAAATAAATTTGGTTAAACCATGGGAATTGTTAGGTGTGTTAAAAGCTTAAATAGTGTGGTCACAAGCCCTACCCCACCCATAGTACCCACGGTACCCATTTTCCCCTAAAACACTCATTTTTCAGTAACAAAGGGTTTACAACAAATGAATTCATTGTGTATCCTATATTTGTTCGATTGGGACACGGGCAAGGAAAAACCCTTGAGAGTCTCTAATGTCATTGGAGGTTTTACAAGGAGCCATAGTACACAAGAAATGTTTGATGTCACTTGATGTTACAAGTTAAAGCAAAATCTAGGGCAAGAAAAAAATCCAAAGGCCAAAATTGACAAACTCTAAAGAGGCCCTAGTCTGAAAGGGCTAAATACCAATTGATATGAGCACAATATCAACAATGGATCTTACCAAGGTTACACGAATCGTGGGTGCGATCTTAATAATTTAATGATAGTCACAAGAATATGAGAGGTATTAATCAAGTGCATACCTTCCAAGTATGAGTTTATAGCCTTGCAAATCAATCTTACCTTGGGGAACACAAACTATTTCATAGATATCACCATTGGAATAAGAGGCTTGAGGTGAAAAACTAACACCTTTGAAATTATCTTATATATGCAATTGCAAAGTGATAATGGTACGAAATATTTGAATTTCATAGGCCCCAATCCACCTTTGGGATGGATTCTAGGAATATTGAATTTAAACTAGTATGCATCGTCCTAGTCATCTAAACTTCCTCCTCCACCTTTAATAGATCATCACCAATTATTTCTAAGAATTCGAATCCACATAAAACTTAGTTGGTCACCCATATGAACCTAGAATCTTATCCATTTGGAAATATTAGAGGAAGGAACACAATTATTCCTTTGTCACTAGTTGAAATTTATTCCTAAAGGATTCATCTGATTACAAAGGGACTTATTTTCCTTCCTCGAATATGGTCAATGCATTACAACCCACCCCCACCACACAACACCTCATACTGGTACACATATCCCACATGGAGACCAAATATCACCTATTAAGGCATCGTATTGTAGTTTGAGGTCATGTTGATGATGAATGATCCTTTGAGGTGAATTTATTGTGTAAGTCCCTAATTTTTCTCCCTTTACTATTGTTACGGCCTTGAAACCTATCCCTATCGCACAAAAACTCATAAATATGTCCAGATATCACTTATTTGCCAAATATCTACTTTAAATCATATATTTTGTGGTTTGAGGCCTTTATCATGGCCTGTTAGCTTACTAGTCATAATTTAGAGCATAAATGCATCAATTTCTCTCCCAACCATGGTTTAAGACTCATTCATAGTGCACAAAACCTCATATTAACACTCTCATACCACTACGAGGACAATGATGTCCAACACATACCATTTTGTATGGTTTATGTCCTTATTCATGGACCTTGGTCCTTAGAAGCTTCATATAGGGTCTAATAGTTTTATTTTCCTCCAACGCCTATTGGAAAGGCCTTGCCACCCATTGCTTTCATCCAATGCATTTTTTTTATCCAAGGAGTTGTTGATCATGTCATATAGCTTTATTTATATTACTACGAAAATAAGAAATTATATATGTAGAAACATAAAAAGCATCATAAAATAATCATGGATATCTCTTCAAGGCCTTTGAGATGAGCTGAAAAACTGGAAAACAAAACTTCAAAAATTGATATCAAGGTAGAAATTTATGGGAAATTCATGTGTGCATTATATAATGCATGTGTGTCATTGAAATAAAAATTTTTCTAGGTAGGATGGTTTCCACTCACTCAAGGCGCTGTCGCTTAAGCGATGCTTATGAGGCTAGCCGTCGCTTAAGCGACGCTTATGAGACTAGCTTATGATTTTTGGTAGGTTTAAAAAAAGAAATCCATGCACTGTCGGATTTTGGATCGAAATGTAGTAGTGATACCAGTCAAGTCTACGCATAAGATGGATGACATTGCAAAGATATTCATAAAGGATATTTTCAAATTACATGGATTGCCTAAGGCAATAGTCTCTGACAGAGATGTCAAGTTCACTTCCAACTTTTGGAAGGGGTTGTTTACAGATTTGGGTACAAAGCTAAACTTCAGCACTGCATACCATCCTCAGACAGATGGTTAGATAGAGAGAGTTAATCAGGTGCTTGAATATATGCTTCGCATGTAAATAATGGACAAACCAACCAAGTGGGAAGATTACTTACACTTGGTAGAGTTTGCTTATAACAATGGACAGCAGGCATATTGGGATGAGTTCGTATGAAGCTTTGTATGTAAGAAGGTGTAGGAAACCAGTGACTTGGGATAATCCAGTGAACAGGGATGTGTTTGGACAAGAATTGCTCAAGGAAATGGAGCAAGAGGTTGTAAAGATCAGGCAAAATCTGAAAGCAGCACACGACAGACAGAAAAGATATGTAGATAAGCATAGGGTGAACAGGGAGTTCAGTGTTGGGGATCATGTTTACCTCAAAGTGAGGGCAAGGAAGAGTTCCTTGAAGCTTGGAAGTTGTACCAAGATGTCACCTAGATACAATGGGTTTTTTGAAGTGCTTGAAAGAATAGGGCCAGTTGCATATAGACTTGCATTTCCTACTAGAAGTAAGGTTCATAATTTTTTTCATGTTTCTTTGCTTAAGAGATATGTACATGATCCTAACCATGTGATAAATTGGGATGTGATTCAGGTGGAACCCGAGGGAGAGTTCTGAATCGAGCCAATGCTCATCCTCGACAGGATGGTCACAATGCTCCGGAACCGGGCCATAGGTCTGGTAAAGGTGCAATGGGAGCACTACGGACTTGAAGAGGCTACATGGGAGCTGGAGGATGCCATACGATTGGCACATCCATTTTTGTTCAATTTTGCAGAGCACTGAGGTGATACCAGTGTAGCATTTTGCTCAATTTTGTAAAGCACTAAGGACAGTGCTATTGAAGGGGGAGGGGAATGTAACACCCTGGTTTTGACCCTGTTGCATTAGATGTATATGATGTATATATTGTAAATGATCATGTTGCAGAGCTAAAGGCCAAGGCCCCACCATCGATTGGTTATGCTATCTTTCGGGTTGAAATTGTCACCGATGGTATATCGGGGCATGTGACATACATATTGAGTTTTTTCATCATGTAAATATGCATCTTTAATTAAATAACCCAACCAGCTACGTTCGCGGCAACTAAATTGAGAAGTGGCATGATTTTCACAAGGATAAGCATGGGGGAATTGTCAAACCTTGAGCCATGAGAGAAAATCCATGTGTCACCCCCCTGTTTTGATTTTCCCATCTTTCCTTATGTTATCCAACCACCACCATTAAGAATTGCTGCTATTAGTTGGGGCAGTTATGGCTGGGAGTGGAGTGTGGTAGGACTGTCAGTCATTTCCCACATGCACACTCCACCAGCGGATTGAACCTCATGATGGGAAAAATAATGACTACGCATTCTTTTCCTGGTATGTTTAGCCTCACGCAGGGATAGTGATCTGTTCATTTTCTCATGCACATGCTTCTTTCCTGTTTGGTCTCATGCAGCTGGGAGAGATGGGCTGCCTCCACTATCATTCACATTTTCCACAGAGAGGAATCTAGTGTGTTTCAATTCGTATTTGGGATATGGTGTAAATCTCTCTCACACACAGGGTTCTGCATTATTGTTACTCATGCAACAAGTTGGGGGTCGTTCGGTAACGATCACCCATGATTTTTCCTGTGGAGAGCCATTTTTATGCTTAGGGACTATGTGTAAGTTTTCCTTACTGATTTGTGGCTCATGCATATGTTTTTCCCCTACTCAGCTGAGAACCTGGCTTCTCTCTTCCATTTTCGAACATTGTAAGTCTTTCTGGTGGCTTCGTTACCCAAGACGGACTGTTGTTTCTCCCACGTTGTTGGTTGTGTGTGCTTTACGTTTTGGGAGACTATATTTTCTTCCCCAATGTGGTCTGTGTAAGTCTTTTCCAATTGCTTCATTGTCCAGGATGGACTATTGTTTCCCCCTATTGTGAGTTGTGTTTACTGATGCGTTTGGGACTGTTATAATTTGTTTGGGATTTATTTTAGCCATGATAGGGCCAAAAATGACTCAGGAGTCGTTTTCCCTATTTAAACTGTAACTGTTGATTGATTGCATGCGTACAATGGTTGGTCTTCGGATTGTGTTCGGAGCAGGGATGGGGGCTTGGGTTGCTTGATAAACTTGGTGTGTTTGGAAACCACACAGATAGAGCTAGAGGGCTGGATTTCTTCTCCACAACCCCTGAATAGCACTGGAAGGGAATGCAGGGCCTAAGGGACTGTGTAGCAGAGAAGGGACTGATTCCTTGTGTTGGGTGTGTGTGGGTGTCTTAGAAGCCAGGCTAGTTCTGGTGTAGGTTTTCCTAGCTCTGTAATGGGCTCAACAACTTAGCATTTAGCCTTTCCTAGCTCGTTGATGGCCTGATGAACCGTACCATGTTGGCTTGGCTATCTTGTTGATGGCCTGATAAACCCAATTGTGTTGTCTTGGCTATGTTTGGTATATCCTTGGCTATGTGTAAGCCTGCTTGTTCCTTATTCCTTGGAGAATCATGCCCAGCTCAAGGGTGGCAGCATTGCTGAGAGATTAAGGAGCATGCTAGCCTATGGTTGGGTGGAACGTTGCAGGGACATAGCTAGTTGCAGAACGAGTTCTCTATAAGATAAGTAACCTTGTCTATTTTACTTCTGCAATCCTATTTACTGTTAATGATTATGATGAACATGTTGAATGAATGCTTGTATGAATGTATGTTGCTTCTGTTGTGTATGATAAATAATTGCATCTATGTATGTTCTACTTCAATGCATTCTATTTCCGTATTTTTATGAATTCACATGTTCATGGGGCTGGTAGCCTAGATAGTTAACGCCATGGTAGCGTCCTCTTCATCGATCGGAGGGTCGGGGACGTTACATTTAATCCCATGTGGCATGGGCCTTACGTGGTCAAACGTGTGTTAGAGAAGGACACCTATGAGCTAGTATATTATGAAGGGACAGCCTTAGTGTAGCCTAGAAATAAACTCTATCTTAAAAAATACTATGCGTGATCTTCAGCCAAGGCTGATTATTGTATATTATTGTACAGTTTTTTGCATAGTTAGGTTTTCTTATGGTGATCGGGTTTGTTGATTAGCTTTCACTTCTTATGGCAGATGTCAATGGAGTCTTCCATTTACATAGGATTCATTGATGGTGCTAGCTGCCACACTCAACACTCAGCCTCTGCTGCTTGGGTGATTTATACTCCTAGGGGTCAGGTGTATGTTTACGGCCCTCTTCGAACAATGTTGCTAAGTATAGTGCCGTTATCGAGATATTACAAGATGCCATTTCACATGGTGTTCTCTCTCTTGAGGTACATCTTGATTCGTAGTTAGTAGTGTCACAGCTTAATGGCTTGTATTAGGTTAGAGATCCGACATTATTACAAAGATTCTTACATGTGAAATTGCTAGAATGACAATTTGAGAGCATAACATACATACATGTTTCAAGAATTTGTAATCAAGTTGCTAACTCATATGCTAACTATGTGTTAGATTGGCATTTGTTTCATAGACCATAAGCACATCACAAACATGCACTTTTACACACATGTAAATAAATAAAATCGATCATCATAACAAAAAATTCATTAAACATCCAAAATGTGATGTCATAATACATAAGTGTCATAATACAAAAATGGGGCTTCTGAGCCACCAAAATATACTACACGGTAGTACAAAAATGAATCAATCTCATGTCTCTAAGCATGTGGAGGAGGAGGGGGGTTCTTATCGTGTTAGCAAACCACGTCTCTAGCTAGTCATCGAAATAACTGCACCCATGATCGTGGTACCGCAACCACCTGGAACTGCATGGCCTTAGGCAATTCCTCGACTTGCACCATGGGTAATCTGTGTGTCAATTGTACAAAGTTTGTGTGGATGCTTTGGAGTGTCCTCCCCACATCAACACCCATGATATCATCTCCTCTTCCCCTCCATCTATGATGAGGGAATCCCTCAGGCCACTGTGGTCCAACATCTGCATACATATGACAGATTGTCACTATGTGTCGTCATGCAAAAATATGTCTTTTGAGTCAAAAATATCAAAAAACACAAAAATAATTTAATAATTCAAAAAACTTAAAAACAGGGTTGGGATTCATTACCAATATCACCATATGCCGCTCCGGGTGGTAGGGGAATGTCGAGATCTCCCCTAAAATCTATCCCTGCATAAGGGTAATCATCGATGGCAATAATCGACCGCTGCCACCATGGAAAGAAATTAGTTGGGTAGGGGTTGGACACCCTACCTCCACCCAGTCTATGCATAGCATCTGCCCAACATCGTTAAGCTGGATCTCGAACCCTGTGAAGAGGAACGTCAACTCTAGGGATTAACTTTGGAACAAGCTCAAAGAAGAATGTGCTCAGTATACTACCGAAACTGAAGTTTCGTACCCTACCCATCTTGCAGTCACTAAGCTGCTGCTTCATGTTGCTCAACAGTGCAGTACTCCAATCGTAAACTATGGGTCTCATGCACTCCACTACATAGAACATCAATGGCTGTGAGGCCCAGTGGAGTGATGCTAGCTGAGCTATCCTACCAAGTGCCAGTGGTATCGCCTTCAGACCTAGTATCTGGATGGAGTTTGTCAGGATCTGACTCCCAACCTTTTCCATGTCCAAAAAATAGTATACGACAATGTACTCATCAATGGTGAGGCCACCTCCAGGCCCGCGAGAACGTAGGTACACCACCTCTCCCCGTCGGGACAATCTTATAATGAAATATATGTCCTCCACCTCTATAGTGAGGGACATCCCGTCGATATGGAAAGACTCTGAGTCTAGATCCCAATAGTCTACTAGCATTTGTAGGAGTCTTGGTTTGGCCCTCAGGCTGCCAAGACACCAAAACTTGTATAGCCCACATGCACGAAGAGCTTGTTGAGCCATCAAATCACCCCATACAACCTCTTCTACGTCTCCATGTTCCCCCTCACTCTATTCTAGGACCATCCTACACATTAAAAATAAATTTTGGTCATTATATACCTTAAAAAACCATGTGTGCAGCCGCATACGTGATTGTTTGCAAAAAATCCACGCATGTACGGGGGTTTGGGCGGTTTTTCCGCGTATAGCTTGCCCTTTACGTGGAAAAAACCCTGATTTCCACGTGGGCCAAGAAGAATAATATAGACTGGCCTAAAATTAAAAAATTGACCATGGAAATTGACAAAATTTACATGAAAATGGAAGAGGGGGACATGGCTAGTTACCTGGAACAAGCGGTATCGAATTTCGCCAGACGAAGCTCCCAGGATTTGCGTTTGAAGTTCTGAGCTCAAATGGGTAAAAAATTTCAAATGATATGGAATTTTTTAACTTTTTACTATTTATAGAAAATTTTTGAAATTTTTACCTCCTTTCTATAGTTTTCGACCGTTTCTGACTATTTTAGACCGTTTTGGACTAATCTGATGATGTAGGAGACTGTTTTGAGCACCGTTTCGACCATTATTTTGACCCGTTCATGCCGATTTCAGGTATTATGTCTAAACTGGTATACAGGTTAGATGTCACATCCATTTCCATTTTGCATGACCTTATGACCTTTTCATGGTAACCTTAGGTACGAACCCATTCTATCTTGTCACTAAACCTTCTTGTTGTTTTAGAAGTGACAAAATGTGAATGTTAAAGCTTGACCATACATGGGTGCCCTAGTTAGCTCCTTTATTCCATTTGGTGCCCATGCCAACATTTTTTCCCTTTAGGGTGTGGGAGTCCTTTGTATAGTATCGCCATGTCTTTGCGCAAGAGCCTCATACTCCTCTTGATCTTTTTTGCTGGCCTTCTTCCCCGAGGACTCCCTTATATCAAGTTGTAATTGCATTATCATGACTTTTGACTACCTTATTGAGCCTTATGCCGACTTCCCTGACTTTGATTATCAGCCATATAGCTTGAGCTTGTCTCATGTCTAGCCATGCAGAGCCATTTTACATATCCTTTGCAGCTTGATTCCCATTTTTTACCGGGAGGGGACTTTCCCCCAAGTGTCATTATCCTACATGTGTCCTTGCATTGAGCATAAGTATGTTCTAATGCTTGGAACTAGTTCGTTTTCCCATTGACACTCGTATCCTCCTAGTTTGTAACTATAAAGCACTTTTATTTTTTTTCAAGCTTTTCAATATATTTGAAAAAGTCCAAAAAATTAAAAAACCAAAAAGTTGGACAAGAAAAGATGTTATCTTTGGCAGCAGTCGAGTCGTGTCTCCTTTGAACAGAGCACTATATATCACGTCCGTTGGTTGGGTTAATAGTTGGAATTTAGGAGCTATACTCATTTCTCTGAGTTTATCTCCACCGACTGGTTAATCTTCCAGTCCCTATGGAGCCTCTGGCGATGCCTCCTGTGTCACAAAGATGTCCTAGTTTTGTATATCAAGTCTATGTTGCCTACATTCAGTCACCATTCACCTTTATGCTCTTGTTCAAATGAAGTTGAAACCTGAGTCGGCCATTCCTCAGTTATCTTGACTTTGCATGTCACCCATTCCCGGTACTGATATTGGTTGATGCACATTATGATTGAATCCTTCCACATTATACAGCTTTGCTGAGTACCTCATGTTGGATGAAGGGGGATTCCTTAATGCCCTCCTTCCAGCGGATTTCATCCCATCGAATTTAGATCATTTATTCTAGGATAGGAATCTAGAGTCATTTTTTAGTGCCTTGAGACTTGCAATCATTAGTGGCAGGTTCTCTCACCATCGATAATTTTTGGGAATACATCAATGTCCCCTGATCAATGGATCCTTTCAAGTGTTTGACCTCAACACCTTTATTCACACTTGTTAGTTTGCACTCTAGTACCTTGATTCCCATTTTCATTATCGGTGGGTGATCTCGCATCTGTTAACGGTATACATCAATGATCGGTAATTAGACGATGGACTACTATGTTCGACCTTGACACCTCTATTCGCATAGTAGGACACGTACTCGTAGTGAATTGTGTAGAAGACCAAACAAATTTGTGGCATTTAATATATGCTATCTCCTTGATCATGCCTGTGTTCATAAGATTTCAGCTCTCATGACTTGATTCCAGTATATGTCAGATGTTTCCAGCCATTATGGAGATCTTGATCCATTATATATCTTTAGCATTCATGGAGATCATGATCCTTTGTATATCTTCATCATGGAGATTCTTATATATCTATATTGTACGTGGCAATGACCACACATGTCATATTTTGTATCATGCCTATTCATGGCCATTGTACTCTTATGTATCTCGGACTACTATATCTACTTGCAGTTATGTGCATATTTTTATTATTGTATTGTCCTATTGGATGGCTGGTTCTTCCACCTGGTTCTTCATCACTCCACTTCTGGGATGGAATTATAATGTATTTCGGCCATCGTATCACCCTTCTGACCTCACACATTAGGGGGCATCTGTTACAGCTGATTTTACCACACATGGTGGATCACACCTTTATGGCCTTCCCTGTCCCTTTGCAGACTCTTTAGACCCCATAGACCATTTTTGAACCTTTGATTTTTCCAAAATCATCCCTAAAAACATGTCTTATTTGATATACATGACTTTTAAACCCATTCTCGTGTATATACACGGATTTGACACTTAAAACCATGTACATCAGGATGTGTGTAAAAGGCAAAATAGTTTTGGATTTTTCCTTGATGTGGATCCAAATCACTTGTCTCTTGGCCTTCCATATGCCTTGAGATCCCTCGGTTTCGACCTTCCATTACCCCATTGAAGCACTATATAAGGAACCCTTTGGATACATTGAAGGGGGAGGAATTGAAGAGCAAGAGAACTATAGTCCATTGTTGCCAGATATTATACTTGAGTCTGCATCCCTTTGTCCCTTGGAGCACTTTGTGTTCTTTGCAAGCTTTCCTTTTCTTGTGAGCTTTCTATCGAAAGATGGAGGATTGAAGTGGTGTAGGCCCAGGTGGAGGACTCAGTTTCTCTGATTCGCAGACGTGCCAATAGAGGTTGTCACTATTGTAATCTTTGTTTTATATTAATAGAAATATATTTTCCTGTCCAATAATGTGTATTTAAAGGAGTATTGAATCCATGGATGCTTTTAAATGCTTGTATGTTATTGATTATATATGCTAAAGTAGGTCTAACACAATTAAATATAGCATGCTTGTCTTGTTTGTTGAATGTTGAGAGAGAAAATTACTTATACAAGCGAGAGTGGAAAAGCTCAATGGGGATCTACATCAACCGTCAAGAATAAGGTATGTATTGATATCCTTTAGTGTTAGATATTTGGTTTCTCTTGCATAATGGAAAGGATTGATTTCTGCGGTTACTACATCTGTTGTGGTACCCCAAGCCATAGGAAGTTTTCTCTGTAACAGTAGAGATAGATGCTAGTGGGACAACAGTAGGAGTTGTGCTGAGTCAAGAACAGAGACCAATGGCACACTTCAATGAAAATTTTATTAAGGAAAAACAAAAGCATTCCTCATATGACAAGGAGTTATATGTTGTTGTACAATCTCTCAAGAAATGGAGACATTATTGATGCCTAAAGATTTTTTGTTATATTCTGATAATCATGCTTTGCAGTATATAAATAGTCAGCTTAAATTGAATAAAAAACATTCTAAGTGGGTGGAATTTTGCAGAACTTTACATTGGTGATCAAGCATACAAGTGGAAAATCTAATAAAGTTGTTGATGCTTTAAGAAAATTAAATTTGACCTTGCAGGAATTTAAGTTCGATACTTTGGGATTTGAGAATTTGGTTAATATGTATAAAGAATATGAAGATTTCAAAGATATATATGCATCCTATGAGAATCTACTTTCCCATAATAAAATGCAATGGTTAGATTATATGTTACAGGAAGGATTCTTGTTCAAAAATAGTAAGTTATGTATTCCAAAATGTTCTATGAGATAAAATTTGATACAGGAGAAACAGAGTGGAGGTTTGTCACGACATTTTGGGTAGAATAAAACATTTTATTAGGTGAGTAATTTTTATTTTTGGCCAGGAATGCAACATGATGTAAATAATTTTGTTGAAGGATGCAAAATATGTTAGCATGCCAAAGGGAGGAGACAAAATATTGGATTGTATCAACCCCTACCTATTCCAACTAGGCCTTGGGATTACATCAGCATGGATTTTGTTCTGGGATTTCCTAGGACTCAGAGGGGAAATGATTTTATTTATGTTGCAGTGGATAGGTTTTCAAAAATGGCTCCTTTTATTGCTTGTAAGAATACCAATGATGCAACAAACATTGCTAACTTGTTCTTTTCAGAAATTGTGAAGTTGCATGGTTTACCTTTAAGCATTGTGTGTAACAGGGATACTAAATTTGATGGTTATTTTTGGAGAACTGTATGGAAGAAATTGGGTACTAGTCTCATTTTTAGATCCTCTTATCACCCTTGCATCGATGGTCAGACTGAAGTGGTAAATAGGAGCTTGGGAAACATATTGAGAAGTGTTGTTTATGAAATTCTGAAGCAGTTGGATTTAACTCTTAATCAAGCCGAGTTTTCTTACAATTATTCACCCAACAGAAGTAGAGGTATGAGTCCTTTTTAGATTGTGTATGGTATGCACCCAAGAGGAGTGTATGAAATTAGAAATTTGGGAGGAAAAGAAAGAAAAAGTGCAGATGGTAAAGATTTTCTATCCACTATGCATGAGCTGTAAGAGAACGTGAAGAAGAAAATGCAGGAATGTGCAGGAAACTACAAACAGAGAGAAGATTTGAGAAGAAGAGAAATTGATTTTCAGGTTCGAGATTTAGTAATGGCCTAGCTTAGGAAAGAGAGGTTTCCTAAGGGAACCTATACCATAAATTGAAGCTCAAGAAAATTGGAGCTTGTAATAAATTTCTTTAGATCAAACTTCTCCGTCATCTCTTTGTTAATAAATTTTATTGCACATAAGTTTCTGTCGAACCCTACTTTAAATCAAAACAAAAATAAATTCCCACCTTTTAAGTAAGGAGCCTCACATTAGTCAAAACTTTCCATAAACTAGTAAACAAAACTTATAACCCGTAAGTAATCTATAAACTAAACACACATAGATGCACATGCATGATAAGAAATAAAATAATGATCAGTGTTGTTAGCACTCAGAATGTACCCAGGTTGTAAGAGGTAAATCCCAATGTAACAGCAAAAACCGCTTTTAGAAAGAAATTGGCTTTTCTTTCCAGAGAGGGATCTCTCAAATACAGATTTTACAAGGTCAGAAATATATATCAACACTCAAATATTATAAAGGTGGTTGAAACAATACACATAACTGTTGGGCATGGAGTCACATATAAAATAAATAACATAAAAATCATATGCGCAGAATTTCATCAGAGGCAAGGTAACCATTCGGTCATAGTCATTCATTTAATCCATTTGGAGCAGAAGAAGCAGAGCACAGTCCATCAATATAGAGCATCAAGATATGAATTCAATATTGAATTTAGCAGAAAGGTTTATAAAATACTTGAAACAATGACTAGAGCATAATAAATATGAATTCCAATCATTTAACACTTAGTTCCAAATACGAAGAAAACAGAATGGACTGAACACAGGAAAAACAATCACAAAGAAATAAGCACAGACTGTAATACAAATGGCGCAAGAATCTCTGATAATCTCTTCACATTCAATTTCTTGCTCAAAAAATATATGTCTTTCAAAACACTTAACAACAGGACGGGTTCCAACCCCCATCTCATAAAATAGATGCAAATATATACATAAAATAATTTGATCTTCCAAGAAGATTCATAACTAAATGATCGGCTTAATTTAAAGTCTTGCAACTAAATCCCTAACTTCTAGGAATAAATTATAGCTTCAATCCTAACTGATCATTAAATTAAATCAACTTGGTACAAGGTCTATCCCAGCAGCTCTTCAGCACGCGACAACTGTTCTTATGAATGAACGATGTATTTTGTCTTCCCAAACCTTTCCATAGCTTTCCATTGCTCCGCGCTTGGGGTGTCACATTCCATCATCTCTTGAATTGACACTTCAAGCTCCATGTAAGCTTCATACGACACCTTGGGCAGTCCTTTCCTAACCATTAGGAACTTTTGAAAAATTTTGAAATCCTCTGTCAATTTGTCCACAATAGCTTTTCCTATTAGGCCTTTTTCCAAATCATCAAATTTAGAGTGGTCCATGTGGCTCTGAACTAACAAGATGTGATAATTCTCCTGAGAAAACAACCATCCCTCCTCATCCCAAAAGGAAGGCAGGCCGTCCTCAAATAGCTCTTTGAAAACCTGCTTGAAGTTATTAACTTGAGAAAGCATTTTGTTGGCTCTATCCTGGACAGTCTTCATTAAATGATGCTTGTGAATGAACTTCTTAGCCCATAGCACTATTGATATCATGTCTTTTATTCCCATATCATGTAATTTCTGATATGTCAATGAATTTAAAAAATTAAATGTATTTTGGGCTGTGGAAAGAGGTCTTCTCTCCATGTGTTCATTCACTAACTTTAATCTTTGGTGGGCCAAATTGATCAAAATACTCTGATCATCAATAAAGTTCAGATAGTGCCTAAATTTCGTAATCTCCACAGATAAGGTATCCCAAATGATATGCTTTCCCCCCTGGAGAGGACCTTTCCCAATATTTCTTTCTTTTAGTTCATTGAATTTCTTCTGCAGCTGATTCATGTCTTGCAGTATTTTGTTTTTACTTTCACTTACTTTGGCCAATTCAGACTTGATCTTTTCATTTTCTACCTTTAACTCTTTTGTTTCTTCATCTTTTAAGCTTACCTGAGACATAGGTACTAACAAATCATTTGCAAAAAAATCATTCAATGGCTTCTCAATATCACAAGTGACAGGTCCTCATCAGTAGGAGTCTGACTCATCAATTCCTCCATGATTTCCTTTTCATCATTCTGGTCCTTTTTTAGCATGGCGATTTGAGATATCATCTCACTCCGTTCAGTTCTCCACCTGTCTTTTTCTTCTTGTAATTCAACAGCTTTCCCTTTATGTTCCATAATTTCTTGATGGATTTTGTCTTTCTCTTCCTGCAGAGCCAATAAATCGGAAGATTGGACATGCACAGCGCCAGGGATTTTTAACTTTTTCTTTAAAACTTGGAGAGCATTGTCCTTTTCCTCCAGCATTCTTCTGACTGCCTGACTGTTATCTCTCTCATTGCCTGAACTGACAATATCTGCTTGTAGTTTCTTAATATGAATGGCATTGGCCTTATTTTCAATTATTTCATGCTTCAATTGAATCTCTTATTTATCTACCAAAATTTGTAATTTATTGATTCTTACCATAGCTTGTAACAGCTCTGAATAGATGATGTCACTCGTTTGCTTGTGAAGTTGTATCTTATCCGGTACACTGATTTTATCCAACCGAATTTCCATCTCTGACATCTTTTTGTCATTCACCATGGCCAACTTGAAAGTATTTCTTTCGGCATCTCTGGTAGAGACCAAAGAAGTTTTTGGATTGTTTAAATTTCTTACTCGCGGGAGCAAATTTCTTGTCTCTTCCAGAGACTGTTTTCTTTTCTCCATATAACTAGCCTTGAGCTCCTCTTTTGACTTGAATGTTGGACTTGACTCTGAACCATCTACACTTTTAAATGAAAACTGATTCATTTGTATAGCTTTTGTTGGGACTATAGCAACTTTCTTGAAATCGTTAGAAATTTCTTCACCTGAAACTCCACCCCCTTGAAACAACTTAGCCTTTTTATGTGATCCGTTTTCATCCAATTCCATGCTCTCCACCTCATAAAGACTTATTTTAATTAAAATACTAGTGCTCTCTGTTATTTGGGACACTATAACTGGTACAATACGTGTATCTTCGTGAGACCTTGGAGTCTCCATAAACTGCAACAGATTGGTTGTTTCAGCCAAACCTTCAATAGACTGGTGATCAAACGGTTTGTTCGTGTTGGCCTATTTCCTCAGGGAGATTACATGGTGAGGATCATAATTTATCCTAGGCTCCTTCTGAAATTCCATGTTCTCCAATGATTTTTCAATAAACACTAAGGCACTTTTATTCTTGAAAATAAAGGAGCCAACCTTAAGAGGAAATTTGACATTTGAGGATTTTTTAAAAGCTCCAAAATGCTCTTCTTCTGAATGCAACCTCTACCTCATGAAATCCAATGCAAAAATTATCGGAGTGAGGAAATCTGGTAACCTATAAGGTTTTCCAGTGAATCCGTATATTCTTAAAACTATGGAATCTTTATTTAGGAACTAGTCTCCAACTCGGTCCTCGGGTGAGGACTGCATCAGACACTTCATCTCTTCTAGCACACGGGGTAATTCTTCATCGAACAACATTTCATATATCTCAGACATAATTGAATTGGAAAATTCAAACATACTGATTTTCTTGGGAAAATCAGAGGAGAAAATAGTACTTAAAAATTGTAACTCAGTGACATTTGAACATAGCAGCATGTTCAACAGGTAAGTCTGAAATTTAAAGAACCTGACTTTTGGGAATTCACTTAACTGAAGATGGATTTCTTCCGCTAAGTATTCGTCAAAACTGAATACTGGAACCGACTGGGATTCAGAACCTAAGGAACTTATTTTCAATAAAAAACCAAGGATGACTTCACTCACGCGACAATCATCATCAAGACCCAATATTTGACAGACCAGAGATACCACTAATTGAACTTCATTTTTTAAAATATGCACAGGGTAAGGTAAGGAAAGACCATCTAAATATTGAACTTCTTTAAAAATATTAGACAGGAATTGGAAACAGACTTCAGTTTCACAACTCTTGAACAATTCAGCAAGGATTAACTCATTCACAGGTTCACGTTGGTGAGGGTAACTGTCAGGCAAATTGAGATTTTCGTGGATGACTGTGGAACTGATTTTACAGAGGATTCGAGACATAGAGTGGCTAACAATGATTCTCTGAGAAGGGGAATAATTCACAGCACACCATTCTGCAAATTCTAGAAAATGCAAGGTTTGTTCAAGCGCGAAATAATACAAAAAGGATTTACAGACATTCAAGACATCATTTCCCTATGAATTATAGTGCCATAACCTTTCTTTATTGGTAGACATGCTTCCTATAGACAGAAACGGTTCGCACACACCTCTGTCCCTATCAACTAAATAATCTTCCCCATCATCTACAATATGCCCAGACCCTTGCAATTCCTTCCCCTGGTCCATAATTCAGTTGATAAATGGCAATTAGATGGACGAATTATGGGCGTTTAAGCCTTACCTGTTAACTGTAGCAGTGTGCATTCAAAACTGACAATCGAAGGTTAACGAATCCGCAAGTATTTTCACCCGTCCTATGCCAATAAAATATCCACGGGACAAGTCAACTTCCCTTTTATAGGACCCCACTCCGGAGCGTCCTTTTGGTGGTTTCCAATAAACCACTTTCGTTTCTGGATTGCACAACGATTAGCCACGTGGATAGCAGTTTATATTCTGCAACCACCCTTTACCTTTATCTGTCGTGCACCTTCACGCTCCGGATCCATTCGTGACCATTGATCTATTTCACCTTTAATTTTCAACCCTCGGATCAAGCGCCACGTACCTCATTCCGTTGGGCGTCCTGGTCATATCCATCGTGCAAGTTTCTGCTCTGGAGTCATCCACAACCGTCGATGTGATCTACCTTTATTTCTCTGCCATTAGATCAAGAAACATGTACTCGATTCCGCCGGGGCTTCGTTGTTTTAACAATCGCGCGGGTGCACAAAGCGGATTTTATACAGACCGTGGATCTGTTCGAGCTAGATCAACGACCGTTGATCCATATATCATGTTAAATGCCCACCTACACTTATTCTCCTCACATCTTTCGAAGAGCAGACAAAATATAGGCCGCTGGTCTTCTATTTTTCCCTTCGCACCATAGGATCCTTTGATAACTTCTTGCTTTTCACCTTTTACCATGCTTCCATACTATAAAATTTTAACCAAGGTATTGCAAACAACCATTACTTTCTTTCCACCATGGTCTCTTTTCTCCCCAGCTAAATAATGGTGTTAACAGCTGGCTCCATCTAGGGATGATATCCTCCATGTGAGGTATCAAAGAACTCCTAGACCAGGTGCCTGTATTTGATTTTTCACAATAATTTGCAGAAAACTCATCCGTTGTTTTTTGTAGATATATTATTTTTTGTTTTGAGAAGGGAACAGCATGCCTCCTGTACCTTAGGTCCTTCATTGTGGGCTTCAAATACACTAGGATTACCATTCATATTAACTTTGTAAAGAAAAATGAGTATTTACAGGCTATAATACAATTTTACCTTCCTCCTTAGGACAGGTAATGTTTCAGGTACCTTCCATTGACGGGATTACTATCCAGAAGAATCTCGTTTGGATATTCCAGCAGAAATGTGTTTTATCCTTTGTAACCAGCAACAACATAGGGACCTACCCACATATGATCGAATTTCCCGTGTTTGTCTTCATTAGGAGCATCCCATTTTAGGACCAAATCATCAATCTGAAACTGCTCTTCTTTGATTCTTCTGTCAAAAGTATTTTTCATTTTTTCTTGATGTGACTGCACCTTGTCATAAGCCTTATTTCTTCACTCATCCAGCTCAATATTTTGATTTATCCTCCTTTGCATATGATTAGGTTCTTCTTGCTGATCTTGGAAATACCTCATGACTGGGACACCTAACGATGCTGGAAAAACAACTTCAGTCCCATACACCAGTTGGAATGGAGACATGCCAATCACCCTTTTGGTACTAATCCTGTCATCCCAGAGAGCATACTTGAGCTTGGTGTGCCAGGACCTTTTGTTATCTTCTAACAACTTTTTGATGATCCTTACTAGGCTTTAATTAGAAGATTCTGCCAACCCATTTCCCTATGGATAATAGGCAGTTGAATGATTGAGGTTTATATGATACTTGTGACAGAAATCAATCATCTTCTTAGATTTAAACGCAGTTGCATTATCTGTTACTATTCTTCTGGGGCACCCGAATCTAGCCAATATATTTTCCTCAAGAAAATCCATGATTACATTCTTCGTGGCTCTTCTAGTGGGGATAGCTTCAATCCATTTTGTAAAATAGTCTGTAGCTGTCAAAATCCATTTGTGTTTCCCTGATGAATTGGGGTTTATTTCTCCAATAAAATCCAAACCCCACTGCTGGAAAGGAGCTTCTACTGTTATGGGATTCAAAGGGAGATGAAGTACCTTTCTCTTTCCGTCAAAAATATGGCATTGATGACACTTTCTAGTGTCTTTATACACATCTGAAAATAATGTAGGCCAATAATAGCTTTCTCTTAGAATTTTGTTTGCTGTCACTTTCCAAGAGTGATGTCCCCCACAATCTCCCTTATGAAATTATTTGACTGTATGCTGAGCTTCATTTTCCAAAAGACAATTCAGCAACACTCCTTCGGGGTCTTTCCAATAGAGATATTGATTTAGAATACAAGATTTAGCAGCCTTTAATTTTATGGACCGGGATCTTGACTTACTCAACCCCTCTGGTGCTTGCAAATTTCGAAGGACATATACAATATTGGAATACCATGGAGAAGCCACAAAATCAGCCATTACTTCCACTTTTGTATCTAACTGATTAGCTTGATGAGATAAGAAATTAATTTTCAAAGCTTCACAATTTGAATTAGCCATCATTTTAGCTAATCCTTGTCCTTTAATCAACTTGGTGGGTTTTATTTCGATATCATATTCCAATAATGTAGCAATCCATTTTGCTCTTCTACCTTCTGGATCTGGTTGTGTCAAGATTCCCTTTACAGCAGTAGATGGAACATGTGCAATTATATGTGAGTGCAGAATATACACTCTGAAATCCTTCAGTGCTTTGACTAAGGCATAAGCTTGTTTTTCCATAATGTCATATTTCAATTCTCCATCCCTTAACATTTTGCTAAAAAACGCTATGGGCTGTTCCAAATTCTCATCATTTTTCTGTAACAGAACTGTAGCTATAGTATATTCTGAAGCATATGAAAATACTGAGAAGTCTTTAGTAAAATATGGGCTCACCAACATAGGAGCCTCTGATATTGCTTTTTTGATTTCCCAAAAGGACTTTCTAGCCTCAGCATTCCATTTTATCTCATGACCTTTCTTCAACATATTTGTGATATTCATTAAGATCTCAGAAAAACTTGGCACAAACCTTCTCAAGAAATTTACCTACCCCAAGAATGACTGTATCTCTTTTTTTCTCCTGGGTTCACCCACTTTCAAAATTGCACTCACCCTCTCAGGATCAATTTTTATTCCATCTTTTGATATTATATGGCCCAACAACTTTCCTTCTTCCAATGCAAAATTGGACTTCTTTGGGTTCAACGATATACTGAACTTCCTACATTTCATGAACACTTTCTCCAGATGACGCATATGCTCTCTGTTAGACTTTGAGTAGGCTGTGATATCATCCATATAGATCACTACAAAATTCCCAATTTCCCCTACAAAAGCGATCTCCATAGCTCACTGGAAAGTGGCCCCTGCATTCATCAAACCGAAAGGCATCTTTGCGTACATAAATGTGCCCCAAGGTGTAGTAAAGGCAGTTTTCTCTTGATCTTCAGGTAACACCTTGATCTGATTATACCCAAAAAAACCGTCTAGCATTGAAATTCTTTCAGCTCCCACCACTTGCTGCAGTATATGATCCATCTTGGGTATAGGATAGTTATCCTTCATGGAAAATTTATTCAAATTACGGAAATCTATGCACAATCTTATCTCTCCGTTCTTTTTTCTAACAGGAACAAGGTTTGCAACCCATTTTTAAAATCTCAGCGTTACAATGATCTTGGCATCAAATAGCTTCCTGATCTCTTTCTCAATAATAGGCAGCAGCTTAGGATTTATCCTTCTGAGTTTTTGTTTAAAAGGTATTTCCCCAGTCTTTATAGGAATAGTATGTTGTATGATAGAGGTATCATATTCCTTGAGATCCTCATAACTCCAAGCAAAAGACATCTGTATATTTTTTCATTAATTTCACATATTCTTCTTTTTCTTTTTCTGGTAATTTCTTGGACAACTTCACAATCTTAGGATTTTCTTATGTACCAATATTCTTTTATTCGACAGCGTCATCAATAGGCTTCACTTTTGTATTTTTAGCTACATCATTCTGATAAAAAATATTTTCTGAAGGGATTAGTCCTCTTGGTATGAAATTGTTTTTTAACTGGATGATATCCTTACCTCTTAAGGTTCCCTTCAATTTTTCAGTGCTATTCTCTTCCTCCTCAAGTTCTTCATCATCTTGAATATTCTCGGTGTCAATAGGAGTATTCACAAATTCTCCTGAGAGTTCCAGGAATCTTCTAATCTGCATATCATCTTTGAACACCTGCCAATATTTAGAGTTATCAGGAATAGATGGTCTATTCACAATTTCCACCTAGTATTCCCCTTGACCAGCAATAGGGGTTTCAAATTTTCCAGTGGCCACGGCTAAAGAATCAGCTACCAAATTTTCATGTCTGGGAACTACTTGAATTGCATTCTCGATAAAGAAGTTTCCCAACATATCCCACACTTTCTTTCTATAAGCCCTCATCCGAGGATGCCTGGTTTGATAACTTTCATTTACTTGATTTATCACCAACTTTGAGTCGCCCAATATTCTTATTTTTTGAGCTCCCAAATATTTAAAATCATGCCATCCCAATAACAAAGCTTCATATTCTGCCACATTATTTGTACATTCAAATGTCAACTTGTATGATAGGGCTTTGAAATCCCAAATAGGCGAAATTATGTACACACCAGCTCCAGCACCTATTTTGGCAGCAGACCCATCAAAGTACATAATCCACTGGCCTTCTCTTTTTTGTTTTTCTTCCAAAGCATCCTGTTCTATCACTTCCTTTTCCTCATTCTCTTCAGACTTCTTCTGCAAAGCCTCCTCTACATCATGTGGAACAACATCATTGAAGAAAATAGAGGATCCCAAATCAATATCAACAGCATAAATGTGATGAATTTAAGGTTTGTCTTGACTGCTTACTACATAAGGAGTTCTCTTTTCACTGTATAACCTTTTGCTCCCATCTCGAACAGGAATTGTAGCATAAGACATATCCATCTGTAAACTACCTTTCAACTTTGAAGTCCAAGATATTGACAACAGCACCCCGAACTTAGGTGGAATATCAGCCATGACCACATCCATAACTATAGTTTTAGATGGCAATTTATTTAGGGTTACCACCATATCTTTAATTAATCCAAGGAATTTTACTCTTTTAGAATCAAAAGAGTACAGATCTTTATAAGGTCTTGTTACATCCAATCCCAGACTTTCTACCACTCCCTTAGGCATTAGATTATGCAATGCTCCTGAATCTAGCATAACATTGTGGACCACCTTATCATGCACATTTAAACTTAAATAGAAAGGGGGAAATTCTTCACTTTCTAAATTTTCAACCTTTGACCCAAACGAAATAGCGGGGTTATCACCGTTCAACTCTAAAATGTCAGATTGTCATTCTCCTTGATTTTTGACCATTTTTGTGATAGTATTTATGTACTCAGTGTTTCTCAATATCTCATTAAATGGAACAGAGATTTTTAGATTTGAAGTTAATTTTGTAAATTGAAACTAGAACCAATCTTTTCCACATCAACCGGAGCCACCTGCTTTATTGCTTTATCTCTTTGTACATCATTTTCAACCTCTTTATTTACAAGAGATCCTTTTTGCAGTTCTTTTCCCTTTTCTACATTCAAAGAACTAGTGGAAGGCTGATTTGGGTTTTCCTTTCCTTTATTTATGAGGAAATCCTTGTTCCTCAATCTTATTTTCCTTTGCACATCATCCATAGCATGTAAATAACCTCTCTGATACTGCTCCAACTCCATTTCAAATTCTTCACTTCCATCTCCCTGTCCAAACATATTATGCTCTTCCTCAGTAAGATATATCTCTGAGTCCTGTTCCACAAAGAGATGAATCTCATTTTCAGCGGGATCATCTTCATCAGAAACATAATTTTCTAGGAATGGTGGACGAATCTGCTATTCCTCTTGATTTCTTGGATTTATTACATCTCTTTGTCTGTTTTGGGGAGGAACTAGAGGATTCGGTCTTTTGAAATTAGGATTCCTGATCTGAGGCTCAGCTTGTTCTCTATTGAATCCTCTATTATCCATAGTTAATCTATCCATCAACTTTTCCATGGTTTTCAACATCATTTCAAATTTGACATCATTAGTAGAAGAAGATGTAGAAGGCAAATTATCTTCTTTTTTCCTTCTATCAATATCTCTATGTTTCATCTTTCCACTTTCCATCATATTTGCTTCTACTTCTAGAGAATCTGTAAACATAGCAGCAAGAGTTGTTTATTTTCTTTCTCTTAATGAAAATGCAAAGTCGTTATCAAAAGCTCCAGCATAATGTAATTTAGCAGCGGCTGCAGAAGGTTTTATGTCTTCCGGAATGGAATTGTAAACCTCATGAACCTGCTAGAAAACTCATGGACAGATTCATTACCTCCCTTTTTGAGACTGTTATACTGAGATAGGAGCTGCAAAGGATTATGTTTATCATCCCACCTATCTAGGAAAGCATTTTGGAAATCCTGAAAATTCACTATAGACCCATTTGGAAAATCTTTAAACCATTTATTTGCCTCACCTGACAAACTTTGGGCAAACAAACGCATTTTAACATCCGGATAATCAACTTCTTCTAAGTTGATGAAATCTTCAAACTTGGCAACATGTTGTTTTGCGGTTACGTCACCCTCTCCATCAAACAAAGAAATTATTTGGGAATAGTTCTGAGGAAGGTCATGTAGTAAAGGAGGTAAACGCAAGGGAGAAAATCTGGCTGCTATTGGTCTAGGTGGATTCACAGGAACTGAAGAGCTTTGAGAATTTTGAGAGGTAAATGTTTCAACTTTAGTGGTTTGTTGCAAATATCTCCAGACGGAATCCAATAAATAAGACTCTAACCTACGAAGATTGAATTGAGTATTCTTAAGGTCAGACTCAGATTTGGTTCTCAACAGATTTTTCCCAACGTTAACTTCCCATTCTGGATCAATATGAGAATCTAGAGATGATGATGCACTCAACAAAGGAAAACTTAACTTTTCTTTATTTTTTCTCTTAAATAACTTTTCTGGTTCTTCAAAACTTTTCAAGATTTCGGTATCATAGTTACCTCGCGTGTGTCTTCTTGAAGCCATAATGACTTCTTGAGTTCTGAAGAACTTTTATAATGGAGTCTCCAGGACAAATCCACAACCTTTTTAGTTTAAAAAATTCCTGATTGCCCACATAAATCTTTTTAAAACACTGTCGTTCTCCCAGGGCAGATATGCACCTTTGTTCCCCGGCAACGGTGCCAGTTTGTTAGCACTCAGAATGTACCCAGGTTGTAAGAGGTAAATCCCAAGGTAACAGCAAAAACCACTTTTAGAAAGAAACTGGCTTTTCTTTCCAGAGAGGGATCTCTCAAATACAGATTTTACAAGGCCAGAAATATATATCAACACTCAAATATTATAAAGGTGGTTGAAACAATACACATAACTATTGGGCATGGAGTCACATATAA
>LPNX011172030.1:204117-244797 GCA_001517045.1 Pseudotsuga menziesii | reverse complement strand
TATGGGTGAAATAAGGCAGTTCTCGAAGGTTGGGGAAGTTGTAGCAGTTAGGGAGATTAAGTAAAATGACTTAACTAAACTCCCATTAGTGCGTGATTTTGAGTTTTCATGTAAAGAGGCACATTCGTGGGTATGTAGTAGAGAAACCCGTGAATGACTCGTGACTCTGTATAAGCGTAACCCGCGAATACATGGATTCGAGACTTGCTATAAGGGAGATTCACGAATGATGTGCGAGTTGTCTAAAAATAGAGTCGCGAATACATCCCAACATGGAAAAATGGAAAAGTAACTAGCTGGATGAAGGTAGAATCTATTTCTTGACAAGCCAAGCTATAGTGTTAAGGGCAAACCTCTATCCATAAGTGTCCTTTTGTTTGCCAACATGAGGGATATCAGCACTCGGACGGAGAGGTGCCACTCAGGTGTATAACAACCCTTTACCTTTATCTATCATGCACCTTCATGTTCTGGATCCATTCGTGACCATTGATCTATTTCACCTTTAATTTTCAACCCTCGGATAAAGTGCCACGTACCTCATTCCGCTGGGCGTCCTGGTCGTATCCATCGTGCAAGTTTCCACTCCGGAGTCATCCACAACCGTCGATGTGATCTACCTTTATTTCTCCGCCATTAGATCAAGAAACATGTACTCAATTCCGCCGGGGCTTCGTTGTTTTAACAATCACGCAGGTTCACAAAGCGGATTTTATACAGACCGTGGATCTATTCGAGCTAGATCAATGACCGTTGATCCATATATCATGTTAAACACCTGCCTACACTTATTCTCCTCGCATCTTTCAAAGAGCGGACAAAATATAGGCCGTTGATATTCTATTTTTCGCTTCGCACCATAGGATCCTTTGATAACTTCTTGCTTTTCACCTTTTACCATGCTTCCATACTATAAAATTTTAACCAAAGTATTGCAAACAACCATTACTTTCTTTCCACCATGGTCTCTTTGCTCCCCAGCTAAGTAACGGTGTTAACAAGTGTAATCATCTAAATCAGATCAAGTAACTTAAACACATTATAGAAATACATTAATATCTATATTGGGGAAAACATCTAAGAAAGGGTAAGAACATCTTATGACATTTGAGTTTCACAAACAAAGTCCGACACATTCTGCAAAAGTTAGGTTAATATCCAGTTAAGGTAGTATCTAAGTAGCCTAATAAATTTTTTTCCCAATTTTGGGGACATTACATGTTTTGTGATACTACTTAAGATATAGTTGATGCCATATTATATAGGAATATTGTTGGTCCATTAATGTACTTAACAAACATGAGGCCAAATATTTTCTTTACAGTGAATATTTTGAACCAGTACATGGTGTAGTTGATACTTGTTCACATGGTTGCGACAAAAAACGCATTGAGGTACTTAAAGGGTATGATGAAGTATGGCATCAGATATCAAAAATATTTGAGGATCTTCCTACAGGGATATGTTGACTCCAATTGGGATGGTAGTGCTACAAATAGGAATAACACTTTAGGGCATTGCTTCGTCTTGGCGTCTTGCATGATTTATTTGTTCATCAAGTAGCATATGACTGTAGTAATGAGTATAGCCAAGGAATAGTTTATTACAACTTTTTCAGCAAGTTGTGAGGTAGAGTAGCTTTGCAAGCTACTTGCAGGTTTGTTTGATGTCAAGTTAGAGAAGACTTGTGTGTAATGTCACAACCAGAGTTGTGTGAAGTTGTCTAAGAATCTAGTGTTCTATGACAACTCAAAACACATCAAGGTTCGATATCACTATATCCAAGATATGGTGCAGAGAGGAGTAGTAAAGATCTAGTATATTGTGATGGATGAGTAGGTAGCCAATGTATAGATCAATCCTCTAGAGAGAGTTAACTTTGAGTACTTTAAGGATAAGTTTTGATTTGTGCATATCGATGTTAATTTCGAGAGAGAGTGATAAGTCCCTATGGTCGTCACATCCAATGGTAGATCTCAACATGGTTGGTGGCATGACAGAGGGTAGATTCTAGTATGATTGGTAATATCTCTGAGGGTGGATCCTAGTATGAATGGTCATATAACCAAGGGAATATCCCAATGTGGTTAGCCTAGGTATGATGGCCTTGCTCTAGGAGAATGGAGGCGCTTTGTCAATTACCAAGAGGCACTTGGTTAGTTACCAGGAAGTGGATTCAGTCTAGGGTTGAAGCTCAACATAGGGTTTCCAACCATTATTTCATAATGGAGGTGCTCGGTTAGTTACCAAGAGGCACGTGGTCCGGTATCTCAAGTATTTGTTGGGTTAATGGGCTACGCAGAACCTGGGTTGTACTAGTTAGGAGAAATGGCCAACAAATGGTTCCGTTGCTGGGACCCTGTTGATCAAATTGAGGGAAATGTTGTGGCACCCGACGAAGAAGGAGATAGAAGACTAGATGGATTCTAAAACACTAGCATGCACATAGGAAGAGAGAGCAGGGACATGGTTGAACTCAGACAAATGGATAGATGAATATATATACTCTGATATTCATGAGATATTCTTTGCTGAGTTCCCCATTTATTGCATGAATAGTTGTTAAGATTGGCGACTAAGCAGACCAATTTCTAGAGAAGGGAGACTATTGAGTGGAGCGACCGGTTAGTTCATGAGGTAACCAGTCTCAGTGATTGAGCCATGCAGTCTGTGAAGGAGATATGTTGTGTATAATTTAGGAATAATATGGAAGGTAATAAGGAGAAATGTTCCAAGGAAACTTAGAAGACGAACTGGACACTGGATTCTTAAGAAGTGGAAGGAGGTTTCGGTGAGGAAAGAGAAGGAACGTAGCAGGAGGCAAGGGGGCTTATAACTTGCCCAGGGAAGGTGAATATGGATGGGATTAATTCCTAAAATAAGGGTCCTGCAACAAAGAGGAGGAGTATAGTCTGATTTTTGAGAGAGCAGAATCAGAAGAGTCTGGAAAGATGCTAAGGACAGGATGTGACTATGACAGTTCAGGAAGATTGCTTGAAGCGAGACCTAAAAGTCCCTCACCTGAACGGCTTGTGAACACTAGTAGTCGTAGTGTCGATATTGGTGTGCAAGGAATCCCATTAGCAATCCCAGTAAATCTAGTAAATCCAGGGAATCTAGTGAACAATCCCATATCCACACTAATGGAATTAACATACGTTAGATTACCCACATTCAGTGGGAATGGAATGGAGGACCCAGAGCAGCATTGGTTTTTCTGTGAAGCCGTGTGGATGGTACGTTTAGTCCATAACACAGATATAAAGAAGGCATATATGATCACGACCTTGAGGGGTCATGCCCTATATTGGTTCATGAAGTTTTGTGCAGCGCCAACCAGAACACCGCAGAAGACTCTTGAGGAGATTTGACAAGTAATGATCTCGGAGTTAAGAAAGCCCCAATATGAGTCCCAATGTATTACCATTATCAATGAGATTAAGCGGGCTCCGACAGAGACAGTATGGGACTTTTATTAGTAGTTTAAAACGTTGATGGCCAAAGTTAGTTTCCAGATGTCGTACGTGAAGCATAAAGAGTGGTTTATTGCTGCGTTGCTGCCACACATTAGAGGACCACTCATGCAGCAAAAGATCGCGATGCAGATGGAGGAACTAGAGTTGGCGATGAATCTAGAGGCCTCACCTATTGTAGATGGCGCCATAGGAATGATACAGATTTAGTCACAATTAGCTAATCTGACAATTCAACTCCAAGACATAAAAAGGGCAAAGGAGGTGCAGGAAGACCTCTGGCGTATGTAATGCAAGACCAATGGAAATACCAAATATGACTATCCAGCTTACATGAACTACATATCGTCTAGTACTTTGAATCCATTAAGTATCCATGGGATTCCCTGGTCACTGTATGGCAGACAAGAGGACACCGTGACATAGATTGCATGTTCCTACAGAAGACGGTATGTACCCCAGCTAATTTATATTGTAAATTTTGTAGATCTATAGGCCATGATGAAAAATACTGTAGGGCCTACCAAATTCTAAGAAATAAAATGGTATATGCCTATCTAATGAATACTGAGGAGAAAATAAAGATTGAATAGGATGCACCTCAGTTTCAGGCTATGCCTCAGTTTCCACCTGCGCAGCAGTTTCCTATGGCACCACAGTTTTAGAATACGACCCCGTATAACTTGTACCAACAGTAGTACCAGCAACCGCAATACCTACTGCAACCACCTCAAATTCAGCTAAGGGGGGGTGGAAATTACAAGGGCCGAGGGGGAGGAGGATTTGGCCGAGGGAGAGGGCCATTAGTATGCTACAATTGTGGAGTACCAGGCCATTATGCTAGGGACTGCCCTGAACCTTTGAATACTTGCTCATATTGTAGACAAGAGCACAATGTGGAGCAATGTCCACAACTCATCGCTCAATGGAAATCCTAGACGGTTGGAGCAACTAACCCAGCACCAAACCCAGCACCAAACCCTGCACCAAATCCTATGTCGAATGCTCCCAACCTGAATGCTAATGTCAACATATAGATGATAGTTTTCAAACCATGAGAACCAAATGTAGGAGTGGCAACAAGGGGAGGTGTTGTGACAGGTACATAACAAGCTACATAAACAAAACCTGCGACATAAGCACAACCGCAGGTGCGACCTGCCATGCAGAAGAAGGCACCACTTAATGTCCAAGAACAGAAGTGCGTATTCATGGATGTATGTCTAGAGTTCGTAGTAATAGAACATCCATCCACCTCAGGCCAAGTAAAATATATGCCTAAAATATTCCAAAAGATATTCGAACAACAGACTATGAACAAAAGTGCAGATAAGGTTAGTAATCTCAAACCGTTCCTGTCAAGTTGTTTGGGGATAATTCAGGACAAGGATGCACTTGCAGAGTTGTTTGGTGCTTATTGAAACATTTCAAGAGAAAGACTTGCTAGTAAAGAAGGTTAACAATGTCAATACGAAGTTCAAAACAGGACTTGAGCTCAGGATGTCAACACAGATTGGTGATTACGACATGGAATATATCATCCTTGACCTGGGACCGGATGTTAACATTCTAACATGCCAAACATGGGAAATAATGGGTAATCCACCCCTAGAATGGTCCCCAATTCAATTAAGACTTGCTAATCAAGAAAAGGTCCTGCCTGTTGGTAGACTGAGTCAGGTCAAAGTGGATATTCAAGGATTGTGCACTTTTGCAGACTTCGAGGTCATCAATATAGTAGATGATACTAACCCCTATCCCATGTTGTTGGGGATTAATTGGGCAATGGAAAATCAAACTGTCATAAACTTCAAAAGAAGGACCCTATCATTTGAGGATGATGAGATGAGAGTGGTTGCACCCCTCGACCCACTAGAAGGACAAAGATATGTTGAACCGATGTTCAATGAAGGGAAAGGTGCCCTTAAGTAAGACTACATCAATCCTACTGTGGATGGTAACCTGATCTAGTGATGCTCAAGTTCATGTACATCGGACTCAGGGGAGGCACTTGAGAACTGGCAGAACCGATTACATGAAGTTTCTACAAGGACATGTGCCCAGATAACTAAGTCTGCTCAGCAAGTGGGAACTCAGTCACAATTGCTACCCACATATGAAGGACTGCCTCACTTGGAAACATTCTTGATCGAGTTTGAAGAATTAGTAACAGAGCCACAACGACTATCTACGCTAGACTTTTCCCTAAAAGCTACGCCCACACAATGGTGGGGTACACATTAAAGATCAATAACTTAATGGCTGCAGTGTATACGGCTGCTAGAATACAGTTTGGAGATGTGGTCGCAACTGTGGCACAAAGGTATACTAGATTATCGGACCCTGCCGAACACTTGGAGCAGTGTTTCACAACATTCTCAAACTACCCACTCTAGGAATGGGTCCACCATTTCATCAATACTCTTGAGATGGCACCCAGAGGCTGGTACACATCTATGGAACTGCACCAAGAAACAAAAGAATGGGAATAGGTTGCACAGAATTTCACAGACACATTCCACTTCTTAGACGAGCAACCAACAATTGATATTGCACTGAAGACCACTAAGGAGAACATATTCATTGAGATCCCGCTGGAGGTTGCATATTCTCAGCCTTGCATTTCTCATTCCAACCTGTGTTGTGAGATAGTTCATCACTGGATGACCTGCTATAACCTCTCCAGAGACCCAGAGGATGATCTGACTAACATCAATATTCTGAAGTCAGAAGGATCGTGCGAAGTAGAAGGAAGCGAAATTTCCAGTGAGCAGTTCATCAAGCCTCTAAAGATCAAGAAAGTTAACATTGGATCGGACGACAATCCAAAATTTTCTAACATTGGAGACTATTGGGATGAAGAGATAGTAGCCAAAATCACTGATCTATTACATGAGTTCCAATACCTATTCCCGATGAACTTCAAGGAAATGAAGGGAATAGTAGGATATTTGGGTGAAATGAAAATTCCACTCAAAAAAGATGCAAGACCGATAAAACAGCGCCCCTACAGACTAAATCCACACTATAAAGAAAAAGTGAAAGCAAAACTTGAGTGCATGCTAGAAGCAGGAATCATTGAACCTGTTGAAGATTCAGTAGGGATAAGTCCTATAGTGATCCAGGACAAAAAGGCGACAGACGAGGTCAGAATCTGTGTCGACCTTAGGAAGCTAAATGATGTCTACTTACACGATCCATTCCCAACACCTTTTACAGATGAAGTCTTGGAAAGTGTTGGCGGACAAGAAATGTACTCGTTCATAGAAGGATTCTCAGGCTATGATCAAGTCAGAATTGCACAAGAGGACCGCCAAAAAACAACCTTTGTAACAGAATTGGAATGCTACCAATACACAGTAATGCCCTTTGGCCTTAAAAACGCCCCTGCTATTTTTTCTAGAATAGTAGTTTCTGATTTTAAAGATTTCATTCATAAGTTTCCTGAAGTATAGTTTGATCACTGGACAGTATTTGGTCTTGTAAGAGACCATATTGAGAATCTACTCATGATGCTAGAAAGGTGTTGCCAGTATCAAATTGCGATAAATTTGAGAAAATGTATACTTTGTGCACCATTTGGTGTACTTCTAGGAAATGTGGTATGCCGCAACGGGATCTTGGTCGATCCCGCGAAGGTGGAAATTATTGTGGACTTGCCTCTGCCTACATTGGTCATGCAACTCAGATCCACATTGGGACATACTGGATATTATTGAAAATTTATCACAGGATACGTGGATATAACCACCCCAATGGAGAAACTGTTGAAGAAGGATTCCAAATTCGAGTGGAACGAAAACTGTCAAGAGAGTCTGGATAAGCTAAAGAACAAATGGCTACTGCGCCAATATTAATATTCCCAAACTAGAAAAAGGAATTCCATGTGCATGTTGATGCATCATCAATTGCACTTGGTATAGTATTAAAACAACCAGGAGATGGCACAATTGACCATCCAATTTCATTCGCAAACAGGAAACTATCCACAGCAGAGGAAAACTATACCATAGCTAAAAGATAAGGGCTTGCAATGGTCTATGTGCTACAAAAGTTCATAAATTATCTATTGGGTGGACACTTCAAAATGTTCACCGATCATTCTGCGTTGAAGTACCTGGTCAATAAGACAATGTTGGGGGGGAAGATCTGTCGGTGGCTCCTCCTATTTCAAGAATTTGACTTTAAAGTCATCATGAAGCCAGGTCAACTGAATGTTGGGCCTGACCACTTATTGCACATTGAAAGTGGGGAGGAACCCACCAGCCTAGAGGATAATCTACCGGATGTGCAGCTATTTTCTATCGATGTCATCGATAAAGAATTTGATGCTATTATACACTTACTAAATACAGGCTATGCACCTAAAGGTTATTCAACATGGAAAAAGAAACAACTAGTTGTCAAGGCCTCAAACCACGTGCTGATCGCAGACAACTCTATAAGTTAGGACCAGATGAAATATTGTGTCGACGCATATTTCATCATGAAAGGCAGTGGGTAATGGCTGAAGCACATGCGGGTGTTTCAGGATGACACTATGCATGGAAGGCAACGATGCGTAAGATTTTGCAAGTGGGACTCTGGTGGCCAATGGTACATATGGATACAAGGAAATACTATTGTGATTTCAATAAGTGTCAAAGAAAGGGGAAACCATTAGGACGTGATGAAATGCTACTTGTGCCACAAATTACACTACATGCCTTTGATAAATGGGCAGTGGATTTTGTCAACCCTATCAGTCTGTCAGGGAAATGGACTGGTGCGCACTATATTATAACTGCCATAGATTACTTGACAATATGGGTACAAGAGACACCCGTGAAATATTGTACCACCGCAACTACGGTGAAGTTCCTTTTTGAAAATGTAGTCACAAGGTTTGGTTTCCCAATAATCCTTATCAGCGACCAAGGTACACATTTTGTAAATAAGCTAATTGTTAAACTGATTGCAGAATTCCAAATCCACCACAAGAAGACAACATCGTGCCATCCTCAAGCAAATGGAACCATGGAGGCCTTCAATAAGATACTATAGAATTCTTTGACTAAGGTCTGTAATGTGTGCGAAGATGACTAGGACCAAAAAGTCTCAGCAGTATTATGGGCCTACAGAACAACATGCAAAAGACTAACTGGATACACTCCTTTTCGCTTAGTCTATGTACAAGAAACATTTGTGCCTATGGAGTACATTGTGCCAAGCCTGCATTTTGCTACACTCACAGAGATGACAGACACTGATGTTGTAGAGGAAACACTGGCATAGCTGATTCAATTGGAGGAAGAACGCTTCATTGTGAGATTCCATCAAAACATAGAAAAACAACATCAAAAAGCATGGCATGACCGCCACATTAGGAAAAAGGAATTCAAGGTCTATGGACTCATTCTTATGTATGAAAACAAGCATCTCAAGCACCCAGGTAAGATCAAAACACACTGGTTAGGTCCGTATGTAGTTGCGCACATTACTGAAGCAGGCGCAGTAAAGCTACATAAGCTGGATGGAACACCGGTTGCAGGTATGATTAATGGCAGCCTCTTAAAACCATACCGCGATGACTGTGGTGCGGCCCCATAAGTCTGAGGTTCATAGCTAATATATATATGTGCTATAACTCCACTAACTAGCTAAGAGACAACTGGAGGGAGGTGGTAGATAGCTAGTAGGCACTGAAGGTCCATTAAAAGCATGAGAATTTCAAAAATGATTTGGCGCTAGTAAAATTTTAGTAGCATTAAGTTGGAAAGTCCAAGGAGAAGGGTGGTGGTATTTTAGGTCCCATCCGCCATATTACCCTTAATTTCCCTATCATGTGCATGATGGAACCCAAGTGTGCAAGTAAAGGCGACGAAGGATGAGCCCATGTGCTCCGTTAGATGATCCATCATTATGACTAGTCAGCTCGGGGGCCTGTCACCTATAAAAAGTAGTTAACCCCTGTCATTGTAACCTTTGTAGTGCCTTGCCGAGCTAAGAAACTAGAGAGCCAAGCATACTGAGTGAACTTGAGCCATGCTCTAGAGCCAAATCCTATGCTCATTGATTTATCCATTGATACTAAGGATTCCACTGTTTCATTAGCCTTACCCTACCCGATTTTAGAAGCACCATACATATTTGAACCAACTCGACCTACCAAGAAGATGAAGAAGACTCATACTAAGCCAAGGATGCCTTCAAAGCCGAAGATAGTGCAGAACCCACCATAGAGGTCACCCCACCCACCACCACCATGGGGCCAGCTTGTGCAGATGCCTGCAACCCAGGCACCAGTACAACTGGCTAAAGCCCAAATTTTTATATCCAGAGCCCCATCTAGTGTAGACCTCCTCACTTCCTATGGCCTCGTAGAAAAGATACCAAACACCCACAGAGATTACCTGGTTTCACCACCGCCATCACCTCCAGAAGAAGAGTGGATGGATGAAGAAAAGAACTTACTCCCTCCATATGTCTCACCAAGGAATCCAGGTGCCATAACAGTAACGGTGGACATATCGAAACTATTACAATATCTCGTTATTCCAGAGGGTGTCAGGCAGCCGTAGGATCCCATCAGTCCCAAACTCCAGGAATTAAATTTTTAGGACTACGACACTAGGAAACAAGACATGTCCAGAGATCAATTCATGGTCGTGAAGGTCGGCGAACTATTGAATGCAGATGTTGTCTCTACAATGGAGTATGCGCGTAGATTGGAGTAGTCTGGTATCTTAAACCTGCTCCTTATGCCCCATTTTGGCCGCTCTGGCCCGGTCTGGATGTATTTCAAGCATTTACTGGTATGCTTCCATGGTGGATACCTATGGCTGAAGAAACCATATGAGGTAACAGTGGACCTGATATCGGCCATTACATGTCTTCTATGGCAAGGACTCGACCCATCCCCATACCTGCACAAGGAGGGGGAAAATCTAGACAAAAATGACATGAATACCAAGTATCAGCTTCTCCGCGGTGGAAACAGCTTCCTCCTTAGCTCCATTGATGAGAGTGTTGTAAGATCTGCAACAAAAATCTTGTGCAGTAAGGTCCTACGCAAGATGAGGTATACTAAGTGTACCACTACAATAGTAGAGCTAGCATAAAAGTGTGCGCAAGGAGTGCACATTAAATGGTCCCAGTTCCTCATGAATGAACTAATAGATGATGCACAGGAAGCATAGGAACATCCCATGGAGAAGTTTCACTTCTCGTGGATTTTAGTTTTAATCTCATTTGTGGTATGGGCTCTGCCACTAGATTATTAACCCATGGATATCCCAGTAAGGCTCCTCTTCATGCCATACCAAAACCTCTGGAAACACAAGGACAATAAGCGCAAGACTAGTTCCAGACTTACATTCTTTCTACAAGCCTGAAAGGCTTAGGCAGATTGTGCACAAGCCTTACCGATTGAATCCTGTGATGGTTACCAAGTACCTATTCATTCAATTACATGCAGTGCCGCACAACATCATCCTACATCTGCATGAGGATCCCAAGAAGCAGGAAATTTTGACATTCTTCATCCTCCGAGATGCGGATATCGAACAAGAAATCAAATATTGGCCTAAAGAATGGCTTAGCCGTCATGGGGATGTTCCTACAGGGCAGCAAGTGCCGCAGGGGGATCCACAAGAGAACCCAAACTAGGACTGCATCAAATTAGGATGGCTCCCAAGAAGAAGAAGCAGAAGGAGAGAAACACGACCCGCCCAGTTTCGACGAAGAAAACCCTCCAACTAATGAATAAGTGAGCGTTGAAAGGACCGGAAAAAGGAAGGGTAAATAGCCCATGGAGGAAGATGAAGAGGCCTTGGCCATCTTACATAGGAAGAAGAAGAAGGCTAACTGATCCCAAGTAATGGGCATAGAAGATAAGGATCTAACCCTTCTCAATGAGGCAGTCGCCAAAGTATCTGAGAAAACCTTGGGTAACCTCACAAGTCGGCAAACCAATTGGACCGCTTCCATCACTACAAAAGTTAATTGGCTGGCCGAGACCGTCGCAAAAGTGAGAGACACCATATAGGATGAAACTTATGGTGTATACCCAGTAGACACTCTAGAGATGCCATTGCTACTCTTGCACTTAAGAATAGAAATGCCTGTGCGGGAATTTTCTATAGAAGAAGCAAAAAAAGAGGTAAGTTTCCATAGCTTGGACACATTGATCTTGGATTTCTCTCAGCTAACATTACCGTAGATATATTCCATTTAGCATGACGCTGCCATAGAATTCAAAATCCAGAAAAATGCAGTTGCATATCAGCAAGCCAAGGAAACTAGGAATGCAAAGGAGCGCAAGAAAGTTATCAAGCTCTAGTAGGAAGACCTAGAAGCCCAAGCCCAAATGCAGGCTTCATTGGAACAAGCTATAAAGGAGGTAGTCGTGCAACTGTTAGAAGAGGAGAAAGAATTCTAGGTAGAACCTCTACACCAGCTGAGGCAACTATCCAAACTGACTGCAGACCTCATGAAAGAGGTCCAGGAGATGAAAACCAACCAACAACCGAGCACACCCCCTGAAGTGCTGCAGCAAAGGCAACAATCAACAAATCAAGTTGTTTCCCAGCTTAGGGAAGCCAGGAACATATCTGCAGAAGAAATGGAAGTAATTACTCCGACATGGGAACAACTCATTGACGATGAGACTACAGAGCAACTTGCCGAACAAGTGCAACAACTAGAGCTACAGATATTGGCAGTGAAGGCCGAGATTAAGAAGCCACCAACCAAGGATAAAATTGCTAGAGGCATTGAGATTAAGCAGCTCCTAGACAAGGCAAGAGCTCTACGCAACCAGGAAAACATGCGCAACAAGGAGATGACTGAGCACCAGGCCGAAGCTGAAAGGGTTGTTGATGTATATGTAACTTCATAATGTATTTCACTTGTATTTATTATATATTGTAACCCGAAGTTTATTTTGGGATGTAATTGAGTCATGTCATGCCCCGATGTTCCTATCGGGAAGATCTATAATGTAAACAAGTCATGTCAAGTCATTGCGGGTAACCCTCCTATTGGTTAAGGGTTAAAGTTCCTGCAATTTCGAGACACTAGGGTTATTAGACTCTCCTAGAAAGGTAGGCCCTAGTAGGGTTTAGTCAAGTCAGGAATTAGTATAAATAGAAAGATGGCCTTTGTATTTATCAAACATCTCATATTCCACATCCAGTATGAAAAAGGACTGGCTCTATGAAGACACATCTAGTATTAAAAAGGACTAGCTCTATGTAGATCCCACATCCATTATGAAAAAGGACTGGCTTTGTGAAGACACATCTAGTATGAAAAAGGAATAGCTCTGTGTAGATCCCACATCCATTATGAAAAAGGACTGGCTCTGTGAAGACACATCTAGTATGAGAAAGGAATAGCTCTGTGTAGATCCCACATCCAGTATGAAAAAGGACTGGCTCTATGAAGACACATCTATTATGAAAAAGGACTAGCTCTGTGAAGACTCGTCTAGTATGAAAAAGGACTAGCTCTGTGTAGATGCCACATCTAGTATGAAAAAGAACTAGCTCTGTGAAGACTCATCCAGTATGAAAAAGGACTGGCTCTGTGTAGATGCCGTATTAGTATGAAAAAGGACTAGCTTTGTGATGATACATCTAGTATGAAAAAGGACTGGCTCTGTAGATGTACATCCAGCATGAAAAAGGGTTGGCTCTATAGAAATTCCTATGACGAGAAGAATCAAGAGATAGCACTTGTGATGATCCAGATCAAGTGATGATGATCCAAATCTAGTGATGATGATCCAACAGTGATGATCCAGATCTAGTGATGATCCATATCCAATGATGAAGATGACTTGAACATGAAGATGACTTGAAGATGACGAGGACTCGATGATGATCCAGAAGATACAGAGAAGAAGACTTGTGCTGAAAATTGTGTCGAAATAATACCTTCCTAGTTAAGAGGGAGTGTTGATGTATATGTAACTTCGGAATGTATTTCACTTGTATTTCTTATATATTGTAACCCAATATTTATTCTGGGATGTACTTGAGTCATGTCATGCCCGGATGTTCCTATCGAGAAGATCTATAATGTAAACAAGTCATGTCAAGTCATTGTGGGTAACCCTCCTATTGGTTAAGGGTTAAATCCCCCACAGTTCTAGGGCACTAGGGTTATTAGACTCTCCTAGAGAGGTCAGCCCTAGTAGGGTTTAGTCAAATCGAGAATTAGTATAAATATAGAGTTGGCCTCTCTATTTATCACACATCTCATACACACTCAAGTGTAGAGCATAGTTGAGGAAGGATAAGACATTGGGGCTAGATAGAAAGAAGGTTACTACTGTCGGGAGATCACCTTACTATTTTGTGTTCTACTTTTGGTGCTAATTCTATCTCTGAGGAAGTTGCAGGGTTTTCACCATTTATGGTTTCCCCGAGGATAAACACTTTGTTCATTGTCTCTTGTGTTTGATTGTTGTGCTTGTTATTCTCTCAGTTAAAGATCCTAATGTATTGCTAGCTTAATGATAAAAATCTAACAAGGGTGATAGGGTTAATTCAGCCTGTCCAATAGCAAATCCACAAGTTCACTCAGGCACTGGCCAATACCTCATTGGAACACCCTAGCAACGACGGAGTGCAGGATCTTGAGCAGTAGGCAGATGAATATTACAGAGAGATAGAACGGCTTACTCCCATTTTGGCCCAATTCCAACAGAAGGTTGGAAGTGAAGAACAGCCTACACTAGAAGGTGCAACCAATGCTGTGAATGTAGAAGAAAAAAGGAAGAGAAAATATACCAAGAGAAAAAGGAAGACAAAGGTAGGAAGGAGGATGAAGCAGAGCAAGAAGAACATGATCAAGAAGGCCCGTACCATACACAGGAAAAACCTATGGACATAGACTTCTTAGAAGAGGCTAAAGAAGAAATTGTATAGCCCCAAGCCTCAACATCTAAAAAAAACAAGGTCTGCAAGCTAGGAGATAGAATAAGTTGTGCAAGGAAAAAAAAAACTTTTTGCAAAGGTTGTCGCACAGATCGCGCCTCCTCATATGTCCCTTTCTTCATGGCTTGGGACGAGCCAGCTGACATTATTGGGGGCCTATTGGCCTAGGAAAATAGCACAAGGAAGAAGCTCACACACAAGCAAGCAAAGAAGATGTGTCGTGCGCATGACAGAAAAAAAAGGATGATCATGAAGAAAGGAAAGGACCCGCCAAGGTAGAATAGAGAGGTGCGAGACGAAGGAAAGGAAATCACAGAAGCACGCAAATGATAACGGCCAGAAAGCGATAGGTCCAGAATCCAGATCATGGTCATTTATGGTGGTGTAAGCCTACACCTACACACATATGAGGGGGTATTTGTAAGTTAGCCTGATTGTGCCTCGTTTCAAGTCATGATCACCATAGTTGTAGCCTGAGGGGCGGCTGATGGTGATAATTAATAGACTGTTGGTATGCAGTTGGCCCCACATGGTCATGTAAAATAGTATAAATAGGAGAGATGAAATAGTTAGAAGGTTGTATTTTAGTTGCTTATTATTGATTGTGATTATATTTTAGGTCAGTTTCTAGTGGTTGTTGGTCATTTGGTGCTAATCCATAGTTAATGATGCCATTTTTACTGTAATGTTATAGAGATTAGAAGAAGAGAAGGCTCAGGAAGATCCTAGCAGTGATAGGAGGTTGATGAGCCGTGGTTCTGGCTATTGTGTGCACGGACTGCTAGGAGTAGATGTAGGGTACAAGAGCAAACCAGAGAGCATGCGAACCATAAGTTTAAGTCTTAAATACATATCTTAAGATCAGCTTGCATCCCGCAAACTCCAAGGTGTTGTATCCTTTTCTCATACCAAATGAAGAGCACCTTGGTGGTTTTTCCCAGATGGGTTTCCATGTTATCTCTTGCATTTAAATGAATTATTGATGTGGTGAATGTTTATGTGAATGGTTGTTATTTGCTTTCTATATAATGCTAAATGTTGCTTAAATCTTTGATGTTATCATGTAATCAGTAGACGAATGATTGGAAAGGTGTCATTGAAATGAACATGTATATATCGGACTATATGCTTCTATGTTGAGTCACGACATGAGTCATAGGTCTGTTGGTATGAGTCATTTGCTCCACAGAGGTTGCACTAATTGTAAGGTGGAAAGGAAGGTCAAGTCACACACGATCACATGTATTTATGCCCGGTTGCACAAGACTCACTCCTCTGTCCATCCATTCTATTTCCTTCATTGATATCCTTGGCTACGAGCTAAGGGACTATAATCCCTCGACAATTGTCGAAACATGGTTCTAGTGGTTACCCATCAAAGAGGTATCTTGGGTGAGACTGTGCCTGCTTCACAGGTGTTGCCAACGGGGCTTGCTCTATCGGGTCGGTATCTCAACTATTTGGTGGGCTAACAGGTTGCGTAAAACCTAGGTCGTGCGAGTTAATAAAAGTGGCCAATAAAGAGGATCTGGAGCACATGAGTATTTTAAATGTTTGTATTGATTAAGAGGCTCTGGAGCACATGAGTTATGAAACTTTTGTGTTGAGCAGGAAGCTCTAAAGTACATGAAAATATCAGAATTGGAAGTCTTGGGAATAATCCCTGGAGCATTCCAAGTTGATGTTGAACATAAGCTCTAGAACATTAGATCCTTCACCATGTATCCCTAGGTGTATCCAAAAAATACATCCTAGCATTAGTGTTGAGCGAGGATCTCTAGAATTGCACTAAGTTTGTAACTCCCTGTTTCTTACCATTGAGAATGGGCTCTGGATAAACACTAAGAATTACTAAAAAATTAATATGTTGAGTGAAAATGACTCTGATAAAACATTGATCACATCTTAGTTATTTTTAAATGCTTAAATGAAATTTCCAATTTATGTATCTCATCAAGTACTAAAGAAATACCATGTTAAACGGGGTACTCCAACATACAAGGAGATTTAGAGTTGCATAAACTAGTTGACCTAGCCCCTACCTAAAGGCCTTAATAAATAAGTGACTATAAGCTAAAATAAAAGTGTCATGTGACTAGGGATCATGCTATATGATACCTAAAATAAAAATGTTAACAAAGATATATATATTACACATAATATTTTTTACATAATATGTATAAAAGAGTAAGTACAAGTAATAATACTAATAACTATGAATAATAATGAAAGGATCTATATATTATTATTATTACTGATATTAATTAAATATTAAATACCTATAAGAGTCAAAGTAGGAACTAGTCAAAATTTCCTAAGTTAAATTTAAATAAATATTAAAATTATCTAAATAAAGTAAAAAGAGTTATTTCAAGAAAACAAATGATTCTCGATTTAACTTCCGCTTTTCCTGAAAATTTTGTCTATAAAGACCCAAGCCAAAGAGAGGCTTGGGGATCTTTGGATTATTCCATAATTCTACCTGATTATTCTCAAGAGAGTTCTTGGAGAACATTTTTCCTAAGAGGAAAATGAAACTGATACAAACCTGTTATCCCAGATAGGGAAGCCTTACCTTAGGACCTATAAGCTAGTTGCATGTTGGAACCAGCTCGGGGGGATCCAGATTGAAACCATAAATGATTTCGGGTCATGGGTTGGTGGAACATGGTAGTTCCCAAGTTATTCGGTTAACTGAATAGAGGTTAGAACTGTTTATGTCCTCGTTAATGTTGTCTGTCTGAGTGTGCAGGATTTCCATCCATTAAAATAAGCTTCAACTTGTAGGTATAATGTTTCTTGATTTTCCCTATATTCTATACAGCTTTTCTTAATAAATAAAGGGATTATATTATGGAAGAATGAATAGAATCTATTTGTTGTAAATAGATTAATTTCTTTACATGAAATTAAAAGAATCTAGGTTTGTTTTAGTTTAGATGTTCATACAAACCCTAGTTATAGATATTTTGTTATAGGATATTATAGATCAGATTTATTATTAATTAAACTGTCATATATTCTTTTGTCAGTTTTCAAAACTGTTGTTCACGATTAAACACCCTTGTAACCTAGGGTCTGGGGTTACCAACTTACTTCTAAACTTGTAGACAATTAGCTTTAGTGAAGCACAGAAACAAAATAGGAAGAAATATTGGACTCACCCGATTACCGATGGTTGATCCAAGCTTGATCTTCTTCTACTCTACTTCTCTCCAAAGCTTTCAGTGATGCACCTCCTTCACCTGCAAAGAGAAAATTCTCCAAGCACAATCTTATACATGTATATATAATAGGTTATATAAACAATATATCTAGTGCTTAATCGAATATATTCATCAACCATAATACATCAAAGAGACTCACATTAGAGGAAATTTCAACTCAAAATGGGCCTCCTAAAATAAATTAATAAAATAATAGTTAAAATAATAAAATAATATTTATTAATTTTGGAGGAAGAAAAGAAAAAAACTACTTTTTTGTTTGTATTTTCGACATATCTCCCCATGTTTTTACTTAAATTTCGATCGAGAGAGATTTTTAGATGCATAATTAAATTCCGCATCCAACGAGTACCCATTGGCATACTTTTGATGGACCCTCCTACCCCAAAAACAAGAAATACCTGAAAAAACGTGATGATGATGTCATCACCACATTTTTCAGGTATTTCTTGTTTTTGGGGTAGCGGGGTCCATCAAAAGTATGCCGATGGGTAATCATTGGATGTAGAATTTAATTCTGCATCCAACGAGCTCTCCCGATCGAAATTTTAGTAAAAACACGGGGAGATATGTCGAAAATACAAACAAACAAAAAGTAGTTTTTTTTATGATACCTATTGTTATAGCGTATTTCACCACACTAGGTGAATCACACATTGTATGGCCTTCCCCTGTCCCGCTGCAGACTCATTATCCCCTATGGACCACTTTTTGTCTTTTGATGTATCATTGACCATCCCTAAAAACATTAGAAAAATGATATACGCGGCCTTTCCCCTGATAACCGCGTACATACGCGGATATTCCCTCTATAGTCGCGTACATCGGGATGTGTACATAATCCAAATCCTTTTGGAGTTTTCCTTGACTTGGATCTGACTCATATGACTCCTAGCCTTCCATATGCCTTGAGATCGCACGGATTTGACCTTTCAGTATCCCTTGTGAAGCTATATAAGGAACCCCTTGGTACATTGAAGAGGTAGATAAGAGAGAATTGAGAGTAACGAAACTATAGTCCATTATTGCTAGAACTTATGCTTGAGTCTGCATCCCTTTGTCCCTTGGAGCACTTTTGTGTTCTTCCCAAGCTTTCCTTTTGCTAGTGAGCTTGCTATCTAAGTGATGGAGGATTTAAGTGGTGGAGGCCCAAGTGGGGGATTCAGTTTCTCTGGTTCGCAGACGTGCCGTCAAAGGTTGTCACTTGCAATCTCTGATTTATATTAATAGAAATATCTTTTCCTGTCCAGTAATGTGTATTTGAATGAATATTGTATCCATTGGAATATGTCAAATGCTTCTACATTATTGATTATATATGCTAGAATAGATCGAACACCATGATATATAGTATGCTTGTATTGTTTACTTGTTGTTGAGAAAGTAATACATCAATTCAAGCTGAAGTTGGAAAGCTCAACGGGGATCTGCTTCAACCGTTCGGAATAAGGTACGAGGTTCGATCCTTTAGTGTTAGACATTTTATTTCTATTGCATATTGGGAAAGATTGATTCTGGAGTCTAGCTGTCTGTTGTGGTACCCCAAGCCATAGGAATTTCTCTCCGTAACACCTATCCCCAAATTTATATTAGAAAAGTGTTTAAGACCTATACGGTATTTCAAATTTAAAGCAATTTCATTGTCTAACACATGATGACATGGAATTTGAGTTAAAGTTAAAAGGCCCATTTTGAGTTGAAATTACCTCTAATGACACAATGTTGGAAGAAGAATTCTCTTTATTAACAATCAGTGAATGATATAACTGTATAACCCAACGCATGAGACAAGGACTCCTCTGCAACCAAAGGACTCTGAGTTCTATTGCTCCAAGACTTCTGAAGATATACCACCAACATAACTTTTCTCTCCAAAATTGATTGATTAATTCCCTCCCCAACGCCTCTATTTATACTTTGGGAAATAGAGTAGTTTCGAAGGTTGAGGAGGTGGAGATGGTTGAGGTAGTTAATGATTAAGGACCAACTAATCTCCATTAATTGTGATTTATATTTTTTAAGGTCGAATGGAGATGTACACGACTGTTAATATGGGAAACCCGCGTATAACACACAAGTTGCTTAAAGGAAACCCACGTATGCATCTGTATACGGGTTGTAATGGAGATAGTAGCGTACAGTACGCAAGTTGTCAATGGGAATAGTCTTGTACATACGCGAGTTTCAATGAAGATAGTCACTTACGGCAATCAACACTTAGAAAAATAATATGGCAAGCTGGTTGAAGGGTAAATGCATCTCATGTCATTCCCATCTATAGTGTTTTGGAAAACTTCAATCCTAAAATGTCCTTTTGTGTACCAACATAAGGAATGTCGGCACTCGGACAGAGAAGTGTCATTTGGGTTGATAACAGATGCCCCTAATGTGTGAGGTCAGAGGAAAGCGATGGCCGAAATACATTATAATCTTAAACTTTGGAGAACTCAGAAGTCCAATGGAGCAGATGTAGTACCTGAAACAAATACATAATAATGTCATATACAAAGTCATATATGAGGATGCTATGTTCAATTTACTGGAACACTATCTCCTTTACAATATTTGAGTACATCATATAGTATGGGTACAAGACCACATATATTACAAAGGTGGATCGAAGCCACAATATACAAATAATGACGAGTCTTCAAAGATCTGGAAACTGTGTAAGTGACCACAACATAATCTTGCGCAACTTAGTCCATAGATATGAAACTAAGGTCTTCGTAAAAAATATCCCAAAGATCCAGTAAAATCCAAGCCATGTGAATAGATGTTATTGAAGTTGAACATGGATAGGATTCAACAGATTGTCAACCAATAGGTGATAATTGACAACTAAAGCAAAGGAATTCACCAATAATGAAAGTGAATCCTAAGGTACAATCGTCAAAACTGTAGGTCTTCATCGTCAGGAAGTGCTGATGCAGAACCATACTGTGATAAGAAAGGAAATAGATCCTCCAACGAATCACAAGAGTGACTAGGAACTGGGTAAAGGAAGGGAGACACAAGTAGTAACAGATATGACAATGATGGAATCAGGATATAGATCAGACACAGGGTTAAGTCCTTGAATAGTGAGCATGACACAGATATGACCCAAGGAAGCTTTTAACTTTATAGATAGTACAACTAGACTTATCTATCATGTAGGAGACATGATCATATTCCCCAGGTAGAAATGACAAGAGGAGGAGTAAGAAAATTGAAGTAATAGCTGAACTGAAAGTGAACACTGAGACATGAGTATTGAAAAAAACAGAGAGTTCTTTGTTCAATGATGACATGCTGCCACTAACTGAGAACCGAAAGAAAACTTCTTCCTTACCTTCCGTGTTAAATTTTAACGATTCCAAGAAAGTCAACTCAAGTCTCTCTTCATTTTTGACAAGCTTAAAGAGAAGAGGGAATAATGCTTGATAATGTCACTGATTCATGGATTTTATGAGCCTGAACTAGTACATGCTCACTTGGTGTTTTCACATTTAGAGAGTCTGAAAACTCCAAAGAAGACTCCAGGGGGGTCCTTTTTCGTCCAATTTAGTCTCCTGAGGCCGAAAAAGTATAATACATACAACAGAAGAACTCTCTTAACTTTTGTAGAAGAAAAGGTGAACATTTTTTGTACTTAGTTAAGGAGGTATGAAAAAGGTTAAATTACCACCTACCCAACGCTCCTTTGAGAGCAGCATATAGCTTGAGTTTCATGAGTGTGAAGTAAAGCAAGATCACTCGCAAAGATCCATTTGAGTAGGAGAAATGGGGCTTACAACAATAAACGTGATACTTTGTTCTTGGTTTTTAACGAGCATGACAAAGACAAAAAGTACACTTGGAATCTTTTTCATGTTTAGGTCCAGAGCATGAAAAAGAGAAAACTAAGCTCATACTAGGAGTTCCTTTTCTGTAAGTTTAGCCCCTTAGGTCTGGAAAAGTGATAAACCTATACCTGAGAATACTCTTCTCAATTCCGTAGAAAAGATAGTGATCCTTTATCATATTATTCCACGTGGTCCAAAAAAAAGATAAACTACCACCAATGTGGATTCCCATTCACATATTCTTAACAAGCTTGAATGAACAAGTTTAGTTGAAAGTCAAGTCTATTTTGAGGAGTTAGACCTGGGCCTAAAGAAACTCGATAAGGAAAGGGAGTCCTATAAAGGGATAGCTTGTAAAAAGAGACCAAAATGAGGCTCAATTTGGTGTGAAAAATAGCTAAAAAATATTCCCCTGAACCTATGACAGCTGGAGCATGAGTATCGAAAAACAATAAATAGGTTCTAAATGAGGATACTCATGGGAGGAAGGTCCTATTCCATAGAAGAACAATGGTAAGGACAAGGAGCTACTGGTTAAAAATACCATAGTCCGTGGTCGAAGTGTTAATACTAGGATTAAGATGGAGTAGGTATAAATGAAAAATGCATGTCAAATGACCAAAAACCATCCTATTGTTAAATTTGAGCATATAGATCTGTAGACAAACACACAACTGACAAAGAAGATCTCACAATTTACTCAGCCATTGAAGAATGAAACAGTGCAAAAGGCTTGCAGCTGTGAATGCTTTCATTAATCAAAAAAGTAATCCAGATAGATAATTACAATGAAGTACAATGGCTTTAATAGCCACAAGAAATTTGAATCCACATGAGGAAGTTCGAATTGATTAGACTCTACTTGACTGTAGGTAACCAAGACTTGTCTAAATCACTATTAGAGGACCCAGTAGTTAACTGTCCTTGTCTAAATCATAACCAGAGTTCTAAAACACAACCAAGTGTTACATTTAGTATTAAATAATGGTTAACTGAATGTGGTAGGTGAGAAAAACGACCCACATGTGTGCAATTAATTAAACCATTATTTAACTGAATGTAGAGAGCTAGAACTGAATGTAACTGACTCCTAACTTGGCTTGACTAGTCATTAACTGAAGTGAACTGACCTTGGTTGGTTTCGACACTCCCAGTTGCTTCCTAAATTGTAGGGATTGATCTAGGAGACTCCTAAACTTATGCAATCAAGTGCAATAAGTGGTAGTGAGCCTCAATTAGTGTTCCCCACACTTTGGTAACTGAAACATGTGCCCCAATTAGGTCAAGTTTAACCAATGGTGCTAATGACTATAAATAGACTGGATGGACTCCCGATTTAGACATGACTCCCGATTTAGACATATGACCAAATTTGGACAAGGGAGGATTAATAATCCTAACACCTATATGAGCAAAAACAACTTAAAGACGACCATAAACCTGTCACATGGAAGAAAATAGATGGTATTAGTTTAAAAATTATGAACTATAGGGAAAAAACCCACTTTAGAAATAAATTTTCTAAATAGTTCAAAATATGAATAAAAACTCATGATTTTGATTTTTAACCATAAAAGACAAGTTTATACCTCTACCTTCAATTGCTCAGTGTGGACGATTTGGTGGACCATTCTCAAAACCGCAAGTGTTAGGTAAAACTATACTTCATGCTCTTTCATTTGATCCAAGTAATTGTTAATTTTGAGCCCTAATTTCATGTTTTTAAGCGCCCTCAAAGCAGGAAAGCTATGTACGCAGGTATGGTATGTTAATAGTCATGTACATGCATTCTATATGCAGGTTTCCTGAAAGACAGTCGCGTACAATACACGACTTGCCTAAAACACAGTCATGTGCGCTACGGGAGGTATAAAAAGAATGTGTAGGGTTATAAAATTCAAATTTTACATGAATATAATGGTTTGCAATTGCTTGTTTATTAGATTGAAAGATGGTGCTTGAGTGGAGGGAGTGGGAACATGAAGACATGGACCAAGAAGCTCTTCAAGATGCCTCCATAGTGAATGTTTTATGTCAAAGTGGGTTATTAAAGTTTTTCTATGCCTCACCTATGCGGGCCAATGTCCACCTCTTAGAGTTCTTGATAAATTATTGGGATCATGATTTGGGCATGTTCGACCTTCAAGGTGAGTATTTAGAGATTACTTCAAAGGATGTCTATTTCATTGCTGGTTTATCACGATGGGGAGCTCCGGTGAACTTGGAAGGCACCGACAGAGGCGGTGACCCTCTAAGTGTCTAGAACTATATTGACATATACTACGAACTAGGCACTCAAAAGAGGGGTAGGTGCATCCCTATTGTTCGCATTCGTAACTTTCCTTTACAGGTGTTGACGAGCACTATAGTGAGGGTTGCAGGGTCATCATCACTTCACCTTGCAACTCAAAACCAGATGATACTAGCAGTAGACTATATGCAGGGAGCCCTATATGACTGGTGCTCGGGAGTGATCCCAATAATGAGAAAACAACTCTATGAATGCAAAAGAGGTAGGAGGAATAATTTTGGTTATTCCAGCATATTAGTAGCCTTCTTCTTTGAGAGAGTGCTAGGTTTAAGTCCTGCAGTGCCACTACCATTTTGTTCTCCCCGTCAACCTAGGCTAAGTAGGTGGGAAGATATCTTCATCTACTAGGGAGGTGATGGATCGGTTCAGAGTGTCTATGATGATGACTTCTAATTTTGGTGGGAGCGACAATTGCCAGCTTTGGACCAGTTTCCATATGCTGGATTAGATTTTTGTGGTGATACTGACCTCGTCCTCCCTCTAGGAGGAGCATGGGGAGAGTTAGGTAATTTTTATTTTCAAAATTTCAAAATTTTTATGAATTTTAATTATAGAGATATATACATATGTATAAGAGTTCTAGTCCTTTCAAAAATGTCAAAATGCAGATATTGGACTAGTCCACGCTGCTGGGAATCCACGGTTGTATGTGTGTCCTGTTTTGGGAGAGGATGAGGGATTGATTAGGGTTCTTGAGGGGAAGCTGGCTAGGCTTACCCAGAAAGTACCTACCTTACAGATTGAGCACATCCCTTCCATCATGCAAGAACTAGTAGTTGGTGTACCACCTGTCTGAATACGTCTTCTGAGATGAGTAGCCAGAGCAGTACTTGTGTACACAGATGTTGTTGAGGTTGCTAAAGCCAAGGAGGCTGAAGAAGCCTAAGTGCAGGGTGATCGGGGGGGGGGCAGGGTGGTCAAGCTTAGACCTAGGAGCATTTGATGGGATTTTATCGATATTTTGTATATTTTTTGTATATTATACAGTTATGACTAGATTTGAGGATCATAGACTTGACCTATCTATATGGACAGATATTCACACACACACACACACACACACACACACACACACACACGCGCGCGCACACACACACACACACACACACACACACACACACACATATATATATATATATATATATATTTGCTGATTTATTTACAAATGTTTTTAATGTGTCTGCTGTATATTTTTATGTAAAATGTGTTAAATGCCAATCCAAGATATCATTAGCATATGCATCAGTTAATGAATTTTGATTTCTTGGAATGTGATTGAATGTAATGAACTCAAAATTTGTTTCCAATAGTCTAACTTGCATAAACTGACGTAATAGAATAGGGTTCCGGACCTGATAAACCCAATTGAGCTGAGAAACCACCAGCTGAGAGTCCAGTTGGACTTCCAGCTGAGTGATGCCATGTGACAAAGCATCCCATAGAAGCTCAATGATGGCCCTGTATTCAGTGACATTATTTGTAGCAGGACCTAAGCAAGCGCCAGCTAAATTACAAGTGTGGCAACTGGCGCCATCATAGAAACCTACGAACCACTCGAAAGACATCTGTAACAACCAGCAGATGGTATAAAAACACAAACCGATGACCTATTGTACATAAAAATATATACAACAATATACAAGAAAAAGTGCTAAGCCTAAGCATGGTACTTTTTTAGGTAGAGCCCATTTCTAGGCTCATCTAGCTTATTCCCATTGAAATAAATCAATTCATATGCACCCTTATTTAACACCTTTGACACAATATAAATCCCCAACCACATAGAGTTGAATTTTCCTACCCCCAGGGGTTCTTTGTCTTGGTCCCAGAGCAAAACAAGCTCCCCTTCAGAGAAAATTCGAGGCTTGACCAATTTATCATATTGGCTTTTGACCCTATTTTTATGAGCTTGGTTTGCTATCAGTCCATCCCTACACTATTCATATAGATGTTCTAAATGTAATAGATGTTCTTCCATCTTAGTCATATCAGGTAACACATGAATAGGAATTCTTAAGGACGAGATTTCACATTCAATCGAGGTAACGACTTCCACTCCATGAACGAGTTGGAAGGGGGAAAACCCCATAGTAGTGTTTACATTGGTCCGATATGCCCAAAGTGCGGGATATAGCATGATATGCGAGTTGGAACGGGCTGCATATGATAGTACGTTTGAGGATAGTTTTCAAATTTTTATTAACAGCCTCGAGTTGACCATTTGCTTGAGGATAGAACGGAGATAAATGTTATTTTCTAAATCCTAGCATAGTGGTCAATTGAATCATCATGCTATTTTGGAAATGACTACCATGGTCAATGACAATCACTTTAGGTATACCGAATCGTGCAATAATTTTATTGAATACGAAAAACGTTGTAGTTTCCCCTTCAGCTTTAAAGGTGGGAATTGCCTCTGCCCATTTCATAAAATAATCTACAACAACAATGATATATTTGTGCCCCCCTACCGAGGCTGGGTTACACGTCATCAATCAATCCCCCACTTCATGAAGGGGCCCACTGAGATGACGGGAAATAACGGAGCAGGATGTGACCGCATATTTTTGGTGTAAAGATGACAAGGATGACAACATTTCATGGCTTCCACACAATCCTTAAAGATCGTGGGCCAGAAATAACCAGCACGTAATATATTCTAGGCCATTTCTAACCCAGATAAATGACCCCTACATGCTCCACTATGGGCATCATTTAGGATAATACCCACTTCCTCATGGGTAAGACATTGACACAAAATAGAATCTACCTCCCTACGATATAAAGTATCTCCTATAATGAGGTAGTTCTTGGCATGTAAGCATAGTTTACGTCGTTCTTCCTGTGAGAAAGCTGCAGGACACTTCAAATTCTATAGATAGATAAGTATATCTCTGTACCATGGGCCAAAGGTGGAAATAAAAAAGATGTGCTCATCTGGGAATGAGTCTTCTTCAATAGCTACATCTTAGTCTACTGGAAATTCTGGAATGAGCTCAGTGAAAAGTAAGGATTTTTTGGATTTGACAGATTGAAAATCCAAGTCAAACTCTTGGAGAATGACTATTCATTTGTTGAATTTTCCTCCAACTATGCATCGGGACAGAACATATTAAAAAGGATTAACATCTACCAATACCATCGTAGTCCTTAGTAATATGTAGTGACGTAACCTCTAAACAGCATAAACAGCTGCTAAGGCCAACTTCTCGACATGGGAGTACCTAAGTTCAGGTTCGGCTAAAGCACGAATGAGATAGTAAGCGACATGCTCTTGGAGCATATCGTCCTCCTGGACTAGGACTACCCCTATGGTCGATTCAGATGTGGCTAGATATAATATAAAATCCCTAGAGTAATCTAGCGAATGCAATAATGGTGCTGACAACAAAGCTTTTTTCAATGCCTCAAATGCGAGTTATGCAATTTCATCCCATACAAATGGGGTGTCCTATTTTAACAAGCGCATGAAACCTTTAGAAATATTTGCATAATTTACAATGAAACATTGAAGAAAATTGGACTTCCCCTATAGGATCTGAAGCTTCCTGATAGAACAAGGAGGAGGAAGATTTGCAATGGCCTCAGCTTTTAAAGGATCCACCTGAATGCCTTTGTTAGAGACAATGAATCCAAGCAGTCTCCCTGACTTGACACAGAACACACACTTGTGGGGATTCAAGTGAATTTTATAATATCTGCATCGTTCAAAAATCAAACGTAAGTGATCTCGGTGGTCGATCCTCTTATGAGAATGTGCAGGTAGATCATCAAGGTAGGGTTCGACAATGGCTTTAATATCGTGAAAGGAAAAATTCATTGCCCACTGAAAGGTTTCCCCATCATTTTTCAATCCAAAGGACATTTTCTTGTACGCAAAGGTACCCTAAGGAAGAATTAAAGTTGTTTTATGTTGGTCTTACGGTTTAATTTGAATTTGATTATATCCGGAGAAACCATCCATAACGAAAAGACTTCATTTCCTACAAAAGCATCAATAATTTGATATATAAATGGTGTGGGATAGTTGTCCTTAGGATAGGATTTGTTTAAATCTTGAAATTCAGTACATACGTATATGGTCCCTTGCTTTTTATCAACAGTAACAGGGTTGGATACCCATTTTGTCAAAGCTATGGGATAAATAAAACCGGCTTTCAGCAGTTTTTCCACGTCAACCTTCACCGCCGCCGCTTTATGGGAGTTAACAGGTCTCAAATTTTATCGAACAGGATTAGCTTCAGGATATGTTTGGAATTCATGCTAAACTATAGATGGATCAATGCCTAGAATCTCCTCATATGACCAGGAAAAAACGTCATGGAATTCCTTAAACAAGGCCGTATAGATTGCAATCTCCTTAGGAGAGTAGTTTGCGCTGATATGGACGTTTTCCACAACATTAGGATTTATAGAGATGTTGATAGGGATAGTAGTAGAAATATTTTCCATGTTCCCTTCAGCAAACATTCCTTCCCTTGGTAAGGGATTAACCGGCATATCAACATCGTCTACCAGTCTCATATGAAACTCTTGGTTCTCTATCCTATTTAACTTCGAAAGAAAATAGGATTGATGATGAAGATATTCACATATCTTATCTCGTCCGCACATGGTTTCCAGAATGGCTTCATCCAAAGGTAAAACCATATCTAAGAAATCTCTAGAATGCAAAGAGTTTTCTTCCCAAGCAGGTGGATAGGATTATTCCAGTTCCTCTAAGATTGTGAGGGGAATCAAAATGGGATCAACAGTGGTATGGGTGATAATTTGATAAGCCACTTCCCCTTTCGATAAGGGAACTTCAAGTTCAAGGTGGGGAGGGATAACCCAAGGATAACTCCTATCAACAACTATAGCTATGGACTTCCCCACACTAGTATAACCTATATAATTAATCGGAGCTAGAAAGTCAAATGTGCCCATCAATGATGTGTACATTCCTGCCCCTAAGCTCTCTAAAGTAGGTTTGACCTGATCAACCAATGGTATAGTGGGCTCATTATATTCGATGCAACCTTTATAAGTAAAATTGATTTGGTCAACAATAACCAACTTCCCTTCGTGTGGAAACACTACCACCCGAAAGTCGGCCGATGCAATAGCAGACATGGCATATTTCCAACTTCTTCCCAAGAGCAAGTTGTAATCCAAAGGTGCATCAATCACTTCTACCTCAATTGACACAATTTTCCCTGCCAGCTTAATTTCAAAAGCCGGTAGGATACCATGTGGACAGAATGACCTTCCGTCGAAAGTAGTAAGTAGGGTGTTTGACAGGATCAGCTCTAGGTATCCAAGAGCTTTCCAACATGACAAGGACATAACACATGTAGAAGCACCCTCGTCGACAACTACCTTTCCAATGGTCTTTCCACCATGGATGGCATCTATCGATAAGGATACATGATAAGGTAGGCAAATTTTGACATCAAACAAATTAAATTTCTCCATGAGACTCGATGAGTCCATACTTCCTAAAGTTGCTAAGAGTGCATCCCGCTAGGTAGGACAACTCTGTAACACTTCTAAAGTCGACATTGCACAAGGGGTTTAGGCTAAGTCTTCAAATATGGAGTAGTTTGTTGCAGCCCTAGCATTATGATTATGCAAGGTCTTCTTAAAGACACCTTTCAGTATCTTAGGCATAATTTCGGCAGGTTTCTCAATCGTGAGAGGGTTAGAATTTTCACCTGTTGACTTACCCTTCTCCAAGGTCTCTTTTTCATAGTTTTTTTTCCTGGTCTGTAGTAAAGTTTGGGATCGAACCATGTTGATATAATTGGGGTCAGGGGCATTTGGGGTGCCCCCTGCTACATTTGAAGCTGAACCAGAATTCTATCCTTGGGGAAAAGGATCCTTCAGGATAGCTAGTTGTTGACCTTTTAACATCCTCTGAGCTTGTTCCATAAGGGGACAAAGATGGGTAAGGTGATCTTCATGGCACAACTTGCGTGGGAATTTCACCTTATTCTTTTATTTCTTTCCCCCATAAGCTTTGTTTGTGGGTTTTTGCTTGTTCTGGTTTCCCTCCCCTTTCTTTCCTCTCTTCTTTTTCCCACCGAGCTGTTGATTGCCCTTCCGAGAGGTTTGTGCAAAAAAATTTGCATTTTGGGGTGAGGGGGCAGCCTTTTCTGCCTCTTCCAGAGAATGTTTGATGAACAATTGATGGAGCTATTTGGCCAAAGATTCTATAGTGGGAGAATTCATGGAACCAACCACACCATCGGTATGGGGTCCAGGCTTAGGTTTCTCTACATTGTGTGTTGGCCTAGTTGCCTCAAGGATAATCTCATATAAGATCCCAGACTAAGAATATATCAAATCTAGTTGTTGGGCCCTGAGGATAGCTTCTTCCTCACTTGTCACTCCTGAAGTAGATACATCCTTAGATATATAAGGCAATAAGGATTTAAGGAACCATTCTAGTAAGAACTCAGGAGGAATAGTGGCTTTAATAAGGATCTTATGTCTTCTCCATTCTTAGATGTGATCCGAGATATGGGTGGCCTTGTTCTGCCAAAAGGTAAACAATAAGTCCATTCCGAAATCATATCGGATAGGAAGCTGGAAGTGACTAAGAAATGCATTAGCCAAGTCCCAGAAACTGCTAAACACAGTAGAAGGCAACTCAATGTACCATTTTTCTACAATACTCGTCAAAGTTCTTTGGAACAGCCTCAACCGAACTGAATCTTCATTCAATGAGTTGGAAGAGCACTATAAATGGAAAGTGCCGGCATGAGCTCTAGGATTGTCACCAACTTTGCCTTCAAATTTTGGGATATCCAAGGGAATCTTGGTAGGGACTGGTGGCCAGGATGGATCAAGTCTCACAGGGTCATTCATCAGTTTAGAAAAATCTGGCAAGTTTAACGTTGTCAGGAAAGGAAGCTTGATTCTAACAGGAGCACTAAAAGTACCAGTTTGGGGATTAGAGAGACCTGCCCACATCTTCCCATATGTGAAGGTGGGGTTGCAGCCCCCTGCTACGGGTTGTGAAGTGGATGGGTTGCTTTAAAAAGGGTGTCATTCATAAGCCATAGGATTGTTTGTGTAAGGTGCAGTATAAGAGGTTCTAGCTGCCCCAGTGGAAATTAGGGTTTGAAATACAGGAGCAGGTATCCCTCCGCTAAAAAGAGAAAAGGGAGAGCTCGTGAATGGAGCTGAAACTAGAGTTTGAAAACCTTGACCATAAGGGTTAGTCTTTCCAAACTGCACCCCTACATATGAGGGTGTTGGGCCTACGTATGGAGTGGATGGGGGAATGTGCCCCCCATTCCAAGGAAATCCTTGGACAAAAGCAGAGGATCCTATAGGACCACTCTAGGCAGTGTTTGCAAAGGAAGCAGGAACTGTAGGTACACTAGGAATCCCAGTGACCATTCCACCAAAAGCACCTGCTAGACTTGTGGGAGCCGGTGGTTGAACCAGCTGGCTCGCTGGAGTTAAGGGCGTAGTAGGTATTCTTGTTCTAGGGGGACTTACCGGGGGAGGTAGCACCCCTTTAGCCAGAGCGGCTGAGGTGAAGGTAAAAGAACTTTCTCCTGCAATAGACATTTTCCTTCCCATAGGGACACCAATCACTGGTGGATCAAAAGGACGAACCTGAACGATCACAAGATCGTTTAAGTCAGTTAGAGGTGTATTAAAATTCCTTGCAAACTAGTCAACCTGCAAGTCTTCTATCTCAACTGTGTTTAAATTAAGACGGTTTTCCCTAAGTTCTGGTTCACCCGCGTCCAATCTCTGCCTTTAAGGGGGAGGTGGAGGCTCCAAAGTAATGATTGGAGGAATTTTTTTCAACCTTCATGATGTTCTAATAGGTTGGTCCTCCACTATTGTAAATTTGACTTTTCAAACCCTAAGGTCAGCTAAACACAGACAAACCACGGAGGAATCACTACAAAAAATTCCTAAATCCTCAACAATCACAAAGGGTACAAGATATGCTTTCCCGAAGAAAGCTGAGAGATAGTTTCTTGGCATCCTTGAAGAGGTTCTTAGGAACAAGAGGAGGAATCACCCACCACCCTCCTACACTTTCAACAAGGGTTACCTTCCAAGTTCATCCAAGGTTAACCAGAAATAGCCTTCCGGTTTACCTGTGTATAAACCCTAGATGTCAAGAGACTAGAGGCTACCTTAACTATACCAATAGTCTAGGGAGATAGTCGCAAGCCTGATTTGTATGCATGGGAAGGGTAGCTGAGCCCGAAACTTTGTCTAGGACAGAATCCCCAGATGCGTAAAAACCTTGGTTTACATTTCAACAAGGAATCAAAGGGTTATAACCTCAGTCCAATGCCTCCATGCGGCCTCGTGCTTAACTCTCGTTTGAGATGAGCTTCCCAGATACTATCAATAAAGAGAAGGATTTACCTATTGAATGTCCCACTATGTCTGAATTTAAGTACTTATGGGGAGTTTATGATTCCTATCCCACAAGTCTATCCTAAGCTAGTAGGTGTATGGCCCTATAAAACAAAAATTACTAATAAGTTTTAAATTATCGGGTTTATTTTAAGGGTTGTTTTTACTCATAAGGAAAGTGGAGTGAAAGACTATTATGTTATTGAGTTGATAAGAAATGTAAAAAACAGATGCATACATCAATTTCAAAGCAAATGATCACTACTTAAAACAACTTCTCTTTTTCTTTTTTCTTTTGTAAATATAAACTAATGAAAATGCAACTATGAAAGAGAAAACTAAGACTTATTTTTTTGTAATTTTTGAGATTTTATTTAAAAAATGAAAATAAAACTACCATATGAAATTCAAATGAAAATGTTTCCAATGCTTTTCTTTTCACTTTTCAAATTCCTCAAAGATTACTAATGCACCTAAATGCATTCTTGAGTATGATTGAATAATCTAACTATATAAAGTAAGCAAAATGGAGTAAAGCAGATTTATAAAAAACCAAATATCAACCATCTAAGGAAGACTTGGAAAACACCTAGCTGGGGAAGACACAATGAATGAAAATAACTGAAATCAATCAAAGGAAAGTTACAAACCAACACTATTCGAAATAGAAAGATATATACGGTATCTAGAACCCTGATCACTGATTCAGACAACTAGCACTTGGACCTATTACCCAACAAGAAAATCCACTTCAAAATGCTAAAAGAAAGACAATCCAACCAATAAAAACCCAATGGCTTAACAAAAAGAATGAAGTATGGTTAATAGGGATATCAAACCTATAGTGCAATGCCAGTACTAAAGACCACTAAGCAAGATAAAATCCATAGAAGGACAGGGACAAGCAACACAACCCCAAAAACTTTGTTGCTCATACTTGTATGCAATTGTTCATAAGAGCAACCCATGTACTATACGCGACTGTTCATAAGAGCAAACCACATACTGTACGCGGCCATCTAATATAGCAACCCATGTACACAGACCTATGTACGTGATTGTGTAGTACAACAACCCGCATATAGGAGTAAAATTTTTCCAAAAAAAGAAAAGATCATGAAGGTCTTCAAACACCACTATAAGTATGAACCAATACAAAACACCACACACTGAATCAAAGCAAAGACTGGGCAAGGATCTATAGAGTTAACCCACAGCAGGCTGGGCTCCCCAGTGAAGTCGTCAGTTTTGTTGTTCAGGATTAAACACCCTTGTAACCTAGGGTCTGGGGTTACGAACTTACTTCTAAACTTGCATACAATTAGCTTTAGTGAAGTACAGAAAGGAAATAGGAAGAAATATTGGACTCATCCGATTACTGACGGTTGATCCAAGATGGATATTCTTCCGGTTTGCTTCTCTCCAAAGCTTTCAGGGATGCACCTCCTTCACCTGCAAAAAGAAAACTCTCCAAGTACAATATTATACACGTATATATAACAGGTTAGATAAACAATATATCCAGTGCTTAATCAAATATATTCATCAACCATAATACATGAAAGAGACTCAACACAATGTTGGAAGAATAATTCTCTTTATTAACAATCAGTGAATGATATAAGTGTAAAACCCAATTCTTGAGACAAGGACTCCTCTGCAACCAAAGGACTCTGAGTTCTACTACTCCAAGAATTCTGAAGATATACCACCAGCATAACTTTTCTCTCCAAAATTAATTTATCAATGCCCTCCCCAAGGCCTCTATTTATACTTTGGGAATTAGAGTAGTTTCGAAGGTTGAGGAGGTTGAGATGGTTGAGGTATTTAATGATTAAGGACCAACTAATCTCCATTAATTGTGATTTATATTTTTTAATGTTAAATGGAGATGTATGCGACTATTAATATAGGAAACCCACGTATGACACGTGAGTTGCTTAAAGGAAACCCGCGTATACATCTATACGTGGGTTGTAATGGAGATAGTCGCGTACAATACGCAAGTTTTCAACGGTAATAGTCGTGTACGTATGCGAGTTTCAATGAAGTTAGTCACGTACAACAATCAACACTTAGAAAAATAATATGGCAAGTTGGTTGAAGGGTAAATGCATCTCATGTCATGCCCATCTATAGTGTTTTGGCAAACTTTAATCTGAAAATCTCCTTTTGTGTACCAACATAAGGAATGTCGGCACTCGGACAGAGAAGCGCCATTTGGGTTGATAATAAAAACCACAGGAAATTATATGGTCTTTATTATTTTTTTCATTACTCTTTCAGTTTTAATATTTTTAAAATCCAATCTTCGCTAATGGTGTATTCTTTCTACCAGAACCTAGAGAATTTAGGTTAGGTATATTTCTGATCGTTGTCAAACTTTTATACAAAATTAAAATAGTGATAGTAACTAATTAAACTTCTACTCTACATCTTCCACTGCTGGAAAATTACATATTGCCAGCAGGCTTATTATTTCAACCATCGAAACTATTACATATAATTATAGCATAAACACTATGCATAAAATATAAATTAAATACTATTGTTGAAACTTAAACCATTATAGCATAAACAAGATAAACAAAGTTAACACATCTAAACATACCAAATAGCACAACAAAGATAATTATTAAACAAACCCCAAACAGTAATTTCCATTTTATAAATCTCTGCATAACATGGAAACCATCGAGACTTATTAAGGTCCAGTCATAGACCTAACTATTATATCATATATCTCTACTATCTACTACCAAGCTAAGAATTGAATTTATACATGATACAAACCAACATTTAAACAACGTATCCATTTAAAATAATCCAGGATCGAATATTGTTCGCATCTCTGCCAAAACAAAAAGCACACACACACAGTACTGAACCACCAATCCACGCAGTTGACATCCCAGGATCGAATCCTATAGGCTCAACTTTATTTACAAAACAAAAACTATATCAAAAACATGCCAGGAATCGAATCCTGTAGGAGTCGATTTGTAAAACACCAACATTGTAAAGCCATACAATTTTTCACATAAATCAATTATAAACTACACTAACAGAACTAAATTCATAGAGTAATAACAATAAATTTATACACAGGCTGTGTATTCGCATGAGGGTCGAGCCGTAGCACTCAAAGTTCAACTATAAACCGTAGTTTTAAACCATAATCGAAATCGCTACTCTATCACAGTCTACATTAAAATAAACCAATAAGAATATACATGTTGTGTTTCAATACTAAGGCTCATGGCCGAGAGTTAAAACCCCACTGTAATCAACATTAAAAACAAAACCCAAATCATTTAAATGCCAAAATAATCCATTTAAACCCTATTGTCTTCATTGTTACAACCACGACATTTACAAATTACAAAACAGTATGTCAAGCTTATGGACATCGCAATAATAAACCCAAGCACATTAAATAAACCATATATCTCATAGTAATAAATATTTACAAGTAAAAATACACACAGTCGTGATTTGACAGGGTGCCATTGCAACCAATGGAACTTCCATAGTTTAAACACATCATTTAAAACAAAAAAACAGAGCTCCCATTAATTTATCAAACCATGCATTTAAGTGACAAACCAAAAACGATTACAGAGTTGAGTCTCGTATGGACAGACATGCCCTGAAGACTCCACACATAAACCATCATCAAAAATCATATTTACAAAATGTCCTTGAATGCCCATTATAACAAGGGACTCATACAGTCAAAACCATAACCCATTATTCACAACATTAACCCTTTCAACACCAAGCTCAAGCTCTGCTAAATCATTACATGCAGAGGTAAAAGGCCTAAGTTATCGTAGAGCTTACCGATGGAAAGGTATCATAGAAATTCTTGTAAACACCCACGAGCCACGAATGAAAGTCGCCCTTTGTTATAGCCCAAAATGACACATCTCTGGTTGTGACCACTTTTCCATGATTCCGTCGCATGTCGACACTTCCATGACGACACTTCATGAAAGTCACTGAAAAAACACCTAACTTGGAGGACCCATATCTTGAGTGTTGTAACTCCATTTAACCTCATCTCTACACCGTTGGAAATATAATGCTGTTAGCTAAAACTTTCTAGAAGACACCAAAGTCTGAACATGCCCAAAAATACCCTAAAAATGAGTTTTTGATGTGTACGCGACTTTACTTATGGAAACCCGTGTATGTACGTGAATTGCTATATATAATAGTCACATACGCCTTAAATACATGACTTTCTGCATTGCAACCCATGTATACCTCCTTATGTATGTGACTGTTGCCTCTACAACCCTCATACACCTCTTCAAAATGTCAAAACGATACGTATTTTTAAATTTGGGTAGTTTGGGTAGTTATGCAACTCACTCCTTCAGTTGTAACTACTTTGTCTTCGACCCTAACTCTTCATTAAGCATATAAATAGAGGTAGGGAGGTCCATGAGAGGGAACTTGAATCTTTGCATCATTATTCTAGAGTAATTGGGACTCTCTTTGCCCACACCTTTTCCCTAGTGATCATCCCCTTGTGTTGCAAAGCTTGGAGGCTGATTTCCTTGGAGAAGAGAAGCAGCAGAACCAAATCAAGGTTTCATGAGGTTCTGAACTTGAAGAGAAGGTATAGTTGTACTTGTTTTCAAGATTAATAAAGATGTGATGTGTTTCTTCTTCCCAAATAATTGTTCAATGTGTGATTGAATCTCTTTTTATGATCATATTATGATGTTAATCAGATCATTATTTCATGTTTATTTGATTATCATTTCTTTATATGTGGTCATATTGGTTTGAGGAAGGTATAATTTGTTTTTCAAGTCTCTTGGAGAAAGAGGAGGGAGAGGAGCAAGAAGAGGATTGAAGGGCTTCTTGGATCAACCTTCATTTGGCTAAGGTATGAACCATTCTAATCTCTAAACTTGCTTATATTTGCTTGCAGAACCATTTGCATCCACCTTTCAACCCCAGTACGTTGATGGCCTCTTAAACCCTAGCCATAGGAAACTTTCCTTTACAACAGAACTAGCAACTCCACTGGGGAGAGCCTTGTCTTTTGGGGGTTTCTTTGTCTTTCTTTTAGCCTTTTGTAAAGTTTCAGGTCTTTCTTACAACTTAGGAACACCTTTTGAGTTTGTTGGAACACCTTTCCTTCTTTCCTAGGTCAGTTTTTTATCCTTTTTGTGCCTTTTGTCATCCATACACGACTTTCAGGATAAACAATTGCATGTCTATGTTGTATACATGACTTGCACTACCTGCAACCCATGTTTCATACATGACCTACCTTAAGGAAACCCACGTATGCACATGAATTTGTGTTCTTTCATCATTTTTTAGGGTTTTTGGGTGATTTGAGGGATTTTATAGGGTCTTCAAGGGTCCTCTGCATCTGCATGACTTTTGAGAGGTTGTTTTATCTTTGTTAAGTGCTCTTTGTCTATCTTGTAAGTCTCTTTCAAGTATTTGAACTTGTTTTTGCTGCTTTCCCCCCCACCTCCTTCTTTGGCTTGACCTTGTTGGACAAGGTACTGAGCAACCTTTGTTTGTAGGTTTAGATTGATACTTGGGACTTCTTGACCTTTGTTTATGTCAGTCTTTTGCTCAACCTCTTCATTATAAAGTTGTTGGCTTGTTTACCTTTGTGAGCCTTCCTTTCAAGAGAGGTTGATATCCAACTTTAGGGAAACCTAGGGTTTGTTTGTGGGGTGTAGAGTAGTTGTCTATTTGCTTTGCTTACAGTACTTGCTTGCATTGGTTGATAGGCTATTTTTTCTTTTGCATTTATAAAAGAAAAATAAAAAAACCATGTTTTCTTTATATGCATGTAGATTAGTTTTTTAGGCTAGATTGCATAGCATGTCATTATTTTTGAAAAAATAAAAATAATTTGTTCTTTTGTGGCTTTCAAGTTTCTATTTGAAAAAGAAGAAGAGAATAGTTTTTTCTTTTTGCACTTCATTTCTCTTTGTTTAGTCATTTTGTTTCAACTTTGAGTCAAAACACACATAAGTTTCATGCCATTTACCCTCTGATTAAAAACAACCCTTAAAATAAATTATATAATTTAAAAATTATTAGTAAGTTTTATTTTATAGGGTCATACACCAACTAGCTCAGGCTAGACTTGTGGAATAGGGAGTTTAAACTCCCCACAAGTACAAAATTTCAGACGTAGTTGCCCAATCACTAGGTAAACCCTTTTCTACATTGATTGTATCTGGGAAGCTCCTCTCAAATGGGGATTAAGCACGAGGCTGTGTGGAGGCTTGGACTAAGGAGATAACCCTTCGATTCCTTGTCAAAGCGTAGACCAAAGTTTTTGCACATCTGGGGATTCTGTCTTAGATAAGATTTCGGGCTTTGCTACCCTGCCCATGCATATGAACCAGGCATATGAACCAGGCTTGCGATTGTCCCCCCAAACTGTCAATATAGTTAAGGTAGCCTTTAGTCTATTTGACATCTAGGGTTCATACACAGGTACACTGGAAGGATATTTCTGGTTGACCTTGGACGGGCTTGGAAGGTAACCTCGATAGAAGGTGTGGGAGGGCGGTGGGTGATTCCTCCTCTTGTGCCTAAGAACATCTATAGGGATGCCAAGTAACTATTTATCAACTTTATTTTGGAAAGCGTATCTTATACCTGTTTGTCTGTTTGGCTTTAGGAATTTTTAGTGAGTGCTGTGTGGTTTGTCTATACTTAGTGTGCCTTTAGGTGTGTGCTTTGTAATTTTGGGTGCCTATAAACCTCAGACTTTGTCTCCTAGTTTGAAACTATGGATAACACCCCTTTGAACACCAACCAAGAGATCCCCATGATGGGAACCCTTTGTACTATTCATCTCACGGGGAATGTTGGTGTTCCCTTGATGGCCACCCTGAATCTACCTAGATTCACCCTAGGGCTACTGTTGTGGTTGTTGTCCACTCCAACTATCCTGAATGCTCTTGATGCTTCTCAAGTAAGCTCCTTATAAAAAGGGAATCAAAGCACTACTTCCCCTTCACCTGTAGTTGATTCTCCTAACTCCTTCTGCCTCATGCGGTGAAAGTACTGATACTAGTAACTGATAATCTAAAAGGAGTAAAAGAAGGAGGAATAGGAAGAAGGCACATAAGCAAGGGGGCACCTGTTAAACCTCTGTAAGTCAATTTGAACCTCACCACCCAGCCTCTACAGTTCATGCTGGGGGCACCTATCCAACCTCTGCAAGTCATATTGGATCTAAGCACTCAACCCCTGCAAGTCAAGTTGATCTTCACCATCCAGCCTCCGTTGATCATGCTGGTGGGATCCTTCCAACCTTTCCAGGTCACATCGGATCCAGTCACTCAGCCTCTGTATTTCATGTTGAGGGCACTCGTTCAACCTCTAATGTTCAAGTTGAACCTCCCCATCCAACCTCTGCAAGTCATGTTGTATCCATCCACCCAGCCTCTGAAGTTCATGTTGGGGGCACATACTCAACTACTGTAACATATGTTGATCCTAACCATTCAGCCTCTTGTTTTCATGCTGGTGGTGCTCGTCCAGCCTCTGCAAGTCATGTTGGGGGAATTTTTTCAGCCTTTGTGGTTCATGCTGAAGACAATCTGTCAACCAATGTGAGTCATGTTGACACTGTTGAAAAGACTACCCGTTCAAAACACCAGCCCAAGTTTCCTCATAAGCTTTGAGAGGGAGACCACCTTACTTATAAATCCCCTTCTATCGAAGAGGTAAGAATAGTTTATTTTCATGGTCATCCCGTTTTTTAACATTCTGAAGTTTTTCAACAACCAGCCTCTCTTAATCAAGTTGGACCCAGTCACCCAGCCCCTGTAGTTCATGCTGGGGGCAAACTCTCAGCCTTTGTAGGTCATACTGAGAGAAAATAGTCATCCACTGCTAGTCATGTTGGCACCATTGAGAAAATTGGTCGTTCAAAGTGCAAACTTAAGTTTCCTTGTAAGCTATGTGAGGGAGATCATCTTACTCACCAATTCCCTGCTATCACAGAGGTGTGAAGAGTGTGGTTCGAGACTCAAGAATTTCCTTCTCTTGAATAGCCTATAGTTTCTCAACAAGCTACTCAACCTTTGGTTGATCAAGTGGTTGAACCGATCTTAGATTTGGTCGATCCTGTTGGAATATATTAAACCCACTCACAACTTAGGATAAAATAATTAATCATTATTTGATTAATTATTCACCCACTAGCTTAATTAGGTGGCACCTTAAAGTCAATGCATGCCATCTATATCCTAGGAATGAGTTATTTCTGATTTTGGGTTCATCTAGAATTAGTATGCAGGACCTTATAGCAGATTCTTCTTTTTTCTGCTTTTTCTGCTTTTTCCTGCTTTTCTATGGATAAGATAAAAGCTAGTCAACTAGGAAACTGGGATCTTTTGTTTCCAACCCATCCTCCATTAGTTTTTCTCCATTTTCTAGGATTAGCATGTTATTTCCATCTCCTTAACAACTCACTCATGCTTTTTCCAACTCGTGAGGTCCTTGATAGATTTAGCAAGTGCTTTATCCACCTATGGGGGTTTA
>LPNX011172030.1:162845-202185 GCA_001517045.1 Pseudotsuga menziesii | reverse complement strand
ATTCCGAGTGTACTTTATGTCTTTGTCATGCTCGTTAAACCCTAAATAACAAAGCATCGAGTTTATTGTTGTAAGCCCCATTTCTCGTAATCAAATGGATATTTTCGAGTGATCTTGCCTTCCTTCACACTTGTAAAACTCAAGCTATATTCTACTTTTGAAGGAGTGTTGGGTAGGTGTTAATTTAACCTTTTTCAATCCTTCTTGACTAAGTATGAAAAAGGTGCGCCTTACTTCTTCGGAAGCAAAGAGAGTTCTTCTTTGGTATGTTTTATATTTTTCCGGCCTTAGGAGACTAAATTAGACGAAAAAGCCCCCCCACGGAGTCTTCTTTGGAGTTTTCAAACTATCTAAACTATGAAAACACCCTCGAACATGTACTAGTTCCGGCTCGTAAAATCCATGAATAAGTGATTTATCAAGCATTCTTTTGTCTCTTCTTTGAGCTTGCCAAAAGTGAAGATGGTCCCGAGTTTGCTTTCTTTGACTCGTTAAACCTTTACAAGAAAGAGGGGAAGGGAAGTTCTTTCACATGTTTTTTACATCATGACAGCAAATCTTGTTTCCTTTAACAAAGCACCAGTTTTGAGTGTATCAACAGTTGGGTCCTAGTGTTTTGACCTTAACCCGATTCAAAGTTTCTTACTCCTCTAGTTGGTCTCTTTTCCAATTATATGGGGAATCTATCAATGTCTCCTACATTGCAGATTTGTTTCATTGGTCCTTTTGTGTCAAAATCTTCCTAAGTCACTTTTGTGTCATTCTCACTATTCAAGGATTAAAACCTTTGTCGCCCATTCTGTAGTTGCCTTGACCTTTTGTGTTGGCCATTCCCTGGTATCAATTCATTACATCATGTCTTCAGCGTTTCTTGTCGTTAAATTCAGTATCAATTCTAGATCCAATTAGTCTTTGACTTACCTCATGTTGGATGATGAAGGATGCCTTAAGGCCTTCCTTCCAACGGATCTCTTCCTATTGACTGCAACACATCTTGCTCTGGGAATGAGATTTAGAGTTTTATGATAGTACCTTTGGGACTGTAGTCATTAGTGGAAATTTACCTTGCTATTGGGTAGTGGGAATACCTTAATGTCTCATACTCGATGGATTCTTCAAGTGTTTGAATTCAAGTCCTTGTAATCACACTTGTTAGAATGTACTAGGTACCTTGGGGACCATTTTTCATTAATGGTGGTTTCCCTCGCGTTTGTTAACGATTCTCATTATTGACCGGTAATCAATCTGTTTCCTCCATGTTTGAATTCAGCTCTTTTATTCGTATGGTTATGATTCGTACCTTTTTGGGCGGTTTGGATTGAAGACCTTGGACCAACAGTAGCATCATCGTTTTGCTATTGCCCAAGTTGCGCAAGACCTTGTTACACTTTATATAACATTTTGTTGAGACATAGATCCACCTTGTATTTTTGTGGCTATAATCGATTGTCGAGAATGGATCCACCTTGTTCATTTGTGGCCATGACTCCTTTAGATTTGATATGGTTCCTTTTTTCATATTGAGCGACCATGATAGTTTCATCAGTTATACATATGTTGGATATACCTATATATTTATGGTGATGTTTTGTATATCGACTTGTATGTCCCAGAGATCAATTTTTTTTTTTATTTATCTCTCTTTCAGGTAACTTTGTTTGAGCCTTTTGATCTTGGATTCTCTGCTCCCTCCATACTCAACTATTACCTTTATAATGTATTTCGGCTATCATCTTCCCCTCTAACCTCATACACTATGGAGCATATTTTATAGCTCAAAATGACACATCTCTACTTGTGACCACTTTCCCATGATTACGTCGCATGTCGACACTTCTATGATGACACTTCATGAAAGTCACTGAAAAAACACCTAACTTGGAGGACCCATATCTTGAGTTCTGTAACTCCATTTAACCTCATCTCTTCGTCGTTGTAAATATATTTCTATTAGCTAAAACTTTCCAGAAGACACCAAAGTCTGAAAATGCCCAAAAATACCTTAAAAATGAGTTTTTGATGTGTACGCAACTTTCCTTAAGGAAACCCACGTACGTACATGAGTTGCTATATTTAGTAGTCGCATACACCTTAAATACATGACTTTCTGTATTGCAACCCACGTATACCTCCTCATGTACACGACTGTTGTCTCTGCAACCTGCATATGCCTCCTGAAAATGTAAAAAAAATACGTATTTTGAAATTTGGGTAGTTTGGTTAGTTATGCAACTGACTCCTTCAGTTGTAACTACTTTGTCTTCAAACCTAACTCTTTGTTAAGCATATAAATAGAGGTAGGGAGGTCCATGAGAGGGGAATTTAATATTTTCATCATTATGCTAGAGGAATTGGGACTCTCTTTGCCCACACCTTTGCCCTAGTGATCATCCCCTTGTGTTACAAAGCTTGAAGGCTAAGTTCCTTACAGAAGAGAATCAGGAGAACCAGATCAAGGTTTCCTGAGGTGTCGAACTTGAAGAAAATGCATACTTGTACTTTTTTCAAGATTAATAAAGATGTGATGTCCTTCTTCTTCCCAAATAATTGTTCAATGTGTGATTGAATCTTTGTTTATGATCATATTATGATGTTAATCAAATCATTATTTCATGTTTATTTGATTATCATTTCTTTATATGTGGTCATATTGGTTTGAGGAAGGTATAATTTGTTTTGCATGTCTCTTAGAGCAAGAAGAGCGAGAGAAGCAAGAATAGGATTGAAGGGCTGCTTGGATCAACCTTTGTTTGGTATGAACCATTCTAATCTCTAAACTTGCTTATATTTGCTTGTAGAACCATTTGTACCCGCATTTCAAACCCAGTACATTGATGGCCTCTTAAACCCTATCCATAGGAAACTTTCCTTTACAACACCCTTTCACCTGCATTTTGAAACAGAGTACTATTAGAAGTATGCTAAATCCTCCATCCGAAGCAAACAATAATATAACGCTGCAAAACCAGACAGAGGGCATACCTTCCAAGTGCAGGGTGATCGTGTTCCTCCACACTGTGATGAACCCAAATAAACAAACCATGCATAAAACCCACAACAACGATAAATGAATCCCGAACAATGACAGACCCAAGCTTAGAGTTCATTTTCCCCTTGTCCCAAGGAGTATTAATTGTGCCACCTTGTCTTCCACCATTGATTTGATTTTTACCCAGCTCCATGTAGTCCAAACCCCAACATTGTGATTTTGTATTAAAACCTCCATCAAAACCCTTGATGGAATAGTTAAGCTAAGGTTTCATGACATATGGAATATGCCATGAAGGACTTACCACATAAACCATAGTATTTACAAAGTTTAATATAATGTTTGTTAAAAGTCTTATGACTTAATCCTATAACCTTAGGCTTTAAAAAATGCAATTTATATGTTATAAATACATAGCAAAGGGATATTAATTATCATAGTCTCAATCCAAAATAATAATGTCAACCACAAAGATTCAGGTCTTACAAAGCCCAACTCCGTGTAAACAATAGCAGTAGGAATAGTTAGGCTAGGAATTTAGTCCTTTTGTCTTCAATAGGAATAGGATAGTGTGGTGTGGATAGCATGCCATAGGATGTCAAGTTTAGGTGTCGTAGCGAGATTTATCCATCTAAGGAACCTACACAAAAAGGATAAGTTTGCATTAGTTAAAACATGAACTAAGTAAACCTCGTAACAGTAGGTAGAACCAGTTACCTCTGCAAGTGGTCCCATAAGGGATACAAATCCCACCACTCCACCCCTTTCAAGTTAAATATAAGTCAAAACCTTCCATAAACAATGAACAAAACTTATAACCAAGAATTAAGATACAAATGAATGAGCATACACACGTGTATGATAAATAGTAATCAATAAGCAGAGTAATCATCTAAACCAATTCAAGTAAAATAAACATAGTGCATAATCACATCAACAATTACATAGGAAAACACATAGAAAGGTAAGGAAAGCCTATGACACTTTGAATTAGAAAACAATGACCGAAATATTCTGCATAAGATGAATTAATGTCCAGAATAGGTAGTAATTAACTAGCCCACAATTTGTTTTTTCATATTTTGGGGACATTATAAAAGCATTAACACGTTGCTCTAATTCCTTAAATACCAAAAGCTATGATGCAATTTCAACAACAAAATCATCCCTAACTTTATGCTTTGTTTGTGATTCTCTTACAATCCTCCTGTCATCTAATCCACTTGATAATGGAGTTCATGACACTGCAATGGACCGCTTCACCTTTATTTTCACATCTCGGAAGTCCATGTTGAACATCTGTCAATTTGCATAAGGAACATTGTTTATGTAGATAATGGAATTACCCCATTATGACTCTAAAAATAGAAGTCCCGTGCCATCATAAATAGGTCATAAGATATCATGTAGTTTTTATACAATTACCACAAAATGCCACCAAGACATAGAGAGAAAATACTACAAAGTGCCACCAAATCCAAGAGGGAAAATCTTTGTAAATCTTTGTAGAATATCATATATATTGAGTAAAAAATATGTTCCTTGTTTCAAATGACCTTACTAATTTAGGATTCTCTCAAACATTTCACACTATACAAGTTATCAGTACTTTGAAGTACTTTCGTTTTCCTAAAACACTAATACTATAATGCAATTTTTTAAAGTTACATTTAACACCATAAATATTCTATGCTATAATATTATAATGGAGATAATTCCTTTTTATAAATATTTGTAGTTATAATTATAAATTTTGTAGGGAGAAACTTGCAATAAGGAACATGAATGTCTTCTATTGTATCCATAAATAAAATGGTGTACCTCTCCTTATTCCTTCGAATCCACATGCATCAGCAAAAAACTGAGATACATTTGTCCTCGTACATCTGTAACAATCACAATGGTATTGTGAAAACTTGCTTTAATGCGGATAACTCCTTTGAGAACTCAATGTTCATTCCCACGTAAACCAAATATTGTTATATTTTTTGACATATTAATAATTACAAGTTCAGTTCAAAAAAATCATATCGAAATCTATTTTACCGTTAGATCCATTCATTGAAATAGAAGAGAATTGCCCCTGTTCTTGCTTATGTCTCGGATTGGAACAAACCGGGGATAAAGCATTTGTCCCTCCTAAGATAATCACAATTCAAGGAATGGAAGAGAATGGCTCTAATGAAAAGTAGGCCTACATTTTCTTTTTTTCGCAATGATGCCGCTACATTTGAGATGGCAGGCCCTCTTCAAAAATTAGCTATATTTATTCTCCTCAAGTATGGAACATGAAGTCCTTCTATTGTATTAATAAAAGTTCAACAAAAGATCAATTATATTCTTTAGAACATTAATATAAACAATGATATCGTATGGTTTCCCTCTTTGGTTTTATACTCTATAAAAATATTTTGAAAAGTGTGTTAAAAAAAAATTGTTTATTCGAAAACTTAATAGTTCAAATATAAACCGTTTACTATATGATTTTTTTTGCATGTGGTTCATAGCCTCTAGAATATAGATCGGGGCTCACTACATCCACAATAATAATTCTAGGTGGGATACTTGAAGGGACCTTTCCCTATAACCTCCAGTTTTGGGAGCGTAACCGTGAAGGACCTAAAGAGTTGGATTCATGAGAATTGAACCTCCGACCTCAATATCAAATGGTATTTAGATTTGAACTCCAACAAATTGATTTACCCCTTGGGGCTACCTTTTACTCTATGATATTAACAAAGGTATGCATATATTACCTTTAAAAAGAGAGGCATTATACCAATTTCTTACTTTATTTTATCAAAAATAAAGTATATAAGCAAGGGTTAGACTATTAATGCAAGCAAAGATTTCATCTCAAAATAACAATTTATTCAAGATAAGGATTGATCTAATGCATGCATTAAAAAGGAATTGTTGAAGTTTTTTCACATCAACCATTGATAATTTGAGAGTTCATATAAAAGAGGAGATTAAACTATAGACAAAATGAAATTCTATAGTTTGACAATTTACATTAAAATGTTGTGAGGGTCTGGAAAATACTCAATTGACCAGGTGGATCTTAGTCAAATTGACCAAGATAAAAATGTGTGATTTCCTCTCTCCTATTCAGTTATTTCTAGGTTGTTTCTCAAGGAGCTGGCCACCCCTTGATGGTTTCAACTACACCTAACCCTTAGGAGAAGTATTGAGGACCAAAGGACCACATCATCATTTTGGATAATATCATTATACAGTGATGATATATATATACCTCAAGAGAGAGAAACTATTAAATTCCTTTCCTGACCCATAACTATGATGTTGTAATCCTTTTGCTTGGTCATGACCTTATCTTGAACTGATTTAGGATGGATGTAGTATGTTTTGGGGATGATTCCTATTTGCATACTACAGACATAGAGTGTGATCTATTTTGTATGCCTTTTTTCCTACACATGATTTTGGTTATCTTCTCCTAATAGACCTTGACTTTTTGAATCCTTTTTAGACTGGGTTGTCTCTATTTTGGCTGGGCCATGACTGTACGTTATATCTCCTAGCTTGTCCATGGACTTTGTTTCCCTATCCTACGTGAGCTATGTTTATGTTAAACCCTATATGGAAGGTCAATAGTAATGTTAAGTATACTAGAGAGAGTTGTGACTTTTAAGATTCATATTTGTGGTTTTTGTTGACTAGCCTTGCTTCTATCCTAATGAGATATTTCCACTTGGTGACTAGGTTTTGTTGTTGTGTGTATGTAACCTAAACCCATAACACTTTAACCCTTTCTCTCTCTCAAAGTAACACTTATGACAACTTGTCCTTATAACCAACATAGATCCAAATCCTAGGCTCTATCAAGCGCCGAGAGGGATCAAATCTTTGGAGGTGCAAACCATTTGCAACGACATCCTAAACCATGTACATTAAAACCATGGGTTGTTTAGGAGGCCCTCCTAAACCATATACAATAAAACCATGGGTTGTTTAAGAGGCCTTGCACATGGTTTTAAATCCACGTGCACGACCAACATTTTTTTTTTGCGGATAATTCAATTTTTTTATTTTTAATTAATATGTTAAGTAAGAACATTACCACATCCCCCATATTGTGTTGTTTTTCTAAGTGACATTTTTTTTGCCGATAATTAATTAATTTTATTTCTTATGGTCAACATTTACAAGAGCTACTCAGGAATTAGAGGGATTCCCCTTCCAATCATTCTTAAGAGTGAAATGTGTAATTAATTTTTGTCTTGTCAAATCCACTCATAAATAAATTACCAATATCAAAAGTGAATGTGTAATTAATTTTTTTCAATATCTTTGTAGGAATATTAGGTAATTAAGTAAAAGATTAAGGAACCATCTAGCATGGATCAATTACCTTAAGAAAAAACAAAATAAATAAATCAATACTTATGTCATCCATATATCCAAATGAACATGAAAGAAATACACTGCAAACATTAATCAGTTATCAGTTATTAATACCTAGTGTTAAATTTTAAACAATTTGAATTCCATCCCAATGCATTTTTCAACATTCATAAATAATAATTAAAAAAAAACTATCTAAACACTAGACGATTGACCATGATAGGTAGAAAGCATGCATCAACTATTTAAAAAAATTCAGGATAAATAATATTTATAAAATTCAGGATAATATACAAATCGTTTCATGAAATATTTTTAATGTGCGTTCCTAGGAGTTTCTGTAATGTTTAGTAAGTCAATATTCGTCAAACTTGACGACAATCCCGCAAGGATTACTTACATCAATTTGGATTTTATTGTTGGGTAGTTGATCTTTTCTCCTCTCTGCTTCAAGTCGACAAAGCTTCATCTTTTTATTTTATTGTGTTCTAATAAAATAGGTATATATTAGTATTTTTCTTGACCACTTCCATTCGGTTCAATCTTGAGGTGGTAAACACTCTTTTACGAACCAGGCATGGCTTTTTTTTTTTTCTTACATTGGATCGCCTCTATTCTTGAAATGTATAGATACACACACTAGACCAATCTCGCGAAGCCTTATGAATCTCACAATCTCTTCAGTCAGGCTTTTGGTAAGGCATGTTTTTTCTACATTGAACCGGCATTGATTTATCCACATCGATAAGGAAACCGTTTTCATTATTTTCAGTAGTTTTGGATACCTCTGTTTAGAGAAAGGCTTTTTATTTTCCTTGTATGTAATTAAATACCCCATATTTATAATGGATTATATCAATTGATTGTCATAGCTCAAAAAATTAAGCTTTTAAATATTATTTATAATCATCAGAGCTTGTTATTATAGTTACTTTTTATTAATCTTTCCCAATTAAACCAAACTACCTGGTAACTCTACCTTTGATCTAATATTTCTATTATTTGTTTCCACCTCAATTCTCCACCTGTATCGCACACACTCTATTACATCCTCTCCACTCCACTAATTGTTTCCAATAGTGAGAGTGAGTGAGGGTTTGTCCTCACGGCCTTCCAAGTGCAAGGGAAGTTCAAACGTTCCCTCTCCACTATCAATTCAGCTGAGGGCATTCTTAATAGCTGGAGGCTCACAACCTAGATCAAGCAATAAGTCGTCTTTCATTCTCTTTAACATGTGGGCCCAATAATGTTAGAAATGAAGAACCATGAATGAACTGGAATGACGACTGAGTAATACAGAACTAGTGCTCAATAATTTTCTTCACCTGCAAATACAGAAAGTACTTAATAATGCAGTTCATCCTCAGGTGCATCAACCGTCTAATTAGGCTTCGTTGTTTCTATTGATGAGCTTTTGTTGCAGTATGTAACAGTCTTTAATTAAATTGTTGCAAATTGTTATTTGGTTAGGGTATAAATATTATTTCATTATTTGAGTGTTTGAGTTATTATTTGCATATTAATTATTATTAATGACAGAAAAAATGTATTTATTACTTTTTAGAAGTAAAAAGTAAGGTTATAACATCTACATCATAATAGGAAAGTAAAAGGTAAGGTTACAACATCTACATCATAATACTCAAGTAAAAAGTAACTATAATTGACATTTACAAGAGTAAACTTACAAGAGGAAGATTACATGAAGTAAAAGTAACCTTACAACATCTCCATCATAATAGGCAATATTATTTATAGTTGACCAACATTTACAAGAGGAACATTAGAAGATGAAGATTACATGAAGTAAAAGTAACCTTACAACATCTCCATCATAATAGGCAATATTATTTATAGCCGACATTTACAAGAGTAACGTTACGTAAAGTTACAACGTTACATAACGTTACAAGATATCCCCCGTACTGGGCTGTAGAGCGCCTCTCAGTGCAATGACAAGAGATGACTCAATATGTACGAGTATTAGTAATATTCAAACCAGATCTATTTAGCAGTTGTTCTTTAATTACTTTTTATTAGTTTCATTGTACTTTTGCTGTTGTTTATGTTATGTATATTGGAAATGATAATCCATCTCAAGGACCACCTTTAAAGCAGTGCCCAACAAAATGTTAAAGTTGAAAGAGATGAAAAATATGTTTAACTTTATTACAACAGTACTGTTTTGGATCTAGATTTGTTTATAGATCTATTTATGCATTGAATTATACATTTATTTATTTTCTCTATATTAACCCTAACCTAACCCAGACTTTAAGAGGTGCTTCCCACACCCACCTCCTTCAATTGCGATAAAAAAGACATCTTTAGAAACTTTAGTGTTGGAAACGACTCAATTAACCAAGTGGATCTTGGTCAAATTGACAAAGATAATGATGTTTGATGCCCTCTCTCCTATGGTTATATCTAGGTTTTTTCTCAAGGTACTGGCCACCGCTTGATGATGTCACCTGCACCTAACCCTTAGGGGAAGTATTGAGGACCAGAGGATCACAACATCAATTTGGATCTTCTCCTTATACAACGATGATAAGAATATATATATATATATATATATATATATATATATATACCTTGAGAGAGAGAAAATATTAAATTCCTTGGTTTTGTTTGTCCTTGGTTCTAATGCCCTTATTGTGTGTACCTTGGTATGATGACTTTTATTTTGTTTCTTTACTGTTATTCACCATATGACCTTTAGTACTCTATTCTAAGTCAGCCTAATCTTAATTTTATTTTATTGGTAACTATGTCCTAAAACTTAAGGGTTCCCTAAGATACCTTTGTAGAAGGCTTATCAAGATTATAAATTTGGTTTTCACTTCTCCATTTTTATATGACATCTGGACATAAGAGAAAATAAGATACAACTGGTTTAGAGTTTGTTTCTAATGTTTTTCTTGATGATCTTCTTGTTGCTTAATGTCTAAGGTTACTACGCCTTTGAATTGACGTCTAGGTTTCTTGTCGATGTTGGAGTGGGACGTGACTCTCCCGCTTAGCAGGCCATGACCTCATTACCTTCTGCATGCCCTGATTCTAAGGCTAGTTGTGACTCTTGTTCTTAGGTTGATTATGCATACCTTTGTCTCGACCTACTAAACATGATTCATGCCTCAGTAGTGACTGGCGAGTTCCTGGGCCTCCTAAACTTGATATGTTTTAATTTAGATATATGAATCTTGTGATCTTCCATTTAATACTTCTCACCTCACTTACTCACTATCAATTTCTCTAACCCCCTTGGGAAATACAATTTTTAACTAAAATAATAAAGTCCATGATTTTGAACCAAAAAAAATTTAAGGTACAAGTTCAAGTTTACATGGTCTTTAAACATTTATCAATGCAGTAAACACTTATCGATGCAATTTCTTGGTTTTAGTTTTTTCTTTCCAACCATTTCACCTTGGAACAACAACATATCTTGTTAATGAAAAAATGTTTATATTAAAAATCTTGAGTAATTAAAAAAATTAATAAATAAGAAACCAATTTTAATATTAAAACATTATAAAAATTGTAAATTATATTTAACTTTAATATTATAACTTTATAAAAGTTAAAAAGTATATTTTTAAATTTTATGTTTACATCATAGCAAATAAAAAAATTAAAACATGAAATTTTTAAATGAATATTAAATCTAAAATAAACAAATCAAATCAAATCTTGAGGAATTGAAGCATTTAAATCAAATTTTAAGGAATTTCTAGGGAATTGAAAGTGTAAGTAAGGTGCTATCAATGAGAAATTTAAAACTAATAAATGTTAATTTGGTATTTGTAAAATAATTAATGTGTGTACCATTTTTCAATTATGTAGTAATTTTAGATATTTTTTCAAATAAAATATTTTTAAAATATTTTTTTCAAACTAATTGTCACTACCAAAGAAAGTTATTTAGTCAAATCAAAACTTACAACCAATTATAAAATAATAATTTTTAATTTCAAAAACCAAAAAAAAAATAATAATTAATTTTAACAACACATTATAAAATAAATATTAAAATTAATAAAAAGTAAATATAGCTTTTACAAAGTAGAAGCTATGTAGTAATTTTAGATATATTTTCAAATAAAATATTTTTAAAATATTTTTTTCAAACTAATTGTCACCTTCAATCAAAGTTATTTAGTCAAATTAAAACTTACAACCAATTATAAAATAATAATTGGTTGCATTTCACGGCGCTAATTAAGTTCGGTCTGCAAATTAAGAGGCGATGTTACATTTGAGCGGCTAATGAATTCCGATACGCATTTTTAATTCTGTTAGTAATGAAAATGCTCTTAGAAAAATTTAATAAAAATGTGGGGACGATGTAATGGTTGGCCCAGGTTCTACAAAACGTTCAAGGTCCTCTATGCGAAAATAAAAACCTAAAACGCAACGGAGTAAGAAATTAAAAGCATTGAAATGAGCAGCATTGTTGATTGTAAATAACTCGAGCTATTTTGATTCAGTTTTTTTTAAGATAAAGTATATATTAAATTTGTAATTAATAATAATTTTTTATTTATTTTTTACCTATAATAAGTATTAATTTTTATTTGTGACTTTTTTTGAATATTTTTAATTCTTATATTTAAATTAATAGTTTCAACTATATTGAAATCAATAAATCCATAAGCTTGCACACCAAGTATTAATCTTATCGTATCATTCAACAACCAAATTTTCTTCATGATAGGGCTATTGGATATTTTGATGGGGCCTCACAGGCAGGTGGAACTAAGTGTGGTGTTGGGGCGATACTTATCTCGCCACAATTGGGCAGATTCAATTTGATGTGGAACTGTGGTATGGGCACAAACACCCGGGCGGAATTATTGGCATTATGGAGTATTCTTCATTATACTCGTACTTTGGGCATCGATGATATTCAGATAGCTGGTGACTCCCTAGTCACTGTGGAGTGGTTTAAAGGCAATTATCATTTGGATGCGGTATTACTTGACACATGGAAGGAACGCATTCTGCTGCTAAAAGGGCAATTTGTGGATATCAGCATACAACACATATACAGGGAGAACAATTGTGATGCTGATATATTATTGAAGAAGGCTTTGGCGTTACCTATGGGTAAGTTTATGGTGGCACGTGGGGAGGGTCGTGACCTTTCTACATATCACCTATTTGGGACTTTTTAGTTTTCGGTTCTATATTTATGAACGCATGAGATTGTTATATCTTATGGTTCATTTTGGGGTAGCTACATGCGGTATATTATGTCAGTTATTACATAATATGCCATGTTGGGACACCATGTGGATGATGTAGTAGATATGTGGCAATTGGAAAAACGGGTAAGAAACATGACTTTTGTCTTAGCTGGTACTGGGTATTTTACTTTGGACTTTTTTGGCTGTTGAAACAGTGTAAAACAACTTGGTGATACCTTTTTTATATATAATATATATAAGATCTTTTTTTATGAAAAAAAAAAATCTTATCTACAATCAATATTAAAGTAACGTGGTTTTTAATTTTTTTCAGAGGAAATAATACCAATCTTTGATATTCATTAGAATCAAAAAGACATTTTATACTCGTGGTTTTTAATTTAAAGATAACAATTCCACAAGTTTGATTGACTTTGTGACAAAGTATGCTCTAAATACATGAAAATTACATTCACATTCTTTTGAAACAGAATATGAATATTTTTTTCTTTAAAAGAAAGTTACCGACATTGTTAACAAAGAAAAAGTTTTGTTACAAGAATATTCATGGTAAACGTATAAGGTTTTTTTTTAAATGTTTCCTACAAAAACGTGTGAGAGATGCCTTGAAGATTGTGCATTCATGTCTAAATTAAGGATGTATTTGAAAAATATCCACAAACTTGAAGGCACCTCTTATACACATGATGTCAATTAAAGATATGGTTGAAAATATAGTACATCAATTAAATGACAATGTAAATGCACTTGATGACGATGATAGGGAATAACATATCATGCATATATAGAACAATTTATGGGATAATTTCTAACAAGGAACTAGAAATAGTTAATGATCTTATTTATCTATTGTAAATTTAAGTTCCGTGTGTTCAACGATACACACATTGTAAAGTCAAACATTCCTATATGTATCATGTAGGATGAATGCACAGTATGTGTTGGTGTTTTTTTTGTTGAACCAGGTTTATACTCTTTGTCCGTCAACAAAGTCTAAGATATTGACCCGAAAGAGTAGTGCTCAGTCGAAAACACCTGCTAGAACAAGATTTTTGCAATTATGTGGGGATTTCTCCTCTTCCGGTACTTTATTAAATCACTCAACAATAACCAGGAATTATTATTTTTATTCTTAGTTTACTCATTCAAGGTAATAATATACTCATCCGTCGATAGAGATCACAACATTTAACATAAAAACATTATCACAAACTCAATATGTTATCGGTGACACACACACATACACATATATATGAGCTTATTCATACACAAATGCTATGCGACCTATTCATATCTACTTCATAACATACATGCATTCAGCATAAACATATTTATCAAACACAGGAATAGACAACATTTAACGTGGAAACCCATCCAGGAAAAACCACAAAGGAACTCTTCATCCGACATGAGAAATATGTTAGCACATTTTATCTGCGCATTCAACTTGCAAACTTTGCTCTAGATCTTCTTTACAATTTATACTGACTTCTCTCCTCTCATGCTCTCTAGTTTTGGGTCTATCTAGTTCTCCTCTCCTTCACTCTATTTTCGATCTGTGTACATATTGGATCGATTGTCTAGCTAAAAAACTCTCTTCTCTACAACTCTAAGAATGAACCACTCTAATTCTTCAGCAACCCAGACGAGATGAGACCAACTTGCACACAACTTGGGTTCTCCCTTTTATAGGCTTTTACATGTCATAATCAATCGAATTTTTTTCGTTAGCCGACATGATGTCATTACTATTTTTGTACATTCATTTACGATTGACAATAGCCACTATCAAAACAAAAATACAATTACACTTTTTACCCAAAGCATGCTTTATTCTAACTAACTCCTTACCCATGATCAGTTGAACTTTCCTTTTCAACTTATTTACTCTTCTTTTTTCATGGTTGCTTCCATCACGGCTACTCTCATCGCCGATATTTTCATCATGTATTCGCTCATCGTCACTTCTCTTCCGTCGCAAACTCTTCCATCATGGCTTCTTATTTCATAGCTTTTCCTTTGTCACAACTTCCTCTGTAGTGGGACCGGAATTTGCATATTCCCGAGGATAATCTTGGTCTAATTCTGCCTAGCTTTTCCTATGGCCAATAGACCCCCAACACTCACTTGTGGCTCGTCCCAATCCATATTAATCTGAAACCTCCTTTATTGCAACCTTGCCTTGAAAATCCTAAAAAGGATTCACTACTTGTTTCGTCTCCTGTTGCACTTATGCTTCTATCTTCTTCAAATTTTCCACAACTACGGAATTAATGTGTTCTAAAGTTGTAAGTACTACAGATCCCAATGCTTGTCGCACTTTTTCATGTATAGGTTGAATGATACCTGTAAATTTCTTTGCCTCTGCTTGTAGTTTTCTGACCCTGTCAATCCTCTTTTGATGTTGTGTATGCAATGTTAAGACCTACTAATGTAGCCTTGTCATATCATCAGCCTTAGCAATTTTCTCTACGAAGGGAAGCTTCTTCATTTCATTCTTCATCTAGTTCACCTTTGTCTCAGTAGTGTGCAACTGATATGTGACTTTCTCTAACTCTTCATCGTTAATCAAAGCTTCCCACGTCTAAGAAACTTGCTCGACCACTTTGGCACAAAGTTCCTCCGCCTCTTCTATTCTCTTCGTAGCCTTGGTTGCTTCTTTTCTTCTCTCTTCTAGACCTTCTGGGGGTTACTAGGTGTCACTTATAATTCCAAATCCACAACCTTCTTGCAGAGGTTCTCAGTAATTTCGCCAATTCGAAATGCTTTGGTTGCTACAACCATCTCATGTGTTATTCCTTCCTCGGGAAAATTGTTGCAAGAAAGTGTTACAACCGTGTCGAGCCTGTGCATGTCCTCCACCTAGGTATTATCTTTTTGCTATGTTTCCTTGATTTTTTCCTTTCTCTGTTTCCTTGACTTCTCTAAGTCTTTTTGGTCATTTTCCTTATTTATTTATTTATTTTAATTCCAAGTCGACTAAGTTGTGGCTATCTTAATAAGGCTTTAACCAACTTCCAATCACCACTTTGTTTTAGTTCTCCTAATGAGAAAAAGTATACAATTTCCAAGATCTAGATTAAATTTGTAACGAGTATTAATTTCTATTTTTTTTTCAAGAAGTATTTGTCGCAATTATCAATTTTTATTTGTAACTCTTTTGAATATTTTCAACTACTATATTTAAATTAATATTTTTAACTACTATATTTAAATTAATATACATTTGAGTAACTTTTTTTATTTTTTATTTTCAGTTCTTTTAATCTTTTTAACCTTTGACTTTTATCCACCTAACTTAAACAATAATATAAATTAATTAATTAAAAAAATAAGAAAACCTCTAAGATGTGCCTTGAAGATTGTGCATTCATGTCTAAATTAAGAATGTATTTGAAAAATATCCACAAACTTTCTTGAAGGCACCTCTTATATACATGATGTCAATTAAAGATATGGTTGAAAATATAGTACATCAATTAAATGACAATGTAAATACACTTGATGAGGACGATAACCATAAAATATATAGGAAATAATAGATCATGCATATATAGATATTAAAATGGCTAACAATTTACAGAATAATTTCTAACAAGGAACTAGAAGTAGTCAATGACCTTATCTATCTCTTGTAAACTTAAGTTCCTTGTGTGTTCAATGATACAAACATTGTAAAGTCAAACTTTAGTATATGTATAATATAGGCTCAATGCAAAATATTTATTGACGCTCTTCTCATCGAATCAGGTTCAGACTCCTTGTCCATCAACAAAGCCTAAGATATCGGCTAGAAAGAGTAGGGATCAATAGACAACACATGCGACATAGATGCAGTCTCACCTAGGATATCTATTGAGAACTGCTAGAACCAGGTTTTTGGAGTTATGTGGGGATTTATCCTCTTGCGGTACTTTATTAAATCTCTCAACAATGACCAGGAATTATACTTATTATTATTAGTTTACTCATTCAAGATAATAATCTACTCATCCATCGACAGAGATCACAACATTTAACATAAAAACCTTATCACAGACTCAATATGTTATCATGCAACAGACACACACACACACACACACACACACACACAAATGGGCTTATTCATACACAAATTCTATGCGGCCTATTCAAATCTACTTATTCACAGCATACATGCATTCGAGATAAACATATTTATCAAAGACACATAGAGACAACATTTAACATGGAAACACATCATGGAAAAAACACAAAGGTGTTCTTCATCCGGCATGAGAAATATGTTAGCACATTTTTTCTGCACATTCAGCTTGCAGACTTTTCTCTAGATCTTCTTTACAATTTATATAGACTTTTATCCTTTCATGCTCTCTAGTTTTGGGTCTATCTTGTTCTCCTCTATTTCACTCTATTGTCAATCCACACTGTTAGAATAATCAACCCATAGTTAGCTACCTTAGACATTAATTAATCCATTTTTGCCTTATTTGCCTAGTTTCCAATATTCCACTCTATGCAAGTTGTCTTCCACATGTCCTAGAAGTCAAACTTGCTAAAAATGAGTCATGGAGCACTTGGGAAACCTCTTGGAAACCATATTTAGCAGTTCTGCTTTATTTTAGATCCTCCCTAGCGCATATTTGCTTTTTCTGCCTTGTTGCCTACTTTATTGAGATTTATGGCAAAAGGGAAGGTAAGACTAGGTGCAGTTGACTTGTTTTTTTCCCTCATCATACTCCATTCTTTTCTCCTAATAAAAACATGTATGAGTTGTCTTTCCATCACTTATTATCCTGCCTACTTGACTTTGCCAATTCGTGAGCTCCTAGGTGGATTTGGAAATTGCTTTATGCACCTATGGGCGATTTGACTAGATTTAGTAAGCCTTCTTTTGACTATTTCGAATGGCATCCTTATGCATCCAAATCTCTTATGTAATTATATATTGCAGCAGCCTATTACTTCATAAGGTTGGCTATTGTACACTTATTCAATACAGATTAGTGTTATGCTCCAATTTCAGTCTCCTTTGTGTGTAAATTTGTAGGTTTGATTAGCAATTTTGTGAGTGCAATTGTTCTATCACTTGGGTTCAATTTCCACATGGTATCAAAGCCTTTGTATTCATGGCTATATTGATAAGGATTTACGCGACTTCCAATCACCAATCCTTTGAAAGGTGTTCCATCTAACTTTTGCAATTGTATTGATCCTCCATTAGTGATGTGAACTACCATATACAGTCCCTGCCAATATTTTTTTAGCTTTCCTGGATGTTAAAAACTTACCATCATAGAAAATGAGAAGTCCTATGACCTAAAATTCCTTATTTTTGATGTGTTGATCATGCTACACTTTCTTTTGTTCCTTCTCAACATTTTTATGATAACCTATGACAAAAAGGTCTTCCTCCAACTACACAATCTACGACAATATTTCCTTGATAGCACCAAAATCAGTCATTTCTGTAATCATAGTAATCCTTAGACTGGGTCCAATGTATTCCATCGACATAACAACCTCTTATCCATACAACAATTGAAATGGAGTTCAGGATTTCAAATTCTTATAGGTGGTGTGATATGCCAATAGTACTGCAGAAATGTTTTGGTCCTGGTCATCTCTTTAAACTTTGCAAATCTTTGTTAATGTGTTCTGCAGGATCTTGTTGAATGCCTCAACATAACCATTCGCTTTAGGGTGATATGGTGTCATCTTCTTGTGTTGGATCTAGAATTATTCGTTCAATTCATCGATCAACTAATTGACAAAATCTGTTTCCTGGTCACTTATCAAAAACTTTAGGAATCTGAATTTTGTCACAACATTGTTGAAAAAAGTTTGATAGCAGTCGTAACAATGCAATCCTTTACTTCCACTGCTTCAACCTATCTGGTCAAGTAATCTGTCACAATAATAATGTATATTGCACATGTTAACTTCCCTAGTGGATTAATAGGTGCCACAAAATTAACATCCCATTTGTCAAATTTCGACAGAGTTATCTGAGGTATTAGAGGAATTTCATCTCGTTTTGATGTCTTTCTGATTCTCTGACAAACATCCCAGCTGCGACAATATTCTCGAGCATCTGCATGCAAAGTGGGACACCACAATCATGCTTGCAATATCTTCCGCACTGTAGATTTTATAGAATAATGGAATTATGTGACGCTAGCATGCACTTCATTCAGTATCATTGGTCCTTCATGTTCCAATACGCAGTGACGAATAATTTCATGAGGTCCCACGTTGTATAATTGTTCAATGATCAACTGGAAATCTGCAGCTCACACAACTAATTGTTTATTTTTTTCGGTAGTGAATACAGCTCGTGCATATCCATACTCAATATTTGTATAATGGATCTATAATGATCATCAAACATCATGATTGCAAATAATCACGCATCAGGAAGACTATCGTCAAGATTACCAGGTTCTTCTCCACTTTCAAGCCTCCACTAGATGGTATGTTCGTGAGTTTAGTTGACCGACTTAACAATGACTTCAAAGTCAAATTCCTGGAAAATGATAAGCCATTGACAAGTCTTCCCCCCCAACACTAGCCTATTGACTAGGTATTTCAATGCATAATGATATGTGTACATTTTGAAATGTCCACCCATCAAATAGTGTCCAAATTAATGAAGAGCGTATACCATAGCTAGTCCTTATCTTTCCATCGTGTTATAGTTATTTTTTCTTGTTGATAATTTTTTGCTAGTGAAGGAAATATGATGATCAATCAACTCTTCGCCAGTCTATGCTAGTACAATGCCAAGCACAACAAATGGCGCATCGACATGTACATGAAATTCCTTCTTCGAGTATGAAAAAACAAGTATGGGTGTTGTAACCATATTATTCTTTAGAGTGTCCAGACTCTCTTGGCAATGTTGGCTCCATTGAAACTTAACATTCTTCTTCAATAGCTTCTCAATCGAATGAGTCAACTCTACATATCCTTTGATAAATTTTCGATAGTATCCGGTATGTCCCAATTTCGTTCTAAGTTGCTTTAGTGTCTTCGGTGGTGGTAGGTCAACGATGATCACAATTTTAGTAGGGTCAACTAATATACCATCATGACAAACCCCATGTCCCAACATAAATCCAAATGGGGCACAAACAATACATTTATTTACGTTCAACGAAATATGATACTAGTGAAACTGTTCCAACATCATTCTGAGGCTCTCAATATGATCCATTACTAGCCCAAACACTGTATAATCATCGAAGTACACCTCAAGAAATTTATGAATAAATTCTTTGAAAGTAGCCACTACTATCTTGGAAAATATGGCAGGAGCATTCTTTAGTCCGAAGGGCATTACCGTGTATTAAAAAAAACCCCACTTCGTCGCAAAGGTTGTCTTGTGTCGATCTTCCTTTGTGATTCTAATATGAGGGTAGCTGAAGAACCCATCAATGAATGAATAAAATTCTTGACCCATGGCACTCTTCAATACTTCATCTATAAATGGAGTTGGAAATGGATCGTGTAAACAAGCATCATTTATCTTTCTAAGGTCGACACAAATCCACACTTCACTGGTAGTCTTCTTATCTTGCACTACTATCGAACTGATCCTCTCATATTCTTCAACAGGTTCTATGATACCTGCATCCAACATTCGATCTAATCAATTAGAGGAAATTTCAACTCAAAATGGGCCTCCTAAGGAAAAATCAACAAATATATAAAATAATTCCATGTAGATAATTTTTTAATATATTAATTCTATTTTTCACTTTTATCAAATGCCCAGAATTATTTCATGTTTATTAAAGATGCCCTAAATATTTATTTCAGATTAAAATAAAATTATGAAAACAAAGTTCAATGAAATGTTTGACTCAAAAGTAACTATAGAAATACATAAAATAAGGAAAGAGATGTAATACATAATTAAATCTAAAAATAGTTATTTTAAAGGGCGTGAACTAGCTATGGAGCAAACCTCCCTCCATCGGACGGAGGAGGAGCAAAGTCAACGTTGACTTTTCTCATCCTCCGTCCGATGGAGGGAGGTTTGCTCCATAGCTAGCTTATTCCATTTTAAAGACCAAGATTAATAAATTGTTTATAGGAATAAAGTTAATTAAGATACCCTAATGTAGAAACTTTTTCCAAATTAATTATAAAACACCAAATATTTTTTTATTTATTTTTACAGAAACTAAAAAGGGGGGATATATAAAAGGTGGCTGTGCACAGCCATTCATTACAAGCATAAAGAACCTGAGTATCTGAACAAAACAGAAAAGCTGCACCAGGGTACAGTCCACTGTGGATCCCAAAACACTTCCCTATAAGACTGTTCTATACATTTAAATCCTCGGGTTGTATAAACCCTAACAAACTGATTACACAAAAATTTGCAAAAAAACATTCATTAAGAACTGAAACATAAAAAGACTAAGGGTTGCCTCCAGGCTGAGCGACGAATTCTTCTTCCATAGGCAGCACAGCTTCATCGCAAACTCCATTGACTCTACTAACCTGGTTCAGAGATATGAGACGCTGAAGATCCTCCTGGATCTTATCCACCTTCCCCATCATTTCATGGAGACTACTCTCGTTGTCGTCGATACGAGCGTCGTGATTGCTAATTTGGTACAAGGTGTAGCTGACTGTGTCTGCCATTTTCTTTATATCTCGGGCCATCTCTCGATTGTCCATAACACTAATGGAGAGAAGCTCATACATACGTCTCATATTCTTCTTAATATCCGCCATCCCACCGTTATCCCCTGCCTGAGCCATATCATCTACTTCTGTCAACAGGGAGATTCGAGCTAACTGAAACTGAACAGCTTGAATCAAATTACCAGTGTGCTGAGACTGAACCAGATTGCCAGGAACTAATATGTTATTGTAGCAGGTTTTGAGCACCTGGAGTTCCTTCTGCAACGTTAAATATTCACTTTTCCCATAGGTTAGAGTTCCAACGTCTCTTGCCTTCCACCCAGTGCACCTGCAACCGATGACCAAGCTGCTACCACAATTGCCTGATAGAAGTCCTTTGCCAGAAGTGGCTGACTATGAGAGGATGAGAAAATTGCACAAACAAGGAGAGAAGTCAGCAAGGGCCAATCTCTCCTTCACCACTGAGCGGGTAAGAGAGAGCACCTGCCATGGGAGGCCTTGTAGGATCCCCTCTTCTATGCCTGAGACAGTTAACAACAAATATTGCAGAGCATCTAGAAGACCAGAGCTGAGAGAGATATGGGATAGAGAAGTCAACTTACTACCAACGGAGGCCATGGTGATAAACAAGACAGGATCGTAATCGTGTGAGGGGAGAATGGAGATATCCCCGGATTGAATGATATTTAATTCAGCTACCGCCGAGGGATGGAGATGACAGCAGGAGGACCACACGACGAAGGAGCGAAGGAAGGAAGGACTGAGCCTTAAATGATAATGGAGGCCAGCAGAGATGAGATGAGGAGCATCGAAAAGAGAGAAGGGGGTAGAACTAAAGGGCGATGGGATGGCTGAAGGAGGGAGTGAAAAGGGGTGGGCGGGCGAGACTATGAGGAGGGGGAAAAACCCATGGGGAGGAAAAACCCCCGACCCCAAGCATAAATTGAACATTACACTATTCCTTTTACTTTGGTCATTTCTATAGAATTTGCCAATTGATTGCAAGAGATAAGAACAATTGCTATCTTTGATATTCATTATGGGACATGTTTGAATAAGGGGGGGTTCCCGTTTTGCTTGAGGTGGCCTTGATGAAGAGAGGCCCCCAGGTTGGCCAATCTATCTGCTGCCGAATTGTTGAATATGAGAATATGAAATGGTTAGTAGGAGCTGTGCATAAGAAGCTTGACTTTGTTGCACAAGCGATGACATTTGACTGCTCCCTTGGGGTAACCATTGATCAATTTAGATATGACGTGCTTAGAGTCTCCAAATATCAGGACCTTTTGGTATTGTTTCTCCTGTAGGAACTGCAAACCTTGGAGGAGAGCTAACCATTCTGCTTCGTTGTTGGTTCGGGTCCCTAATCCCCAAGGAAAGGTTTGTTCTATTTGTCCTCCGGGATCCAAAAGGATCCCCCCCGCTCCTGCCACCCCTTATAAAACACCAAATATTATCCTAACCTTAATCAAAGTATAATTTTTATGAATAAAGTTTTTTTCATTTAAAAAAAATTCAAAATATTATTAAAAATATTAATTCACATAGATGAATATATATCTAAAAATATATAAATATTAATAAAATAAACAATAATATTATTATTTTATCAATTAATTAAAAAAATGTTATTAAAAGTTCTAAAAATAAAGATTATAATTAATAAATATTAAAAAAACTATTACTAAAAATTAATATATAACATACATAATTATATTATTTAAAACTATGTTTAATATATATTACCTATCATTCACAACAATATTTAGTATGACATTAATGTTTAATAATCACATACTAATCACTTTAAAAAATAATAATAATAATTTAAATTATATTTGAGATTAACAATAATAAATTATTATAAATTTTTAATAAAAGTTATGCTAAATTTGATGCTCAAATATATGGGAAAAAAGTAAAAAAATTGCAAAGTTCAATAAAACCATTATGTTCCTCTGGCAGGAAATTGATTCTTACTATCTTCCTCTAACCCTGGTTCATCCACCATAGCAGCTAAAAAATATTGGCTCGCTAAAAAGACTCATAGGCTCGACTAGATTTCTCAAATATTAGTGGGTTCGACTGCTAGATCCTCTACCATTGATGGCAAGAATAGGCGCGAATAAAAAATGGAAACCCTCATATTTCGTAGGTAGATGCTTGGCACGAATCAAAAACAGAAATCCTTGTATTTTAGATGTAGATGTTTGGTGCAAATAAGATGGAAACCCTTGGATTCCACAGGTATATGTTCAGGTTTTTTGGTCCAAATTATTCTATTTAAACTTTCATTTGTCATCTTAGATAAGTTGACATTGAAGCGTGATTTTGTCTGACTGATGTCCTTGATCACCATGGCACGATATGAGATTAAGATGCTATGTACTTAGTGAATCTGGAATAGATCTTTCGTCTGCAGTAATTGGTGGCACTTTAACTGATATTTCTCTCAGCTACCTAGAAAGGCCTGGAGGATCATTGCTACCACCTGGTGATACATACAAAAATAATTGCTACCACCTAGTGATACATGCAGTTGGTTGGCAATTCTTACTTTCTTAGGTCTACATCACGGGAGATGTACAAGAGGTAAGTACTATGATTCTCTTTTCGATTACCATATTCTATCCTTCCCGTGCCAAATACTATGTGAATTCCAATCTCTTGGATGAAATTTATGCTAATTGTGCAGACTGACTTGGTCAATTTGTATGGGAGGATATAATTCCACTGACATTTGGATTGGATTTTTTGACTGACGTGCAATTTGTTGATGATGTTGATAAACATATTTTAACTAGACCCAATGTTTCTTTTGTAGACTATTGACTCATGGTATTTTTTGGCTTTTATAATATGCGGTCCTTTTACAAATTACAGAATAATGATAAAAGGAAAAAAGCTGAGATTATGTTGATCACCATGGAAAGATATGAGATTTAGCTACTATGCACTTAATGAATCTGGAATAGATCCTTCATCTTCAGTAACTGGTGGCACTTTAACACATCTTTCTATCAGCTCCATAGAAAGGCTTGGAGGATCATTACTACCACCTGGTGATACATACAAAAATCATTGCTACCACCTGGTGATACATGTAGTTGGCTAGCAATTCTTAATTGATTAGGTCTACATCGTGGGAGATGTATGAGAGGTAATTACTATGATTCTCTTTTTTATTACCAACTTCTAGCCTTCCTCTTCCAAATACTATGTGATTTCTAGTCTCTTGGATGGCATTTCTGCTAATTTTGTAGACTGTATTGGTCAATTTGTATGGCAGGATATAATTCCACTGGAATTTCGACTGGAGTTTCTAAATGACGTGCAATTTGTTGATGCCGCTGATGAACATAATTTAAATAGACCCAATGTTTCTTTTGTAGACTATTGGATCATGGTATTTTTTTGGATTTTCTAATATGCGGTCCTTTTACAAATTATAGAATAATGATAAAAGGAAAAAAGATCTTAGATTAAAGAAAAAATGAAAAAATAGTAATTGATGATAGTCTAATAAAACTAGCTTATCTTTTAAAGTCATGAAACAATGAAACTAGTTCCAGTTAGTGCATGGAGGTTAACCATAAGGGTTGGCGAGAAGACATAACCAGTCATGAACATTCAGATCACTTAGAGCACTCTCATAACTCTCAAGTTCATATCACTCAGATCACTCTCACAAACACGAATCATATTACCATTAGTAAGTACAAAGTATATTTTATGGATGAACATGTATGCCTTGCCCCGTGTTTACATATTTTTTTTCATTTTATTCTACAAGGGGACATATTCCATGTACTAGCAGAAATTTAGAAGTTTGTTGATTGTTGTGAATAAATATTTGAAACGGCTTAGAAATTTCTCTAGGATTCTCAAGCAAAAGAGTATTGGTAGACTTTTTGGATTTCAAAGTGTGTCTGCACAACATGGAAGATATGCCATGATCCTTTCTCCTAGATACAATGATTCTCATTTTTTTAGGGAGAATTTCTGAGAAGGATTTTTCTCACTACAACAAAATACCCTTTTGGGGGTGGTTTTGGCTTGTGACAATTTTGCTAACCCCCCCAAAAAAGTTTTTTGAGGTCTTTGGGGGCGGTTCTTAAAAAACCCCCCTCAAAAGTCCCGAAAATTGGACTTTTGGGGCAGTTTTTTTTTTTAAATACCCCTCGCCCAAATTCCAATTCTCGAGTCTTTTGGGGGTGATTTTTAACCCCCCCCCCCAAAAGTCCAACATGACTTGGAATTTTGTGGGGCGGGGGGGGTTTGGAAAGACCACCCCCAAAAGTTAATTTGTCATGACTTTTGAGGGGGGGGGGGGGGTTACCAAAATCGCCGCAAGCCAAAACCTCCCCCAAAAGTCTAATTCTTAGGGCTTTTTTTGGGGGGGGGGGGGGGTTGGAAATACCCTCCCTAAAGGTTTACCTGATATTTTTTAAAGGTAGTAGTATAATTCAAATATTATATGTAGTATAATATATAGTAGGATTACTAAAAGAACAACCAAGCATAGAAATCATAGGCACAATATTTTGACCTTGGAAAACACAAGGGATAAAACAAAACAACATTATGATAGAGATATTTGTTCAAAGTAAAAAATACATCCTAATACATAGTAATCACATGTAGCATAAGATAAACCCCAGAACCCCAAAAATACTTCTTCTAGCTAGTAGCGAACTTCTTCCTTGAGTGGAGTGAACTTGGTTGGGTGAAAATGAGTGAGGCACCTTGTTATTTATAGTTGACTCTATGTTTGTTTGTTTGACGCTTAAATTGGGGCCTGCAACTTGCACACTTAATATGGTCTAACTTGTCTTTTATGCATAATAATCATTGTTTACTATTATATTTTCTAAGGTCGACTTGGTGAGGATGCCTCACACGAATACTACATCAACACTCCCTCTTAGCCAGGAAGAATCATCATATTAGAGAACGTATGAATATCATTTGTAAATAAAAAATTTATCTAACATCTCTATATCATAAGCAAGTTCCTCCAAAACAATATTAGTCTATTGAGAAGTGTCAACAACTCAACTCGGTCCATCGGGGAGTCAATATGCAACAACTGATCAACCATGGCCATTGGGGAACCTACATGTAACAACTCAACTTATTCTATCAAGGAGTCAACAACTCAATCGAGTAAATTGGTGGGTTCACATACACCAGCTCAATCCATTCCATTGGAGAGCCTACATGTAACATCCGCGAGTATGCACCAGTATGCACGAGCATGCACCAGCCTCTCCACCCCATCACAGGGTGTCTCAGAGATCTCCCCACTCTGTCTAAGAGTGTCCACAGGAATGCACTAAATTTCTCCATTACATCACATGATTTCCAAGAGATATCCCCACTTAGTCATAGAGTGTCCAAGATCATGTGTTGGTCTCTCCATCCCTTCACAGTATGTCCAAGAGATATCCCACTCCATCACAGAGTGTTTGGGATAATGCAGTGGAATATCCACCCCTTCATAAGTTATCCAAGAGATATCCCCACTCTATCATATTAGAGTGTGTGAGAGAGTGTTGTGGCCTATCCACCCCTTCACAGGGTCTTCTAGAGATATCCTCAGTCCATCACAAAGTGTTTGGGAGAATGCAATGGCCTCTCCCCCCATTCACAGGGTGTATGAGAGATCTCCCCACAACATCATATAGTGTATGAGACAATGCAATGGTCTCAGCTCCACCCCTTCACAGGGTCATGTCCAAGAGATCTCCCCACTCGGTCACAAAGTGTTTGAGAGAATGTCACAAAATCATCCTTCCCTCTCAACGAGGGATTCAACATGGGACTAACATCCCCACTCCATCACAGAGTTACCATGAGAAGGTACAGTCCCATTTTTAGTCATCTATGGACTATTCTCCCCACTTTATCACAGAGTGTTTGGGAGAATTCACTACCCCATTCTTACTCATCTACCCTTAGCCAAGTCATGTGACTAATACTGGGAGAATGTCTGCTTTATGTTGCGTACATCCATGTTTAATATCATCACATATCCCTCTGTAATATATCACCTTTCTCCCTCTGCATCTGAGCAACATACTCTCCCTCTAGATCTTCCTACAGGCTATTCTATCAGCCTATATGACATGTGATTTTAGGCACCAATTTGAAAACCAACTGTCATAGGGAAAATAAGCACATCTCCTAATTACTGCAAGAATCTGTCCTGGTGACGACCAGGTACATCATGTATACTCTCAACTTCCTATACAATAGGATCCACCAAATATGAATAAAAAAACAACATCACTTATATTTGTTACCATCGGTGTAGACATGTACTCATAGTCCATCATGTTATATATGGTCAGGATCTCAAATGTGTTCTTCCCTTAAAGGAGGAAGATCTAATTAGGCCTCAGCCACACCTCCAATACCAATACATGGTATAATGGTCATAGATACTCATCTTGGACTCAAGGATAACTTCCTCTGCACCTATCAATAATTCTCTCTATATCCTTAGAAGTAAATTGAGTAGTTGATCATGTCCTTCAAGACTAAAAGGATTTAACCTCTTCTAGAGTCTTCCATGACTCCAACTAGATGCCAACTGCTTCTCATGATCATCAATAGAGTCAATAATTATGCACAATAATCATTCTTTATTATTATATTTTTGAGGCTGACTTAGTGAGGATTCCTCACACAGCTACTACATAAACATTACATTTTCAATTCGATGTGATTTTAAGGTATATGTTCCTATGTAGAGGGGCGCATANCCCCCCCCCCCCCCCATGCTCCTTCCATCCTTGAATTGACTTCAGACACTCCATTAAATAAGAGTTTAAAGAAATTGTGATAGTTTAACAAGCCCCAAAAGTCATACTCTTGTAAATATGGTCTCTAGGCTAATTTCTACTAGTTTATAGAAGATAGATTTGGACAAATGGGGGGATCTTAAATAGAAGATCTATTACCCAAAAAATTTCAAGCACAACAATAAGATATTCATGTTTAAATACTTGCATCTCATGATAATTAGAAAGATACTCAAACAAAAAACATATATCTTTGATGGTTCTATGCCTAGGATGAGCGACCTCTACATTAAGTATCATCTTGTTTCAAGCTAGCCAAATTTTCCAACAAACTTATTTGGGAAGGCCCCATCCATATTATGGTTAGGTTAGGTTTGAGATGCAAGGATCCTAGGTAGTAATTTTTAAAACGCAAGAACAAATTACACCAAGCATAAGAAAGTGTATTAATTTTCCATACATCATTTGTAGCATCATCCCAAATTGATTGAGCATAATCACATTTTAGAAAACAGAGGTTTTGTAGTCTCATCCTCCCCGAGGAATAATGCACGGTGAGAGGTTCATTGTCTATTTTGTTTTGTGATATTTTCCAATGTGATAATTCTATTGTGTGCCAATATCTAGTAGAAGGCATTTATCTCCCACAATAACTTGGAATATAACCTCATTAAAAATTAATATTTTAATTGCATACCTAAAGCTATTATTAATTTCTAAATTACCCTTTTAAATGAAAATATAAATCATTTCCACATTTTTTTATTATATTAACATCTTTTAAAATAAAATATAAATCAATCACTTGTGATAATATAAATGTGATAATTCTATTCTCTCTCAATATCTAGTAGAAGATGGCATTTATCTCCCACAATTACTTGGAATATATCCTCATTAAAAATTAATATTTTAATTGCATACCTAAATCTATTATTAATTTCTAAATTACCCTTTTAAAAGAAAATATAAATCATTTCCACATTTTTTTATTATTTTAACATATTTAAAAATATATATATAAATCATTTATTTCCACATTTTTTTATTATATTAAGATGTTAATTCTAGTGTTAAATATAAACAAATAAACTATATAGAATATTATTGTTGTTAACATTCTCTATAGTCTAAAGATGAAAAAGTGGAGGAGAGGAGGACGGTTTAGGGTTTTAAGGAGAGTGCGTTGTCGCTTTAGGTTTTCCAGGTTCACCTGGCCGTAAGGGCCTTCTGGGCTCGCTTCAAGCAAGGGTTCGCTGGTTCACCGGGAGGTTTGGCCCCCCTTGGCAGCACCATGGCAGAGACAGGCCCCTCAGGACCCATTGCTGATGGCGGGGTTGTTTCAGCTGAGATAGAGAAGCAGGCTGGTTTGTCCAATGCCAGGATGCCTGCAATGGGGGGTTATTTGTTGAAAGCCCCCACCATCCTAGCGATATATATCATATCATAGAAGGTAAGGGGCACAATTGAGCTCTGGAAGGAGAAATCCTTGATTGGAAAGTTTGTAGGGATCTGGCCCAAAGAAAAGGACATTTTCAAATGAATTGGCAGTGTGTGGAACCCTAAAGGCCACTATGATCTACAACTCAGATCCAAAAGTTTTTTTACTATTATTTTCTTTAACCAGGAGGACCAGGACCGTATCCTAGAAGGCGACCCCTATTTATTTTTCTCAATGAGCCTTTATCTTCACCCGTGGAAGGAAAGATTCAATCTGAAAATAGAAGACATGACAGTCACCCTAGTATGGATTTGCCTCTTTTCTCTGCCAGGGGAATACTGGGATATGGAAACCTTGAAGGACATAGGAAATACTTTAGGGGAATTTATAAAGGTTGCAAAGCAAACTAAGGCCCAGAGGTACACTTCTTTTGCTAGGATCTGTGTCTACCTAGATCTCACCAAGGAGCTTCCAGATGCCATAAGCCTTAATTGGGAAGATGAAGAATGGATCGAACCCATAGACTATGACCAGATTCCCTTCCGATGTAGGAACTGCCATGAGTACGGCCACTTAGGAAGGAACTGTCCCAAGATTGCTCCATTGACTGCTCCCGCTGACCATAGGTAGGTGGGAGCTGTAAAGAATGATGGCTTCACCCAAGTCAAGAACCGAAAAAGAAGCAGGGGCGATGGGGAATCAAAGGCCAAAAAAGACATGGAGGTGAAGGATAATAGATCCAAAAATGATTTCATTGTCTTAGGGGACAGAGAAGATGAAGACAAGCCTAAGGACAAGGAGGAAGGAGAGTAGCCAACAAAGGATACCAGCGCCCCAGAGAGAGAGAGGGAACCCAATAGATGGAAATAGTGGAAGAACAAGAGGATGAAGAAATGGAACTAGGCGAACTAGATATGGATGCGATAGAAGCCAAATGTGGAAAGAAGTGCAAAGGATATGTCCCCGGGAGGCAAATCGAGCTCCTCAGGAAGCAATAATCAAGGTTGGGCCTCTTTCGAACCCTGGGATAGACCCATATCCACAAAAAGGAAATAAGAGGAAGTCTCCAGCGGAGGAGGAGTGTAGAGGAAGGAAAACAAACAAGCAACACATTGCAGAAGTAGGAGTTAAGCTCATAGAATCAGGCCAATACCCAAAAATCACGGCAACCTTCTCTGAAGTTTCTAAAGTTTACCAATGAAGTTAATCCAAAATTTACCAATGAAGTTAATCTCTTGGAATATCAGGGGGTGCAATAACCCCCGGAAGTGGAGGACTGTTAACAGGAAAATTAAGCAGGAGAACCCATATATTCTCTTCCTTCAGGAAACTAAATGTAGTTGAGAGGGAATGGGAAAAATCAGAAGTAAAATCTAGAAAGGAAACAATGTCATGGCCCTGGATGTTGCTGGGAAATCATGTGGAATGGCAATTTTCTGGCGCCCCCAGGTGATGGATCTCACAAACTAGCACGCCAACAAGTTTTCCTTCATGGTTGACTTCCAACACCTTGATTCTGGGATGAAGGGCACTATTGTTCAATATTTATGGCCCTAGTAGCTTCCCTAAGAAGCAGGCCTTCATCGATTTCCTTGACTGGACCAAACGTCAAGCACATGGGGGCCAGTGGGTGATGGGTGGGGATTTCAACCTCATTGCCAACCTTGGTGAAAATAAGAGAGGAAGGAGAACTACAGACAAGTACCAAGAGGCCTTTAGCGTTTTCAAGACTCAAAGCTCTTTGTGGATATGGAAATAGAAAATGGTTGGTATACTTGGAACAACAAATGTGGGGGTGAAAATTTGGTCGCCTCTCACTTGGATAGATTTTTGGTTTCGGAGAATATAGTCCATGGTATGGGTGAAATCATGGCTGACGTGCTCCCAGCTGCAGGATCTGACCATTGGCCTATCAGCCTTAATTGGGATTGGACCTGTTCCACTCTGAGGAAACCATTCAGATTTGAACAATTCTGGATGGAGCATAAGAACTTCAAAGATATTGTCCACCAGTGGTGGCAAGAGATGGCCCCCCCCACAGGTACTTCCATGTTCTGCTTCTAGAAGAAACTTAATATGCTCAAGTCCAAAATTTGTACCTGGAACAAAGAAGAGTTTGGTAACATTTTTGAGGACAAGAAAAGACTGATTTCTGAACTTGAGCTCCTCAGTCAGAGAGGAAGGATGGATGGATGGGATGAGGACATGCAGAAAAAAGAGAAAGAGTTATGGGAACAACTGGAGGAAAGAGAAAGACAGGAAGGAATCTATTGGAAACAAAAATACAAGGTCAAATGGTTGCAGGATGGGGAAAACAACACTAAGTTCTTTCATAACTCGGTGATCTAGAATAGGAGCAACTCGAGAATCCAGAAACTTAGAAAACTGGATGGCAGCCGAATTGAAACCATAGGGGAGATCGAAGAGGAGCTCTCCCACTATTTTTCAGAGATCCTCAATGAATATGACCATGCACTATGAAAAATGATAGATTAGTGACCAAAAAAATGACCAAAATCTGCATATCAATGACCACTTTTGGTTTGGCGATCGCTAGTGGCTAATTTACAGTCTTTTATTATGGGACCAAAATTGGTCCTTTATAGCTTGTCAGTTGGTCATTAATTTGGTCATATATTTGAATCAATGGCCAAATATATGACCACGTTTATGCCGACATGACAAACTAAAATATGACCAAATTTGGTCGCGTAATAAAAGACCGTAAATTAGCCACCGAAACTACTTTTTAGTCATTGATATGCAAATTTTGATCATATTTTTGGTCAATATATCTCATTGTTTGGTCACGTATCTCTCAATTATTGGTCATTTTATATGTGAATTTTGGTCATTAATCTCATTTATTGGTCACTAGTTTAGTCATTTTTAGTCGTTTTGTGTGGTTATTATATTTTAGTAGTTTTAATGGTGTCCATTATTAATCAATATAAATTTTTAATATGATGTCATGTTTAAATTAAAAAAGAATCATACATTATTTATCATCATCTAATACACATGTAAATTATGCAATGTCACATTAACTAGTTAATTACAACACTTATAAATAATATAAAGTACAACCATATAAGTTTTAAACTACACAAATTATATTATATGAAATCTCAAGTATTACAATAAATATGAGTTTTCTCAAAAACTATCCCCATATAACTTTACATGAAAATCATCTAGTACATCGATGAATTTTCAAAATATTACAATGGCTAAACCATCCCACTTGTACTTGTTTGTTAATCCATACTTAGATCACGTGGCAGCTTCAAAACCATACTTAGCAGCTTGAAACCCTCAGCAACAGGCCCTTCATTCTCAATGAAAAATCCTCAGCAACATGATCTTCATACTTAATGGCCCGTGCTTCTATATCCACACTGCACATGCTTCTGAGCTTTATATCTGCACATGTGCTTTTGTATCCGCATTGCAGAAGCCTCCCTTCTCATGTTGTTATAACTATTGTGAGTAAGGTTACCTACAAACAACACATGTTGAGCAATAAATTTTGTTGCTCGCTAAAAAGAGAAAACAAATAACTAAAAAATGTACATAGTATTTTCACAAGATTTAACATGGAAAAAAGAAACAATTCCAACAAATAGCAGGTGTACTCAAAATGCATAAACATTTAGAACCAGCATAACTACAAATACATGAACATGAACTACCTCTCCATAAGGCCCGAAGATCAATGGCAACATTGCGCAAAGCAAGAAATTATTTCCGAGCAATATATGAATGAACTTTGCACTGAATAATTTTTGTCGAATTTCCCAATACCTCAGTTCAAAATCTAATTCAACCATTTTAATTATTGTTATAACTTCTACCCAAACAAACTTCCAGATAATGTATATCACCTACAACTCATCCTAAAAGAGGAATATCAACGCATATCAGAGTTACAATATAGCAAACGTTTTCAAATTTGATTGAAAACTACATCTTGCATAGATCAAGAGTACAGAGGGGTCAGATACACATCAAAAATCTTACATGATCATCCTTATCCTCCTCTTCTTCTAGATCTTCATTCTCATCCTGTTAGAGAAAAAACATGAAACAACAATTCATATTACTTTAATAGAGATATCATGAACCAACTTGCCATTCAACCTGCACAATCAACCTAGTTTTCTTATAAAGGTAACTCTATATCTGGTGGCTCAAAAAATTGAAATTCAAGAAAATAGTTTCAAAACTTACAGCTGTCTCATCATCCTTAGAATCCTTAGTTTCCTCCTGAGTATGTTTAGGGACAACAATCAGTAGCAGTTGAGTAAATAATTCATTAGTGTATAAGGGGAAATCGATTTTTGGACTATGAGGAAGAAAGATTTCCCCTTCTACAATGTTATTAAACATCTTATGTAACATACAGGAAAAATACCAAGAGAAAATATATTACAGTTCATTTCAAAGCATGTTGATCCACCTTATATTTCTAAATGTTAAAAGTTCAGGTACACAATACACTAACCTCATCTTTCTTTTTCTCTTTCGTTTCAAAATATTCCTTTCCAGCCTGATGAAATGCAATTTTAACATGTTAAAAGTATGATGACCTGTAGACCTAAAAAATAAAGTAAAGAACTCAACAATATAGTTTCCAAGAATCTACTTACATCCTTGTGTTTTCCCCATGTCTCATCTTCCAACTTCTTTGCATATTCAGGAACATCACATACTAAAATGTTATTAAATAATGTTTCTGATTTAACCTCTAATCACAGCTAAGGAACATTTATTATATGAAAATAGTTTATATAAACGACTAACACAAGACAAACTGATCTATCACATACCTGCCATAACTCAATTCCTAAGTATTTCAGATTGGAGAAAACATAGAGTTCTAAATCATCCTTGAAATCAGCTTACAATGTATCCCAAAGTCATGAATAATGAATGAATATGAAAAACTAAACGAACTTGAAATATGTAGACAATGGTCAATGTCAGTCAAAGCGTTACTGAAATTCAATAGTTTACCCGGATTGTTAATCATTGGTACAACCCCTTCTCCTTTGTACTTAGAATTCTTGATTTTTTTCCCAAACAATAGATGCAACATTATAAGAATGCATAATTAGACACATTAATATAAGGAAGCACAATTAGTATACAACAAAATAGGCAAGGAATGATATACAAAAAATAAAATTATAATAGTTTGAATCAAGCACCTTTGGCTTCGAGGGTCCTTAGTACTCTAGATTTGGAATGGTTGGAGCTTTCCATTCACCATCCTCCTCATCATCCCAGTCCTCTGGCTATACAAATTAAAACTAAATCAGTGAAGTTGCCCCAAATTCAAGATTATTTTTTTATTGCACATATGCCCAAACCATGTTAAAATTACTAGAGTTACATGCACNTGTGGGAGAGAGAGAGAGAGAGAGAGAGAGAGAGAGAGAGAGAGAGAGAGAGAGAGAGAGAGAGAGAGAGAGATGACATAAATGATTATAATACATTGTTCCACATTTTATATGAATGTTACTTTAGACAAGAAGAAACTTAAAAGGTGAATATTGTCACCTCCACTTTGCACAAACAACATTAAATCAGCAAGTCTAAGGTTATACGTCCCATCAAATCTTAGTAGGATAAAATTAATAAGCACACAACATCTTATCTTTTCATACTTTGCTGTTCCAAAACAAGTTTTTCTCTAGTGTAATGCCTCCTTTCTCAATAAAGGACTCACATAATCTGCAGTCAAGATGTACAGTTTAGATTAATCAAGATGGGGTCATCAAAGTAAAAGATACCGCCAATCATGCAATGATGCATTCCATTGTCTAGAAAACCTGGTCTCTTGGTACTACCCAAAGACAAGCAAATATATTAGGTTTTAATTTGAGCTGATTGTGGTTCCCAATAGCCTCTGTTTCTAAGTGCAGTAGCTTATGTAAGTGGTGTCCACTATCTAAGGGCATCTATTTTACACTGTACATTAGAAATGTGATAAAGTTAGTCCTAGTTTGTGAAACAACTCATAAGAATACCAATGCAAGTTATGAATTCATGAGGCATGGTGGAGAGTCATGACTTTCTACTTCCAGGTGTTCAAGTGTATTCCTGCATTGTTTCCCAATTAAGGACCAATGAAAACAATAACATATTTAAATAATTATGCAAGGTTACAATGTCTTGCATAGATCAGGGTGATCAATCCCTTGGTTCTTTACACTCAAGGTTAGGTGCAAGTCCTGAGAGATACCTCGGAGCTTATGGCTTTTTAGCCACTACAGACAACCTTGGAACTTAGAAGTTTACTCCAAAATTGAATCAAGGAGTTCAAGCAAGAGAGTTGTTACCATCTATTCCACACGGGACATTTAGATCAATAGAAGACATCAAATCATAGAAATCCTAGGTTACAACATGATTTAGCTTTCTCAATTCTAGATATAGTAGAATCTAGAATTGTCTTCCTACTATGTTCTCCAAAATCTTATCATCACAAACACATTCAAATTTCTCCAAAAACAAAATATTTGAAAACTAAAGGAGAATTAAAAAAGGCCAATATAGTTGAAACTTTTGATTACCTTGGTGGCATCCGAGTCTAGAAATTCCTCTGGAATGTCATCACATCCTTGCAAACAAAGGTCAGAAATTGTTAATCCTTCACAGTCAATCATAGACAGCCAAACCCAAGTCATTTGTGCTTAAAAGCTACAATCATTACATATTGTTAAACTCAAGAAGAAACAGAAACAAAACAGAAAAACAAGCAATGAGAAAAAATGAAAACAAATCAGGGCCTTGATATTCATACCTCAGGCTTGTTTCCTTCTAGATCAGGAATGTATTCTTTGTCTTCCCAATCTTTTGGCTGCACATACTCAACACATCACCATAAGGAAATGATTGCACACATTGATAGCAAACATGCACAATCATATGCGATAGTAGGTTATACCTTTTTAGCATTAGGATCTTTGATTTGTTTTGGTGGGAAGATATCCCAATCGGTGTATAAACTTCCAAAATATTTCTCCTTGTTGTCAATGAGAATGATGTAGGTAGTGTCAGGGCGAAGAATGAAAGTAAAAACATGAGTCAAATGATTAGTTTCACATGATACATCCTTTTTGATAGGATGGTTCTTTCCACCATGACCAAGAATTGCATGAACCTTCTTTGTATTATAACCACATATATCGAGACCAAACATGATACTGCCATCACAAAAAATTCTAGTTAAGCATCAAAGCAAAGCTACTACTTAAAATGTATACCTTGTTTCACAAAGGCAAGAAGCATAACTTTAAGGAATTAATTAATGGAAGCATTGTTGAAGAGGGTTGAGTTGAGTAGGTACCTGTAAGGAGTATCTCCACCAAACGTTTTTTGGTGAAAATCACCACTCAGTAGCTTCACGTATCCACCACCACAATCAAATTTCTGCTCATGCTTTACAAAAAATTTAAGATCAAGTATCTTGTCCTTGTTGTTGAACTCTAGAAACTCGGCCGAAATGGAAAAGAAACATGCATATGGGTGAGTTTGAATCCCTACTTTGACCAACCCAGTCAAAACCCACTTACAAAGATTGATAATTCGACAATCATAATCCCTGTATTAATCCATGTAAATCAATTGCTGAGTACTGCTATGCAAGCTCTTAGTACCAAAGCTAGATTGTATAGAACACTTGCAATGATAAGTTGTTAAAAAGGATTAATAATGTAGTTTTTAGTTTAGAGACATCCCAATTTATCCTCGTATCCAAAGTGATGTCCATAAGATTAATGCCTTTTAAGGAGAACCGCATGAAGATATATGAACGCATACCTTTGTCATCAGGGTCCTCGTTACATTTTCCAGCAGTATGTAGTGTTATAGCGATTTTCACCCCACTAGGTGAATCACACATTGTATGGCCTTCCCTTGTCCCGCTGCAGACTCATTAGCCCCTTTGGACCACTTTATATCTTTTAATGTTACCTTGATCATCCCTTAAAACATTAGAATATTGATATACGCGGCTTTTTCCCCGATAACCGCGTACATACACGGGTATTCCCTCGATAGTCGCGTACATCGGGATGTGTGCATAGTCCAAATTCTTTTGGACTGTTCCTTGACTTGGATCTGACTCATATGACTCATGGCCTTCCATATACCTTGAGATCGCTCGGATTCGACCCTTCATTGTCCCTTGTGAAGCTATATAAGGAACCCTTTGGTACATTAAAGGGGGGGGGAAGATATAGAGAGATTGAAGCAAGGAAATTATAGTCCATTGTTGCCAGAACTATACTTGAGTCTGCATCCCTTTGTCCCTTTGGAGCACTGTTGTGTTCTTCCCAAGCTTGCCCTTTGCTAGTAAGCTTGCTATCGGAGTGATGGAGGATTGAGGTGGTGGAGGCCCAAGTGGGGGATTCAGTTTCTCCGGTTCGCAGACGTGCCGTCAGAGGTTGTCACTTGTAATCTCTGATTCTTATTAATAGAAATATCTTTTCCTGTCCAGTAATGTGTATTTGAATGAATATTGTTTCCATTGGAATATGTCAAATTCTTTTACATTATTGATGATATATGCTAGAATAGATCTAACACCATGAAATATAGTATGCTTGTATTGTTTACTTGTTGTTGAGGACGTGCTATAACAATTCAAGCTGAAGATTGGAAAGCTCAACGGGGATCTACTTCAACCGTCCGGAATAAGGTATGAGGTTCGATCCTTTAGTGTTAGATTGTTTATTTCTATTGCATATTGGGAAAGATTGATTTCTGGAGTCTAGCTGTCTATTGTGGTACCCCAAGCCATAGGAATTTCCTTCCGTAACAGAATTGGCGACTTCGCTGGGGATGTTCCTTGTTTTTATTTGGGGTTGGGGGCACAATGGGCTTGATATTATTGATTTGCTCTCTATTTCTCCATGTTTCTGTGTCGCATGTTATAGCCTGTGTGTCCATTGACACTCCCCTTTATTGGTTTACCCTTGTCCTGCTTTTTACCACTGCCTTCTCTGTATACGCGGGTTTGTGGACTACAGTCACGTACATACGCGGATTTGTGGCCATAAGTCACGTACATACGCAGCTGTTCTTTATACAGTCGCGTACATCCTCCCTTCTGGTGAGTCTGATGTTGTGGGAAGTTGCTGGGTGGGTTGTGAGTGTGGTTGGGTCTTCCTTGGGTCTGAAGTTGTCTGTTGGATGCTTCTTTTGTGACCAGAAACCGTTCGTACTGTTCACAGGTTTTACGTCTACACTGGCATATAGGTTAGGTTCACCACCGTTTGCATTTTGCATGACCTTATGGACATGTCACTCTCGCCTTAGGTACGAACCCACTCTATTATGTCACGGAACCTTCTTGCTGCTATAGAAGTGGCATGATATGAGTGGTAGAGCCTCACTTTACATGGGTACCCTAGTTAGCGCCTTATTTGCATTTGGTGCCCATGCTGATGTTTCTCCTTTTAGGGTGTGGGAGTCCGTTGTATAGTATTGCCATGACATTTAGCAAGAGCATCATACTCCTCTTGATCTTATGTTGGCCATGTTCCCCCTGGACTCCCCTTGTATCACGTTGTGGATGCATTTTCATGAGCTTTTCCTGTCTTATTGAGCTTCATGCTGGCTCCCCTGACATTGAGTTTCAGCCTTATAGCCCGAGCGTGTCTCATGTCTAGCCATGCAGAGCCATTTTATATATCCTTTGCAACTTGACTTACCCTTTTACCGGGAGGGGATCTTCCCCCGAGTGTCGATATCCTACACATGTATCCTTGCATTGAGCATCGGTATGTTCCAATGCATGGAACTAGTTTGTTTTCCCTTATGACACTCGTCTCCTCCTAGTTTGTAACTTTAAAGCTAGTTTATTCTTTTTTCAAGATTT
>LPNX011172030.1:112595-158221 GCA_001517045.1 Pseudotsuga menziesii | reverse complement strand
AGTTGCATGAAGTTGTCAGAGAATCCAATGTTCCATGACAAGTCGAAGCATATCGAGATCAAGTATCACTATATCAGGGATATGGTGCAGAGAGGAGCAGTAAAGCTCCTGTATGTTGTGATGGAGGAACAAATAGCTGATGTATTGACGAAGCCATTGGCTAGGCTGAAGTTTGAGTACTTCAGAGAGAGACTTGGTGTTCTCTAGATCGAGGTTCCTTCCAAGAGACAGTGATGAGACCCATAGCCATTCTAACATGGTGAGAGGATTGGTTCTTTCCATGGTCAGATGTAAGGGCTGAGCCATTCTGTCATGGTGAGAGGATTCAGTTCCTTCCATGTCAGATATGAGTGCTGAGATGCATAGCCATTCTGACAAGCAGGTCAGATGTAAGGGCTGATCCATTCTGTCATGGTGAGAGGATTCAGTTCCTTCCATGTCAGATATGAGTGCTAACTGCCATTCGAGGAATGGAGGCACCTGGTCAGTTACCAGGAACACTCAGTCAGGGAATGAGAGAGCCATTATGACGAGTAGGTCAGATGTAAGGGCTGAGCCATTCTGGTCATGGCTAAAGGATTAAGTTCCTCCCATGACAGATGTGAGTGCTGGCCATTCTGTCGAGTAGGATAGATGTAAGGGAAAATTCCACTCTCAGGGAGAGTGGAGGTGCCTGGTCCATTACCAGGTAGCTCAGTCAAGGACTGGGGGCCATTCTGACGAGGGTGTAGGATTCAGTTCCTACCAGGTCAGATGTGAGTGCACAAATCTCTCATCATTGTGAGTGGATGTGATCCAGCCTGGATGAGAGTCTTTCATCATTGTGAGCGGATATGGTTCTAGCCTGGATGAAAGTGAGAAAATCTCTCATCATTGTGAGCGAATGTGGTTCCAACCTAGATGAGAGTCTCCCATCATTGTGAGCGGATGTGGTTCCATCCTGGGTGAAAAGAACAGAGTTCTTTCATCATTGTGAGCGGATGTGGTTCCATCCTGGATGGGATTGTGCCTTTCTGACGAGTAGGTCAGATATAAGTGCAGAGCCATTTCACAGATGGTAGTAGGTGTGTCCTACCATGCTGGTGATTATAAGTGCTGAGCCATTTCATAGATGGTAGTTGATTGTGCCTACCATGCTGGTGAATGTGAGTGCTGGGCCTTTCTGATGTGATTGTAGTTTACTACATGATCAGATGTGAGTGCTGGGCATGCCTTTTTGACGAGAAGGTCAGATGTAAGTGCTGGGCGAAGACCTACATGGGAGTAGGCCTACAACCAGCATGAAAAAGGGCTGGCTCTGTAGAACTTCCTATGATGAGATAATACACACATGATGATGACCAGTGGAGATCCAGATCGAGCTATAATCCAGATCCAGTTATGATGACTCCGAGAGATCCAGATCGAGTGATGATCCAGATCCAGCAGTAGTGATCCAGATCGAGTGATGATCCAGATCCAGTCCAGTGATGATGATCCAGATCGAGTGATGATCCAGATCCAGTCCAGTGATGATGATCCAGATCGAGTGATGATCCAGATCCAGTGATGACGTGCTATGATGATCCAGATCGAGAGATGATCCAGATCCAAATGACTTGAAGATGAAGATGACTTGAAGACAAAGATAACTTGAAGACGAAGATGACTTAAAGACGAAACGATCCAGTTGATGCAGAGAAGAAGACCAGTGCTGAAAATTTTGTTGAAAGAATACCTTCCTAGTTAAGAGGGAGTGTTGATGTATATGTAACTTCGGAATGTATTCTTCTATGTATCTTATGTATTGTAACCCGATGTTTATTCCGGGATGTTTCTATTATGCATTTGAGTCATGTTGTCTTACCCCGATGTTCCGATCGGGAGGATTAATAATGTAAACAAGTCATATCAAGTCATTAGGTAAGTCCCCACAGTTTCGGGGCACTTGAGTTATTATACACTAATTAAGGTGTAGGCTCGAGTAGTAATTATTAGGTCGAGCCTACATGTGAAATGGCAATTCAAGTGAACGTACTAATATAAATAGAGAGGGTGAGTCTCTCTATTTATCACTTGTGAATTACATCACTTGCTCTCTCAAGTGTGGCGCACCTTTGGAGAAGGAAATACTTGGGCTTGATAGAATACAGAAGGCTATTGCTGTATTGGGAGGTCATCTTACTGTTTTGGGATCACATCTTATGGTGATACTATCTTAGAGGAAGTTGAGGGGTTTTCTCCATTTATGGTTTCCCCTCCTAAAATCTTTGTGTCTCTTGTCTCTTGTGATGTGCTTATGTGATTGCTGTGCTTGTTATTCTCTCAGTGAAAAGATCTTAACATAATACTAGCTTAAATGTTGAAAAACTGACAGCAATATGGCATGAAATTACACCTTTTCCATTTAAAATATAGAAATTTATTCAAGCAAAATGAAAGAGTTTTGACTGGTATCTCTACCAATCTCTTGGATGTTAAAGGGCCATCATGTACAGGACTCTTGTACTTAGATTGGCTTCTGGATCGAGTCAGATCTATGCCATTGTATCCACTAGCTCTCCGATTAAACCCTTTAGTCACTCGAGAGGTTCCTACATGGCCCTCTTGTCCAGCTGCATATAAAGCTAATTTTGTCAGTGTAACAACAAAATTCACCTAATAACAAGAACTGAAGGCATACTTTCAAGAGAAACCGAGGTCCAAACTAGAATTACACTTTATCTAATAATCAGAACATGTCAAAAAAGCAACTAAATGATTTCAGTGTCTCCAAACCAATGTTATGAGGACCAGACAGGTTGTTGAACCAGTTGACTCCACAAACCATAACCAAAATGGAACTGGACCAGAGCAAGTAAAAATCTGAAAACCAAAAAACACACAACATATTCAAATTTTGATAAAAATTATATATTCATGTACATCCATAAGAATCCAAACCATTAGACAGAAATATGCAAAGATTTATCATGTATATAGCAAAGGTGCAAATAAGCAAAACATCAAAAAGTGCAATCCATATTTGAACCAAAATACATAAACAAATAGGTAAACCATATCTGAATTTCATTTAGGGATTAAGTTTCACTAAATTATTTCATTTTTTAAGTTCTTTTTGTGTACCCAAGCACCTGCATATTCCCCTGTACACTTTGTCACATAATCCATGTTCATGTTTGAATTCAACCACAGTGAAATTTGAGAAAAAAACACCCAAACAAAAGCATTTGATTAAAACATGAAGGCATGGACAACCTTGATTGAAAGATAAGCAAACCTAGTTGATAGGGTCTTCAAGCCCATCTAGTCCTCTTGGAAACATTCAAGGGTTTATATTCCCAAACCATGTTTGTCAGCCACTAGTGAATGTCACTACTTCCTCACCTATGGTTTCAATGTTCACGTGCACTCATGATAGATCCTTACAAGAAAAGAACATGGAAGAGGATTGGACATCCCAATGTGGTGCAACATCACCAACAATATACTTGTTCGTTATTACTGCTAGAATGTTGGTTTAAACCAGGTATCCTTGTATCTATTGGAATCCTTCGATATTTCATGCATTCAACCTTGTTGCAAATCGGCCTCATATTAACAATGATACCCCTTCAATAGCAAACTTATTGAGAAATTAATTCAATTGTAAAATTCATAACCACCATGTCTCAAGCTATTTTTCAATGATACTATAAAGTAGAGTTGTTGAAATTAGTTGAGACAAGATATGGCCGCCATTTCGCTATGATGAAGTGTCTTGTAGAGATCAAATAACCATTCTTGAACATGGTTGTCAATGAAATTTGTGCATTTTGGAAGCAATCCAATACAGATAAGGAAAAATTACTTTGAGACGTTGTCATTAATAACAAGTGGCGGAGAAAATATCAGTTTGTAATCATTTTCACAAAACCTCTGTTCATTTGATCAGAAAATCAGACATAGATAGGACTTTCTTGTGAGAAATATGTGGGTTTTATGGACACCATGATTGAAACATGTAAAGACACAATGAGAAAAGAGGATTAAGTCAAAAAAATGGCTGATGATGAGTTTATTAAACATGTTAAAGATGTACATATGGACAAGGGGAGAATGGTCAACACTTGCTTACACATCCTGGAACATGCTCTAAATCCAAAGTATTATGCAACCAATTTCATTAACTACGAGCAATGGGAAGACTCGAGAGAGAAAATCCACAAAAGTGGAGGCAGCCATGAGAGTGAAGGAAGCCGTCGATTTTTTTTTCCAAAATCTAGCATATGCCTCAATTGTTTGAACCCACTTTGCAAAGTTTGCTCATGGAATTCAAAATTTGTCAACAACAATGCTGTTGAAGAAAGAATGGTGATGCCAACCAAGCATTGGTGGACCAATCATGGAACCAGAGAAAAGGAGCTAGAGTTTATCTCCTTTCATAAGTTGCTAGTTTGTCAACATGCGAGAGGAGAACCCCGTTAGAATGAATACCCATTTCATCCTCTATCTAATGTTATTTCACTTAAATTTAGTCATAGCAACAATGTTATTTTCAATTTGCAAAATAAGAGGATGCTATCCTAGGTTGTTAGTTTCCAGTCGTTGACTCTAGGAAGAAGTCTCGGGTTATTTTTCTTAGATTGCTAGTTTGAAGGGAGTTGTTACTCCAAGTACTAACATGTACCTGAATGCTATTCCAGTGTAATAATTGAAGAGTATTGATCCTCTTTGTCTTCCAAATCAAGTGTAAATCCCACCTATATGTCGATGGCTCTTTGAATCTCATACACCTACAATATCATCCACTCAGTAAAACGAAACAAGTTGGCATCCAAGAGGGCTGAAGAGCTTGTCTTTATTCATTTGAATCTTTTCCTTGTCTCAAAGAAAGTAAGAGCTTTTTTATCTTTTATTTTTGGAGAATGCATCATAATATTAATTTGTGGAACAAAACGTTATAGTATGGAACAAAGAGTTATAACAATCTAACAAAAGGATTATAAGGAAATAACTTCCTAAAATAGACAGAAATGCTAGCATATGAGCATGTGACCCAATAAGAAGGGACTCGACATCTTTAAGGGAAAATTTGAGTCTCCTTTCACAAGCGAAGCCAATTCTAGCATAAAATTATGGAATTCGCCAAAGCTAATACGGGATGTTTCCTCATAAAAAGTAGCCTTACACCTGTATTTCCCCATAAGAAAGTCAAATCATGTGCCATAAAAATGTGCAGCAATCCTTGATCATCCAAGAGGTCCCCAAGGAGAGTGTTTAAGTTTAGCACATAAAAGACACAAGGAAAGTATAGTATCCACACATATTGTACATCATCACATAAATGATAAAGGATAGGAAACTCCACTCTGAAAAAAAATTGCTTTATTTTTTTGTCACCTGGTATCAGACCTACAAGATTAATCCTCCCACACTCCTGACCGTTGTAACTCAAGCTCATCATGGAGTTTGTTGGTTTAATCCATCCAAAGAAGAAAGTGAAAAATTGTATGGAGTTCCTGAACACTGGTCCAGGAAAAGGTAGTCTTCAATGTAATGTTTAATTTAAGTGTTTATCGATGTCTGGGAAAGTGAAAATTTGTATGGAGTTCCTGAACACTAGTCCAGAAAAAGGAAGTCTTCAACCTAATGTTTGGTTTAAGCGTTTACCTATGTTGGGTTTTTTTTTACCACAATACTTAAAATTATTTTCTATGCATGACTAAGCATTGGCTACTATCACTATTGTTTTTCAATAAAATTCTATGGGATTTATGATTCATTGGTGTTAGGGATTTCTGATTCCTAGAAGTCTATTTTCTGGATACACGTCTATCGTCCATTTCAGGCCTCTTGTTATTTCCCATGACCTAGATTTTTTTATGTGTAACTATTGGTGTACATGCAGGAACTGAGGCTTCTTCTGAGACTGCAAAACTCACAAAGAATGAGGATCGACAGGTGTGTTTAACACTACATATAGAATTTCATGTTGTATCCTATAGGAAGCAGGAGACAGTGGGAATGTTATCGTGGGCTTAATGCCTTTCACAGGGATATCCAATACTTACCTGACTAACGAAAACATTTATTTTTTTAGTGGATCGACCTGTGCTCTTCACATGAAGTTGGGCACCAGACTTCATGGGCTAATGTAATACAACCCATGGAGAGACCCACTTGATATATTAAGGGAAGAATAAAGTAGAAGATCAAAAAGCTAAGTAATGGGATTTTATTTCAACTGAAGCACCTGAAGCCTAGGCATAGGAAAGACTGTTGTCTACGTACAATGCAGAAACAAGGTAGTTTGTGGTTACCACAATAGAACCTCTGGCACAACAAACATATGGGGATATGCAACCATAGGACTGGAGAGCCCCTCAAGTCACCTCGGATACAACAGGAATCCCACCTGAAGACAATGTCTCAATGGATCAAGTGCCAAGTATCATAGTTTCTAATAACCCAAAGTTGTTTCCTTCAATGAGAATTATAAGAAGCAATTGGATTCCATCAATATAAGGATCCAATTATTTATCTCTAGAGGGAAATATTTGGAGGTATAAAAAAAAGCCACAATCTAGCCTAGTTTCCATGGGGAAGGGAAAGCAGGAATCAACTCAGGCCATTGACCTATTGCAAGAAAAGGAGTAATAAAAACAAAGCACTAGAGAGTTCCAAGATGGCCCCTATTTTACTAGGCACTCAGCAGGTGTTATATGAAAGATATAAATTGACCGAGGCAGTGAATTTCTTGAGAAGGGATTTGCTCCTCCTACAGAATAAAGTAATGGAACATAATATTGTTGACTTGAAGGTTTTTCAAGTTGGTGCAAAGGATCTGACATTAAAAATTGAAGAGGCCCATGAATGTTATCGAGGCTATAAGAATGGTAGGTATTGAGGCTAGTTAACCAGACAACCCAATATATGGTAAAGGTCTAGAAGTATCTAATGGTCTAGATAGTGAAGAAGGTATGGTCCATAAAATAGCAAAAAAAGGATGAGTTATCATTTACTTGCCTCATACACCAGCTATAGAAATGAAGTTTTAAGTAATGATTTTCAATTCTTATTGGAGTAGAGTTAAAAGGGGAGTGGCGAATAAATTATATATTTCCAAGGGGAAGTTGTTTGAAGATATTAACAGACAAGAGTAACGGTGTTTGATTTTATTGACTATATAATGTTTTAATTTAGAAAGGTCAATATTTTTTGGTGGTCAAAGATACGCCGAAATAGGTGTCACATAAGGGGTGTAACTAATATATATTATTTAATAACCAAGAATATGAATTGAAGTGATCAAATAATAAGGGCTCAGGGGTATACCAATGAATTGAGATGGATGTCCAAAAAATATTTCATTTTTTTCTGAAATAAAAATATCATGAAAAGAAATTTACCACTTCATTAAAATTGAAATTAAAAAATAGTCAATTCTAATCAAGAAAATCCCTTTACACTCTTCTTCTCTCAAGTTTATGGGGAAAACTTTCCTTTTCAAAGTCGATTTAAAAAACACACCTTCAATATTTACACTATAGTATTGACTTTTTGAGCCAACCAAATGCAAGGATAAACTATTTTTTTTGGAAGTTGATCAACTATTTTTTCTTGTTCTTATTCACAACAGGGGTGGAGAGAAATTGAGATATAGGAGGGGCTCACAAACTTATGGAACAAGGATACCATAGCTGATCATTTTCTGACTTAGTTTATTAATAGAATTTTAAAAGTTGAAACCCTATAGGTCTTTTCTCTTCTTATTTCTATGGGGTATTTGGTTGGAGCAAACCTCAGTTTTGTTTGAAGAAAAACAGTTTCCTACCTTCAAAACTTCAGCACAAATCATGGGCTTACTCCCTGGTTACAAGGGAAATTCACGTCAAAAGCCAATTAGAGAAGTGGGAATCCAAAGGATAAACAAAACAATGCCTTGGGGATATTTTAATGGGGCTTGCAATGATTCTATCTGTGGTTGTGATATTGCTTTTCACCTGTAAAAATACCATTATTTTCAAGTAAAAGCCAATTTTCTAAATTGGATGATTGGCAAAGTGCAAATCCAGAATATAATTCTTGGACCACCTGCATATCAGTTAAAGGAAATTTCAATTTTATTTACTCGCGTACACTTTTCTCATGTTTGCAGAGAACTAAACTAGGAACTAGATAAAATCTCCAATGAAGGCTTATTATTACCTGAGAACCAAATTATATCAAATGAATTTGTTGATGGACAGGTTGTGGCCTATATACAGTTCTTTCTAAATGATCTTTAGAACTTGTTTGTAATTTGAGTTCAAATCTAATGAATTCTTTATGAAGTTTCCTTATGTCATATTATGATACTATTATGACTTTGGGCATCAATGTTATCATTCCTCTTCATGAGAAGATTCTCTAATGAAAAATAGTATAGTGGATTTTGACTTACACATCTGAGTAGGGTTCTATCTAAAAGACATTTTTTATGATAGTGTTGGACCACTTATTGAATGTATTTATGGTTATCTCAAATATAATATACGTTTTTTTCTTTGGAAAAAGTATATGGATAAACGTAGGTCAACCTCCACAAAGTGATAGGATAACATAGGGGAAAGAAACAAGGAACTTAACTAATTAAGGGAGAAATTCAAAATTCCCTAACTAACTAATTAGGCATACATTTTCTTATTTTGGTTCAATCCATGCTTCACGTTTCAAAAAGGCTCCTGCAAATAAGGATTCCAATGGTTTATGTTTTTAATTGCAGAAGTTGGTGCTTGCTATTTTGACAATCATTCATTGAAATTGAGAAGACATAATGTCCTTTCCCTGCAATAAAAATATGTCCATTTGATGGTATTTTATACTATTTTTGTAAAGGTATAGTTCAAGTTGTAGCATACATCATAATCATGAAATTCTTTGGGAAAAACCATGGCTTTGTTAGCAAAGGGACATATAAAATTGCAAGAAATCTATAATGTGTTTTTTGTAAGTTGGCTTATTATTTGTATGTTCATTCAACTTCATTCTACTCTAATGCATGACTTGGTGGGGGGGAGAAGCTAAATGAGGGAAACCTAAATGGAGTATCAGATTGACCATCTGAAGGTCACAGTGTACTCACCATCATAAGCATTATTAGCACCCATTACAAATTTTTGATTAATTATTGATAGAGTTTAGTCTACAGGTGGAAAAAGTTGGCTTATCAACTTGATTGTGTCAGTGAGGAAAGAATAAAAAAATGAAAAATGAAAAATTTAGAGTATAGATCCATAATTTCCAAATCAGATAATCAAATGAGGCATGAGTATAGCCATTGAAAATAGATTTCACAGTATAACATGTTTGAAGGCTTGGAATTCAAATTAGTGATCAATGCTCTTCACAAATTGAAATGAAAAAAGGCCTTATAGCCTAACTAATGGAATATTAGAATATGCATAATTTCTAATAGCACTACTTGTATTCACATTGCTTGTAGAGTCAATTTTGTTTTCAGAACAAAGAAATATTAAGATTGAAGAGAAGACATGGAAGATGCACAGAGAGGGAACTTATAGCCATAAAGAGGAAGTGAAAGGCCTGAAATTAAGTTTAGGAAATGAGGAGGCAAAATCCAGTGGACATAGAAGTAGGATGGAACTGGTAGAGTTGATAGAGACTAGGAAGAGTTTGAGGATGGAAGTAAAAATTTATAGGGATAGTAATGGGAGGCTAATAAGAGAACAGGAAGAGAAAAATCATGTAAACAGTTAGTTATTACAATTTAGAAATAAATTCCAAAAGAAAACAAAGAATTGATCAAATGGGATAAGGGAGAAGGTAGACCTTATGCAAGAATAAGAACTATAGAGGATCCAAGCATTCAAGGAGTGTTAGGAGGACTCATAGACCACATTACTAAATTTCTCATTTAGCTAGGAATTCACATTCATCTGAACAATCACATAGCAGTCCATAAGTCTCCGCTATCAGGAATAAAGGGAGAAGGCATGAATTGGATAATTTGTAGGGAGATCTCAGGAAGCTCAACCCATCAATCCTCCATTTAAGGCCTTGACATAAGGCTTCATACCATCTTAATACAAGCATTGAGGCTTTGAAAATGGGAAACATTCACGATGGATCTAGTCTTTTGCATTTGCATATTTTGTGCACCCTAGGAAATGACTAACCAAATTCACCAATGGTAATAAAGGGTGGTTTTTCCATTGACTCTCACATGCTTTCCACTTGAGGAGTCAAAAGAAAATGCATTTTTTTAGAAAGCATGATGATGTGTAGTCTTTGTAAGATTATCTCTTGACCTTTATGGAAGTTGTTTTAGGGGACCCATAGCTCCAAGAAGACTTGAAATCACCTATATTTGTTCAGGTTATACAACCCAATGAAAATTTTGAGAGAATCCTTCCATCCACATGGGACTTTTTTGTTTTTTTGAGATGGGGAGTGTGCCTTATTTATCCTCTTCCTTTTCTACCATGTAAAAATTACCACATACCAGCGAAGGGGCATTATGAAGTTAATCCACCATCCAATGCTAGTGAACTTATTATTCCCCAAAATCATTGGAGGGATATATGTTGGCCATCTGATAACCATATCTTCTAAATTACAAACAAATCACAAAAATGTAAATCTTATGGGTGGGGTTTGAGCCCCAATCAATGGCATACTGGAATTCCAAGGTGGTGGACCATTCAACATAATGAAAAAAAACGAAGATAAATTTTGAGCAGGGGAAGGACAATTCAGCTGACCCAAAAGTCGGTGTTCACAAAATATCATGTTTAGCATATTTGACAAAACATGGAAATATTTAACAAAACCATTTTTCTCGTGCAATCTAAATCAGCAGTATTACAATTGGACTCGGGTGAACTAAAAACATGTAGGAAATGAACTAAGAAGATGAGAAGATGTACCTCTACTTTGAATGTAACCAATGGAAATGGAAATGGATATGCTGCCCATGTTCAGTCTTCCTATGTTACCTCATAGTGAAACCCCTCTTGGAAATATTTGTTTCTCCTCCTCCTTCGATTGGAATTTAGTAAAGATTTTAGTTTGTTTCTTCCCTCGTGTGATTCAATTGGAAGGGTTGAGAATTAGATAATAAAGAAATTATTACCACTAATTTCCCTCCTCATGAAAAAAGGCCCAGCGTCACCTGTAATATATCTTTCTACTTGTTATTCCAACAACCCCTGGCAGTGAGTCCAACTGGTTACAAGATGAATATGGTTAGTAAATGAAATTGGAACATGCAGTATCCATGCAATAGGATTCTTGACTCTTGAAAGAGTAGCCAGAATAGGGTCATTAACTACAACGAAATTTCCATAAGTCTAACTGCCAATAAAGTTCAAACCTAATAATTTGACATATGCTCCAAAAAATTGGGCAAATTCAACCACTATTGCCTCTGAATCGAGGAATCCATAGCGAATAATGAGTCACAATACCCTAAATCAAGCAATCGATGGTGAATTTTGACCCATAATCCTGCTAATAAAGCAAAATATGGAATTCAAAGGAATCCATGGCGAATAATGAATCCCAATACCTTGAATCAAGCAATCAATGGTGGATTTTGACCAATAATCTTGTTAATCAAGAAAAATATTGCGAATACCAAACAATGTGAGGAAAAAATGAGCACCCAAGCAAAATATGGTGAATACCAAATAGTGTGAGGAAAATATGAGCACCTAATGCACGACAGTGTGAGGAAAATAGGAGCGACAAAAAGGATATTTGGAAATGTTAGGTTTATATATTCTAGCTATTAAAATTAGCAATTGCCCCAAAAGGTGCAATAAAAAGCCGAAGAAAATTTGAATTTATATATATATTGAATTGAAGAGAAATATTCCATCCTAGAATAAGTGTACAATGGACAAACCAATCTAAGAAAAACACTTCTCGCTTGAAAAACAATATTTAACTAAACTACAAACCAACCTAGAAGTGTTTTTACAATGTTTCTTGATGCATGAATATAGATGATTATCATACTTAAAGTCATAAATATTGTAAATTTATATTTACAATAATATTTTTAAACAATGTTCTCTTAGTTTGTAAGAACGTAAAGAAATGAATCAAACCTAACGAAATGAATAGATAAATGTTCTTGTATATTTATATTGAAAAGGTAGAGAAACAAAAATAAATGTTAAATTTCAACATGTTCACACTTCATAGTGGATGGTAATTTTTGTGATGTGCAAATGAAGTTGTTATCTATGCTACTTGGTAATAGATTTTTTTCTCATTCTGACAGATTGAGCAATATATGAGTTTTGACTACCCTTTTTGTATGTAGCTAGTGTTTTTTTCTAGTTTTGACCAAATTATTTTGATATGATGGTAAGTAGTTGTTACTTTTGAGGGTAGCTTCTTTTTCAAGACATTGGGTCTTTAGTTTTCTTGGGATGTTTTAGTCTAGCAGAGATAGCTAGTTGAAGGTGGAATCTTTTTGGAAAACTGTAATTATGTATGACACAAATTTTTATAATATAAAGTTGTTTTTTTAGCTTTGAAAAAAATAAACATTAAAATTCAACATTTTTGATACATTACAATGCTTTATAAATATTGCATGGTAAAATTACTTTTAAAATGTAAGTATATTTGATTTTGTATATTCATATTGAAAATGTACATTATCATCAACACGTTCTAAAGACTAAATACTTTTTTTAAATAATACATGGTAGACTTACTTTAAAACTGTAAGTCTATTTGATTTGATTTTGAAGTCTACATAGAAGTAAAGTATTTGATTTTAAATTCCCCAATATTAAAGTGCTATTCTATTTTGTAATGAGCATCTATGACCATTCTTACCTACTTTTCACTTCAAAATGTAATTTGTATTTTAGAGGAGGATTGCACATGTTTTGACCATTAAATGAATTTACACGTGCAATGAAAGCATGAATTTACCTGAATCACTGTTTGTTGAAGTTATTGCAATTGTTACTTTGTTTATCATAACTAGTAGAAATGGAACAATCCTGATATCCGTTCTGGATGTACCAGAATTCTTTTTGAAGAATGGATCAATTTCTCCAATCCTTGGGGAACTCCCTTTTGAACTTGTCATCTTAAACCCGTCAAACCATTATAATTGCAGAGATGTAACAATATCCCTTCCCAACGCCAATTGAAAAGATCCATCTCCTCCTCATAATCGCCAAATATCTTCCCTTGACGATCCTGTAACATCCCCAGTAAAAACACTATAAAGAGTTTATTTTCCTATTTAACATAAATTTGATTATTATTATTAAATAAAGTTAAGAATTAATAATTACTTTAATAAATATAGATATCTTAATAGCGGGATCAAGTTCCAAAAATTTATCCATAAAAATTCTAAATAAAATTAAAGTAAGATTTCTCTTATTAAGTAGCTATATCATAAGCTACCTTAATTTAGAAAAAACATAATCTTTCTATAAAATTTATATTTATTATACAAATATTCTTTGTTTGCTATACAACTTTCAATTGGCCTGGTGATTTCTAGTTTTACTTTCTATAGACTATGTATCTGATGTGGTTCGAGATCCTGATAGCCAGTATCCAATCCAGTACGCACATAGCTCGTCATTGCTGGTAGTTGTTGTGTTGTATACAATGTTGGTTTTGTCATGTATCACAACCGTCAGCAGCTAGAATGGGATACCGCTAGCCAATGTGATGGAGGATTCAGATTCGTAGTCGTAGAAATGTTGGTCTTTGTAGCGAGTGTTTTAGTTGGAGTCATTAGTCATGTCCTAATGTTGTGGTTGCACAGTTGGTGTCTCACCAGATAACACGAGTTTTTAATGAGTGAGACTTGAAAACGGTTAGGTTTTTATGGTTTGGGATGGAGGTAACCGTCAAGAGAAATATTTTTTGAAAAGAAAATTATTAGTTGCGGAAAAAGACAGCCTCTCTGAGGGTAGCCGAGGACCGATACTATAAGTTCGAGATGATGGCGTGAAAGATATAAAGTGGGTTTTGTGGGAAACAGTTACTCGCGTAGAGGAGGTCACGTGAACAAGCTGTGGAGAGTCTACAAACTGAGCTTATTTGTGCACTGTCTGCATGTTCTGAAGACGCTCTGCACCTGCATGAGTGTATCCTTCCAACTCCAATCTAGCATACATGTCACGTTTTTATATGATCAATGGACAACATATGTGTCACATTTTTATTTGATCAGTGGACGACGAAAAGAGGTACATGGTTTTTCAAACCCGACCTCGAAGAAAAAAGGCCTTCGGCCTAAGAATTCTATTATTCATTATATAAATTTATTTTGTGACCAAATTGGTCATTTTTAATTTAGTTCTTACCCGTGGTCAAAATTGGTCATTTCTCTTGGTCATTTTTAGTTAGATCACTTAAATTTATCAATTTTGGTCATTTATCCCTTGAAAAAAATTGTGGTGACCAAAATTTTTGGTCCCTTGGTCACTAATCTCTCATTTTCCACTAGTGATGATAGGGAGAGGGACATAGCTAAAATCACATGCTTAATTCCTCCCATTGTTACTAGGGAAAATAATGAGATGCTCATCAAACCAGTCTCTCTCTAGGAATTTGAAGAAACGGTCAATTAGATGGCCCTGGGAAAGGCCCCTGGCCCAGATGGTTTCACTTCCAATTTCTTCCACCACTTCTAGGATATGGTGAAGGAAGAGGTAGTGGAAATAGTTGAAGAATCAAGACTAAAAAAGGGGGTTCTAAAATATTTCAATGCAACTTTCTTATCCCTCATACCTAAGGAGATGGGAGCCGATATCCTGGACAAGTTCAGGCCTATAGCCCTCTGTAATGTGATATACAAGATTATCTCCAAAGTTATTGCTAATTGTTTGAAGTCCTTTCTCCCCTCCTTGATCTTCCCAAAACAATCTGGCTTCATGGAAGGATGTCAAATCCTTGATGGGGTCATCCTCGTGCATGAAGTCCTTCACTCCATACAAAGCTCATGGCAGCTAGGTATGTTGATCAAACTTGACATAGCAAAGGCATACAAAAAATTAAGCTGGCAATTCATTAGCAAAATGTTGGAAGCCTATGGCTTCTGCCAAGGTTGGGTTGAATGGGTTATGGGTCTAATCTCCACTCCTTTTTTAGCATCCTTCTGAATGGTGCTCCAACTCGTACCTTCCAACCATCCAGGGGTATCAGGTAGGGTGACCCTCTCTCTCCTTTTATCTTCATTCTGATGGTGGAGGGCTTGATCCATCTCCTTCAAACCCAGGTGGAGCGGGGGGAGATGAGAGGCCTTCGATTTTAGGAAAACATGGATCCCCAGACTCACCAACAATTTGTTGATGACACCATGCTTATGGGGAACCCTTCAGTTCAAGAAGTGAGAAGATTCAAAAAAAGTATGTCGCTCTTTGCCAAGGCCTCTGGTCTTGCTGTAAACCCGACCAAATCCCAAGTTTTCTTCCTCAATACTGCCCTAGGCACCCAAAGGAACATCCTTCGCATCCTGGGTTTTGTGAAAGGATATTTTCCTTCAAAATACTTAGGTGTTCCCCTAGTTCTACAAAAACTGAAATGAACATCTTGGCTGGAACTCCTTGACATAATGAAGCAAAAATTAGCAAACTGGACCCTAAGACCTCTTAACCTTCCCAACAAGCTTGTCCTGATAAAATCGGTGTTATAGGAGATGCCCATATACCTATTCTCAGTCCTTTCATCCCCTAAGTCCATACTCTGAGAAATATGAAGCATTCAACATAATTTTCTGTGGGGTTGCTGAGCGAACAAGGCCAAATCTGCCTTGGTTAGTTGGGACAGTATCTACCGTCCCAAGCTGATGGAGGGCCTTAGTCTCAGAGACCCAAAAATTATGTCTGAAGTCCAAGGTGTGAAATTCTAATGGAGGTGGGTCACCCACACATCCAAACCATGGGCTAGATTATGGCACATCAAATATAGACATGACAAGCCCCTCTCCCAGTTAATTCGCTACAACGAAGATCAGTAGGGATCTCCTATTTGGATGAAGGCCAAAGGTGGTTAGCACCTGGTGCAACAACATAGTTTTTGGGAAATTCAGGATGGGAGGAATGCTAAATTCTGGGAGGATTCATGGAATCAACTCCCATGGCTGGGCGATAACCCAAGATGGGCTCCTATTCAGGAAATTTCTAGGGCGGCTGGCAGAATACAAGTGCACCACTTCTGGCAAGAGAGGATCCTTAATGAGAGAAGGTGCTGGAACTTCGTCGACAAACCTGACTAGATAGAGGTGGCAGACTGGGAGGCTTTCCAGGAGGAAATGATCAACTAGTGCATCAGGCTTAAGGAGGGAAAGGATGTGCTGAGATGGGGATACACGGACATAGGGATGTTTAGCATCAAGGAATCCTACAACATTCGAATTGGTAATCGAGATGGGGAATAGGAAACATGGAAGAAGATATGGACCTTGAATTTATGGCCCAAGGTTGGTCTCTTTGCTTGGCTTGTTGTCAAAGGCCGTATCCTCACCTATGAGAATCTTCGGAAGTGAGGTATCAAAGGACCATCCCAATGCCGCATGTGTTCCCAAGCAGAAGAAACCACGATCCATCTTCTTGATTGCTGCCCTTTTTATGCTGCTATTTGGGACAAGGGGGCCATTGCATTTCAGAGAAGTGATAGACAACGAGCTCAGCCGTCTAGAACTTTGACGGACTAGAATCATCAAACTTTCAAAAACAAAATCATTAGGACTATATGGAATTCCTTACCAGGAATGATCATGTGGTGCATTTGGAAGGAAAGGAATGGGAGAATCTTTTGCGATAAGCGTAACAGCATTGAGAAGGTCTGGCAGACGGTGAAAGCCAATCTCGTCACCTCCATTAGAAGTATGCAATGGCATGATGAGGATAAGCTCATTCCTGCAGATGAAATGTATATTGGGGAATTTTGGGGCCTTGAAAAATCTCATATGGATGGACTTTGCAAGCGTGATAGGATCCTTCAACCCTCCAGTCCTAACTTTTGGTCGATTCCACCCCCACAGGTTTTCAAGCTCAACTTCGACGGGGCCTCCAGGGGAAACCCGGGTGACACGGGATATCGGGGATTATGCAAAGACTCCCAAGGACGGCTAATCTTCATTTTTTTGGGGGGCATAAGCTATGATACAAACAATTCCGTTGAGCTCGAAGGTATGATTCAAGGCCTGGAATGCTTGGTTCGCAATGACTGCTTCCCACTCTGATTGAGGGAGACTCCAACATCTTGATCCGGGTGGCGAGGAATTTAGCAAATGGCCAAGTCAAAGGACAAGTTTCAACCATCTGGAGACTATCCAGTCAACTGGACACTCTCTTTGATATGCTCCATGCCCATTCTGCTGTCTCTTTTAGCCACGTCAGAAGGGACGCCAACAAGGCTGCGAACCTCCTTGCAAATGCGGGGTTGGATGGTGAGATGGCACACTGATGGGGTCCTCTCGAGAACTTTGAATCCGATGATTGGGCCCATCATTGCAGACAGATGGGGGCACATAATCTAGAAGGAGGGACACAGATGGCACGCCTGAATGCTACGGTGGTTAGAGGTGACAGACGGCGTGAGCATGCCATGATAGGCCCCCATTAATATGCATGAGAGTATCAATTTGGCATGCAAGCAGATCCATCAGTGGATGTCCTTGGGCATTATATTTCTCGTTGGAGCTACATGCGAAAGAACAGGCAGGGCTGGAAGTGACGGCCGAATCGACTGGACATTCATTTTCGGTAGTGGATCCACCATGGGAAAGGGTACGAGGGATATTGTCTACATCATCGGCATGATGTTTTCAAGGTACATCCCAGGACAGATAACTATGCTTCCTTTCCCTTTTTATTGTGTGCCCATCTGTTCGACCTACTTTCATCGCTCAGGCTTGTTACCTATTTTTTGGTACCACTGGTTCTCCCTGTGGCCTTTCCTCCTTGCATGTGTGTGGCTCACTATCTCCTCCTTATCCTTTGTGCTTGCCTCATTTCCCCTCCTATGGAAAATGGCCCCGAAATTTTTTATTGACAAGGGGAAATCCCCTGGTGACTCTTCAGTCGCGCAAGGCGCTGCGAAGAACCCCCACAGGGTCACACAGGCGCAAATACAAGCCCAAGAAGAGGATGATTACTTCAAAGATCATATACCTTTGAACATTCAGTGGGAAGTGGAGAGAAAGGCCAAGGATATCTGGCATATGGTCAAAAATATGTCTAGGGAAGACCTCCACCAGGAAGTGGCGGATTGGGTGCTAGATCCCGGCACCACTGCGGGTCACGCGGCTGCCTATGATCACCTCCTGATGCAATATTGGGTCAATATGAAGATGGTTGGTCACTCCTACATGGAATGGGAATCTAAACAGGAATGGGATGAGGAACTAGTTAAAGCCTTGAAGCACCATAATGGAGAATTCCATATGATCCACCAGAAGGTGGATATCATTGCTTGGAGGCTCGGGGTCGCCTTTTATGCTGCTGGAAAAGGTCTTGAGGAAGTTGCGCGTTTGCTGGATAGCTGTGGAAGGTGTGAAAAAAAGCACAAGAGTGTCATTTCTCCCTCTCAACCTGATGCAGTCCCTCCCTGCTCGGTCTCAGTCCCGACTCAAGCGATGGTGTCGAGCCTGCCCTCGGCCTTTAAGAAATTGGTTTGATTTCCTGTGTCTGGTTGTTTTTTCTTAGCTTTTTTCTTGGCTTGTAAGGCTTAATGTCCATTTCAGTAATGTCTCGGCTTGCAAAGTTGGCATTTCCAATGCTGCGTATTTTGAGAAATTCAGGTCCCACTCAGGGGTTAGCCCATTCTCTGGTTTTGAAAGTTAGGGCCCTCGTTCCCATTGAAAGTTCGGACCTGGTGCCCCCCCCTAGGGACCAGTTTTTTGTTGCTCAGATTCGGCGCTATGCTATGTCTCAACACGCCAGCTGTTTGAAGGTCTTGTTTTGTATCACTACTATGTAATGGTTCTCTGTTGATGTAGTATAATCTGTTTATTTAAAAAAAACATTCTATGTAGTCTATAAGGTTTACGGTTAATTAGAACAATATAAGTCATAAGATTATTTAATATATTAACATCTTTTAAAAGAAAATATAATTCATTTCCACATTTTTTTATTATATTAAAATGTTAATACTAGTGTTAAATATAAACAAATTAGAACAATCATAAGCCATAAGATTATTTATTATATTAACACCTTTTAAAAGAAAATATAAATCATTTCCACATTTTTTTATTATATTAAGATGTTATTACTAGTGTTAAATATAAACAAATAAACTATATATAATACTATTGGTGTTAACATTCTATATAGTCTATAAGGTTTACGGTTAAGTCAATTAGAACAATATAAGTCATAATATTACCCTCCAAATAATTGGTTTTTGCAACCCATCCTTACTCCATATCGCTTTTCATTGAATATAGACCAACGAACAAGATCATTGACAAAAGTTGTTATTTTTTGGATACCAACGGAGGATATCATTGACAAATTTTGTTATTTCTTCCAAAAGGGTAGGGGCTTGACAATTCATCCTGGGCTCCAAGTTGGTGAACTTCTCGTGGAGTCCAAACACCTTGAGCCCCCACATACCCTTTTAAATACGCGATGATTGACAATGATAAGGTTGGGATTTATAAACACTAAATAGATCAATTTCTCTATCTGAACTTCTCTATAAATACTAAATATATCAATTCACAAACAACATTCACTGCTACATCAAAAATATTGTCTGAGTTTAGAACAGTTAAGAGTGAGTGATCCTTATGAAAATTATGCTCCTTAAATGCTTACTAATATTTGTATGGATCAGTGTTATCAGGCCTAATGGAGAGTTTGCTTAATTTCTAGTCAAACTCTAAAACTAGCTTAATCAACAAGAAAACTCTTTACAACAACATGCATTCCACTGAAATCTCCTGTCCTCATTCCAATTTTTCAAACTAAGTACCTTCAGGATGGATCTGAAAACTTCTTGCATGAAGTATAAAGAAGTTGATAACGGTTAACATAGTTACCACTAACACAGATTTAGTTAGTCCATTTAGGGAAGTTACAGTAACACATTATCCATATACCTCCATATTTTATTTTCTAAGGGCACCATGCCATGACTTAACTTGGATGTTTACCATGAGCACAAACTATCAATGCAATTTCATGAAGGGAATCTAAGAATTATATTTGACAATGGTGTAAACTGTTGCTTTCAATCAAATCTAGATAACAATAAGTTTTTTCAAATATTTCTATTCTCATACAGTTTTTAAACAACCAAAAATAAATATAAGTTTGATGGTAAATGTACACCAACATAGTTGATTGGATACCACATTAATCAAGGGAATTCGATCTATGCATATGGTTATCCTTGAATTTATCTCTACTTCAACAAAGAGTGTCATTCTTAATTGGATCGTTGACTTCTTTATTTGGCTTTAGTAGCAAGGATTCCACTGCACTGAAATTTAATCTTTAGTCCCTATCTAGACGTGAATGCTTATTTTTCCTCTAGAGTATTGGAATGCCAAATTTGTTATTTCCATTAAAGATGCACTATATAACTTTGTTACCCTTGCTCTAGAGATGGTAAATTTGGATACTACTGCCTGTGCTTTTATTTGCAATAAGGTTGATTTGAACAAGTGTCTATTTTAGGAAACCATTCTATATTGCAATGGTTGTACTAAAATTCAAATGTTGGACTATGAATGCATTGCTTTTCACCATAGGGTATTATTTTGCACATGACCACTTGGTTTCCTTCTATTTGAAGGCTAAAGTTTCTTCCCATACTAATTCATATTCAAAGAAGTGTATAATTGCAAAGACACTTTATGGAAGAACTAATAAATGGATCCTACTTACCCATAATTCACTTGGTATGTCTTCCATGTCTACGGGTTAAGTAACACTACATGATGGTCAACTAAAAATCAACTCCAAAAGTTGTCTCATTTAATAATACGATTTATAGATAAACTGAGCTTGATAAAAGTATGTTCATCAAATGAATGAGATAGTGATACTAAATAATATTAAAATATTTTACAACTAAATAGAAACTTATTTTAAATTTCTTATTCATTTAATTTGAACTCAATAACTCAAATTAAAAATTTATAGAGGTGTGCATACTACTAAAGTTTACAAACATATACAATATCTCTTCTCCATTTGAACTTGTAACCCCATACAAACACTAAGTTGTATGCATCCAAATCAAAACAATAGGGTCCTCACTCCCGACGTCGACATACTACCCATTATAGCTCCCCTTATAGTTCTTATAGTTCTTTCAAACATATTACTATTTCAAGTTTTCCTCATTCATCTTCGGATATTAGGAGAGACACTTCCAATGTCTACCATGACATACTCGCTATTTTTGGATCATAGATCCCATATCCACTCTCCTTGTATATTTCCTTCCCTATTTAGACCATGCGTGACGATCTAGGAATTGGCATATAGCCCATAAGCCATAAATGAAAATGTTGTTGATGATGACTTCGATGTACAACATGGGCCAATGCAAATGCATTAGCCCTCTATTTTAGCAGCTAACAAGGGAAAAATTACATGACAGGGTAGTTGCAGACACCATCAATGAATAGAGTGAGAGAGGGTCCATCTTGTAAAGAAGAAACCTTAGATAGTTATTCACCTTCCCTATATCCAATAACCGATAGGTAGGTTGAATGTTAGTTTGATGCCCTCTTGGATGACGTTTCTACTTCTTGATTGTGTTCTCTCTTGATATGAAAACAATAGATAGATTGTAATTCATATTTTGACTCCATTATTCTTGAAATACCCCCAAAGAGTTTCTAATTCCAAGAAGCAATAGATATTTCTAGATTGAATACAACCTAGTTTTAGTCTCCAAACATTTGAAGGTATCTCACAAATTGCTCCAATACAAAAAACATAAAGATTGTTGCAAACCTAAACTCTACTATGTTTTTCATAATAACATCAAAACTACATTAAAAAATAATTTATATGAACTTAATAAAAATTCTTTCCACCCACTAACACCTAGATTATATCACTAGCACCCGGCGTTCAAAATTGAACCCTTTCCATCCCTTCCAAAGGGTTCTAGCCCTTCCCAAAAGTGCAAAGTTAAAATTGCCCTTCAAAAAAATATAAAATATGAATTTTACCCTTCCAATTAAGAAGGGCATAATTTATATCAACATTTCAAAAGAAGAACATTTGAAATTACCCATCCAAATAAATTTCTCAAGATGTTGAAATTCCTATGCTATAAAGTTCAACTCATCATTCAAAATATTGGAAATATGATAAATTATAATCACTCACTCAGTCATGTCATGCACTGAGTGCTTAGTTGTGTAATATGACTAGTAATCATTGATGACTACGAGGCACTAGCCATCGAGATGCAACTCTAATTCCCGAATCACTTGGGGATTCAATCTAGGGTGTGACAATGTGTCAAAAAATATGACTATAATAAAATATAACAACTAATAGTCTACTACTAGGCCCAAAATGAGCTCAGAAATTTGTTCCTACTACCTATGTGAACCTCACTACCAATGTCCACTCATTTTTCGTCAAGCTAAAATTCAAAAGGTCGGTTTGATGAGTCCTCCTCTACAAGACTTCATTTTTTTCATAAATATCATGGACTCACGACAACTATAAAAAACACCTGATGTCATGCAAATACAAATAATGGCATATTACTAGGATCACAAACTGTGCAGAGGTCGATTTATGCATTGCTATAGAGAGAGGTGTCATTGGGCACATGACATGGAAAAACAATGGTTATTAATAAAATTTTAAAAAAATGGCTCAAGAATAGTCTTCAATTTGATGGGTGGCATGATCGTGATATAATCTCCCTCCGCCCTTCCAAACATTTGTGGTTTCTCACAACATTTGTCCTCAGCGCCACCAAAATACATATAAAAATTACTTGTCTTTACATCCTCTTCCCTTTAAATCATCATCTCATAGTCATAACTAAGGATTATTATGCATGCACATCCTCACCTTATAATACGAATTCGGTTAAGGCACAGAGACAACGATAAAATATTAAATGTGTCAGGACGCAAAGGGTTAGAGACAACTATAAGTAAGTCTTATATTAAATTTACCATATAAGTCTTTAATTAACACTGTCAACTCAGATTTGGATTGTTGTGATCTTCTTATCACTCCTCAGTAATGTGATTGCATGGAATTATTTGAAGGTGAGGTCCATAATTTTAGGTCTTCTTCCTCATTATCATGCCTTTTGGTAAGAAAATAAAGAGGGTAGTATCCTCCATCAACATGGAAAACGGTTTCAACATAGAGGTATACACATTAATTGTTTCATGTTGTTGGCTTCTTTGTTGTGCTTCTCTCTTACAAGTATCAAATCTCTTCAGAATCACCACTTCTTTGTTTTTCTTTTTCCTCTTTGTTTGTTCAGTTAGGAGATGTTTTCTATATGTTTTTGTATCTTGGTCTTTTTTATACAAAATGATGCATTTAATTATGATCCAATGATCTTGCGCTTCACCAATCTAGTGTAAATTACTTCTAAGAAGATTATAATGGGTGAGTAGCTATTCTACCAATTTGCCTAGGTCTTGTCATTACCCAATCACTTGAAAGTGCCTAGATGGTGGAGACAGTCCACGAAGGGTGATGAGATCAAATATGATTGAATTTTTATTCCTACTTGTGTACATGAGTAATTAAGTGGTGCAGACCACTCTTCTTGGATTTTAAATCATTTCTAAGGATCAAATCTTGATGTTTGAGGTATCTTTACATTCTTTTAATTTTATTCTAGGTTAAACTATTAGGGTTTTATGTATGATATATTAGTGTTGTTAGTGATACCTTCCTATTGAAGGATCTCTCTTGATTTGCACCTTGGAATATTTTTTTTCCTAATTAGGTCAAGTTCTAACACACCATAGGGTTTCTTATATTTTCCCTAATTCATTTAAACAATGAATTGTCAATGAAATGCTAGCCTTGATTTCTCATTACTCGAAATGAATTTAACATATAGGTCTATTTACCTCATCTTGACCATTTTAAATTTACAAAATTCCTTGTACTATATATTGGAAAAAATACAAAATATTAGATATATAAAAAACCCTAAAACTTAAATGCATCAAAAAGTTCATTTTACAGCTTGTAAAAGCCCTATACTAGGGTGATGTTATCATTAGGAGTGTGATGACATATCCTAGTGGTTGGTACAACCTTAGCATAGGTATAGTTTATTTTTTTACATGCCCACATTTGACAAACCATAAACCCTAGGGGGTTGGAAAAGGTCCCTACATTATTTCCAAGCTATATCAGTTTTCCTGGGTGGGGTTTTGATGTGCTAGATAAAGTCATCCATCCATTTTTGCAGGTTGATGTATATATGAAGTGCTTGAACAACCACACATTGAAGCAACTATTAACTACCTTGAGGTACAACAAAAGGTATAAGTATTTTCATTGGTTGGTGAAAGCTAAGAGTTATCTATCAATGAATTTTTTTGAAGGGTTTAATTGAAGTTCCACACTGAAGTTATTAGTGTTGGTTTCATATTGTAGTTCATTGATTTATCTAGAACCAAGCCATATTGCTTGTAACCTCCTAGTCATTGAGTATTTATCAAATATCTTGTTGACCTCATTAAGGCATTTGTTTAATAATCTAATAGACGATTTTTTAGAAGTAGAGTTTCCCTCATTGTATATTTATATGGTTACGCCTATATACATTTGGGAAGTTTATTGTGGATAAAGAAGAAGGCATAAAGAGAGAGGTGACCACATTATGGTGACAATGGGTTCATTTATTGATAAGTTTCCATTCTTAGAAATGATCTACTTGACCTATCATAATGGTTCTAATGTGTGCGGTAATAATACCATTATTGGAAAAATAAGTGCTTGTTGATTTAGAAAACATTGTGGTCTTCAATATGAACATGGAAGTTCATAAGATGGATTTGGAACTAATCCTTTAAATCATTGAAGTAGAATTATTTGTACCTTAAGAAGTATAGGTGTGTCTTTGGGTAGACCAATATCTTTGTACAATCCATGAAAATGCATGATATTACTTTGATAAGCTGGCTAAGTCCAAAGTCTTCTCAAATATGAACTTGAGGCAAGGATACTATAAGGTAAGGATCACATAAGGAAATTAGTTGAAGACAACATGTGTGACCATGTATGGAATTTATGAGTTTCTTTTTATGCATTTTGAGTTGTGTAATGCAATAACCATCTTTTTCACCTTAATGAGAGATGTGTGTATACCAATCTTTGACAAATAATTATTTCTTGGTTTTCAAAATAGTATGGTATTGAATGTGAACATGGAATAACATAACATCCATTTGGAAAAAGTCTTTGAATCATTGAAGTAGAATAATTTGTACTTGAAGAAATAGAAGTATTCCTTTTGATAGACCAAATTCAATTCCTAGGGAATTATATTCTAGGGAAAGGATTCATTTTCATGGATCTTGCAAAGATCATTGAGAATTGGGAGGAACCCAAAATAGTTCATGAGGTAAGAAGTTTCCTTGAATTAGCTAATTAATGTTGTATATTTGTTGAAGGGTGCACCTCTCGACAATTTTTCAAAGACAATATCCTACGTAATTGGATGCAGAAGTGTACGGTGGGATTTTATAAACTAAAGCACATACTTGTGAAAATAATTGTGCTAAAGATACTAGATCTTGAGTATTCATTGAGGTACAGACAAATGCCTTAGAATTCAACATTGGAGGTATTTTATTGCAAGGGATCATCTAATGGCCAATCAGAGAAAATATCTATAACATTGTGATCAAATGTACCCTGTTCATGAGAAAGAGACAAATGTAGTTGTGAATTTACTACAAGTATGGACGCATTGCCTCATAGGAAATTGATTTGTTGTGAATACTGGCGATTTTGTGATGAAACCAAGTCTTTCATATAATTAAGAATGGTGGCAATATTTCAAGTTGGTAGAAGTTGACATGAACATTGAGTATTGACTAGACATCCCCAATGTAGTTGTAAGTTACTTAAGTGGTAAGGAACAACTTATTTTCTTAGATGAAGATGAGTTTTCAATGCGTATGGGTAGTCATGTGAAGGGATTGGGGGTCCACTAAATAAGTAGTATTGTAGCATGTGAGTTCATATCGGGTGTGATGAAGGAGAATCAAGACAAGGTCCTCTGATTGTTGAACAAGTAGTCACTGCTATTCTTTTGTTTCCTTGTAATAAATTGTAGAAGGATAGGGTTAGTTGTTAGGATTTATTTTGAGTGTAATAACTAGAAAATTTCCATTGTTGTCCTCGAATCTTGCAAGACATTGCTCGAGGATAGGTTAGTTGTAGATTTACTTTCTTAGGGGTTCATATCTTGCTATTCGAATCTGAAAAGTTAATGAAGCTCTATTTAAATGTAATTGATCTAGTGTATAAGTATGCATAGGGGAATGATAATAAAGAGTAAGTAAGTGTGTTGGTTAATTGAATGAAGAACACAGTTTAAAATATTTGGATGTATGTTCATATATTTGATGTCTTCTTTCAATAACTAGAAACATGATTTTAAGGTGTCTATGTGTGTGATTCAATGGTTTGGTAAAACGTTGAATAATTCCCAATAGTGTAGAGGTGTTTCTGCATAACGAATTGATCATTCCATGGATTAATTCGACTGTTATAGTCTAAGTCAAGAATCTGTGAAATTCAACAGATCAACCGTTAGGGTTAATTTCTGCAAAGGAAAAGTGAATATCCATAAGTGTTTAGGTCAGATCTGCATCACCTAAGAAAAATGGCCGGGAAGTAGCTTGCAAAGGATCGACGACTCATAAAAACTGTGGAAAAGGAGGAACAAAAGGAAAATTGCGGAAGCCAATCTTTGGGAAAGTGGGAAGGAGGATTTGCAATCCACAATCCATAGTCTGAGTGTGGAAAGAACCGTTGTTGCCACAAAGTTGCAGAAGTCTGTCAATTTTTTAAAAGTGAAGAATTATGAACCAGCAATCCGCAATGTGCATTTGCGGAAAGGGGTCTTGCAGAAAAGATTTTAAAGAGAAATCACTTGCTGGAATTGAGTTGCAGAAAGACATATCTATGGAAATCTGTATTGCGGGAAGAATTTTGTAGAACCAAGCTTGTGGGAAGCTGATTGCAGGAGCATAGTTGAGGAATCCTTCTTACGGAAGAAGATTCTGATCAACATTTCAATCTGAAAAAGACAACTTTAGGTTTGCCAGCTTTCACCTACCATCATTTTTGGTATAAGATCTTATCAGATCCTGTAGAAAGATGATGATGAGGTGAGGATGAGCAGTAGCACATGTAGTCCCTATAGGACATGGTCAAGGAAGAAAAGTTGCAGAGACAAACACACAAAGGGAATTAAGAGAACTCCAAGCTACAATGGAATCTATGGAGAGAAAGAATTCTGGGAATACATACACTAGTGATGACGAAGAATCCTCCGAAGATGAACGAGAGGAGGTTACTGAAGAAGTCAAAGTATTGAAGATGTTGACGAAGGCTAGTTATAGACCCAGAGTTGAATTTCCCATGTATGAAGGTAATATCAATGTTGAATAACTCATGGACTTGATCAATGCTTTAAACAAGTATTTTTACTTTGAAGAAATTGAAGATAAGACGAAGGTGAGATCTGCAGCGAGCAGACTGAAAGGGCATGCAACTATCTAGTGGGATGAACTTCAGATCCATAGAAAAAGAAGAGGTAAGTCTAAAATCCACTCTTGTGATAAAATGTTATATTAAATTAAAATTCAATTTATTCCTAAGGATTATCACTTGAATCTCATTAGGCAGCTACAGAATCTTAGACAAATAGGTATGACTATTAAAAAATATACTGGCGATGTATTTAAGTTGAGTATTAGAGGTCGACAAACACAAGGGGACATAGAAAGAGTGTCCAGATATATAAATGGAATGAGATTTGAAATAAGAGATGAGATTAGTTTGCTGAATTTGAATATTGACTAAGATATTTTTTTCAGGAAGCCTTACGGGTAGAAGAAAAGTTACTAAGAAGACAAAACCAAAAGAATCAAGGCAGAGCTTTAGCCAGAGGATATCCAAACAAAGGAGGTATGTTTGATACTTCTAAGGATGAGTTAGAAGTATCTAGTAGCCACAGACCCCAAAGAGGAGGATTCAAAGGAGGTAGAGGAAGAGGAATACATAGAGAAGTGAAATGTTATACATGTGGAGAAATTGGACACATGTCACGGGAGAGCCCAAGGAATAAACCTGCAGCTCAAAGGAATGTAAACATTAATGAGGCTTGTGAGGTGTCGAGTGAAGAAGCAGATGTGAATAATCCTCATGAGGAAGGAGAATATCTTATGCTGAAGAGATTTTTGGTAAAGGCCGAGCAGAAAGTGCATGAACTAGCCCAGAGAAAGAGTCTGTTCATGACTAAATGCAAGTCACAAGGGAAGTGTTGTAAGATGGTTATTGACAGTAGTAGTACATATAATTTGGCATCCACTAAGATGGTAAATAATTTGGGATTGGAGATGATGAAACATATAGCTCCTTATAAAGTGTTTTGGTTGCAGAAAGGACATCACCTCTTGGTCAATTAGTAGTGTAATGTGGAGCTTCAAATTGGTACTTAAAAAGATGTGTTATTATGTTATATAATGCATATGGATGTGTGTCATATACTATTAGGGAGGCCATGGAAATATGATAGAAAAGTTGTTCATGGTGGAATAAAGAACACTTATTCTATGGAAAAGGATGGAAATGACATACATTGTCAGCATTGGAAGATGAAGCACTTCAAGAAGGTTCAGGGTCAAATATTTTGCTGATGCCTGGGAAGGAACTATTACAAGATGTCGAGAAGGAGGATGAGCTACATTTTTCTCTTGTTGTTAAACCAAAGGTAATCTTAACTTCTACAAATTTAGATGATTTCCGTACTGAAGTTAGAATTTTGCTAGATGAATATGTTGATATTATTGTGCATCAGTTTCCCAATGCTTTACCTCCTATGAGAAGTATTAGTCATCATATTGATTTGATACTCAGTGCAAGTTTACCTAATAAGGAAACATACAGAATAACTCCTCAATAGAATGAACATATCAAAAAGTAGGTTCAGTAGGTGTTGGACAAAGGGTTGGTGAAAGAAAGTTTGAGTCCTTGTGCAATACCCACTGTACTTAGACTGAAGGATGGTGGATGGAGAATGTGCACTGACTCCAGAGAAATTAATAAGATCGCTATCAGGTACAGATTTCCTTCACCCCATATTGATGATTTGATGTATTGTTTGAGTGGTTCAAAGTATTTTTCAAAGATAGATTTGAAAAGTGGTTATCATCAAATTAGGATAAGAGAAGGGGATGAATGGAAGACTGTATTCAAGACTAATAATATATTGCATGAATGGCTTGTAATGCCATTTGGGCTTACTAATGCACCTAGTACTTCTATGAGATTGATGAATGAGGTCTTAAAGAAACACACAGGAAAATTTGTGATAGTGTATCTCGCTGATACTTTTGATTTTCAGTCAAATAAAGAACAACATTTGAGACATCTCAAATTGGTATTGGAAACCTTGCAAAAGGAGAAGTTGCTGATAAATATGAAAAAGTTTAGTTTCCTGAAGAAAGAGTTGATTTTTTTTGGATTTGTGGTTTCATAAGAAGGGTTGAAGATGGATCCAGATAAGGTGAAAGAAATTTTAAGTTGGCCAATTCCTAGGAATGCATATGAGGTAAGAAGTTTTCATGGACTTGCAATTATTTATAAAAAAATTCATCAAGAATTTTAGTCAAATTTGTGCACCTATAATAGACACCTTTAGGAAAAGTAGACAACCTTTCAAGTGGACAGAAGCAGTTGAAAAAAATTTCAAATTGTTGAATAAGAAGATCATTGAGAAGCCTATTCTGGCTTTGCCAAGTTTTAATAAGCTTTTTCAAGTAGAGACAGATGCTAGTGGGACAACAATAGGAGTTGCTCTGAGTCAAGAATAGAGAGTAGTGGCATACTTCATTGAAAAGTTGAATAAGGAAAAACAGAAGTATTCCTCATATGACAAGGAGTTATATGTTGTTGTACAAGCTCTCAAGAAATGGAGACATTACTTGATTCCTAAAGACTTTGTGGTATTTTTTATGATAATCATGCTTTGCAGTTTATAAACAGTCACCCTAATTAAATAAAAAACATGCTAAGTGGGTGGAATTTTTGCAGAACTTTACCTTTGTGATCAAGCATACATGGTGGAAAATCTAATAAATTTGTTGATGCTTTAAGTAGATTAAGTTTGATCTTGCAAGAATTTAAGTTTAGTACTTTGGGATTTGAGAATTTGGTTAATATCGATAAAGTAGATGAAGATTTCAAAGATATATATGCATCCTACGAGAATCTAGTTTCCCATAATAGAAGCCAATGGTTAGATTATATGTTACAGGAAGAATTGTTGTTCAAAAATAGTAAGGTATGTATTCCAAAATGTTCTATGAGATAAATTTTGATACAAGAGAAACACAGTGGAGGTTTGTCAAGACATTTTGGGTAGAATAAAACATTTGCTTAGGTGGGTAATTTTTATTTTTGGCCAAGAATGCAACATGATGTAAAGAATTTTGTTGAAGGATGCAGTAAATGTCAGCATTCCAAAGGGAGGAGACAAAATATTGGATTGTATCAACCCCTACCTATTCCGACTAGGCCTTGGGATTACATCAATGTGGATTTTGTTATGGGACTTCCTAGAACTCAGAGGGGAAATGATTCTATTTATGTTGTAGTGGATAGGTTTTCAAAAATGGCTGATTTTATTGCTTGTAAGAAGACCAAGGATGGAACAAACATTGCTAACTTGTTCATTTCAAAAATTGTGAAGTTACATGGTTTAGCTTTAAGAATTGTGTCTAATAGGGATACTAAATTTGGTGGTCATTTTTGGAGAACTCTATGGAAGAAATTGGGTACTAGTCTCATTTTTAGCTCTGCTTATCACCCTCGGACTGATGGTCAGACTGAAATGGTAAATCCGAGCTTGGAAAACATATTGAGAAGTGTTGTTTATGAACTTTTGAAGCAGATGGATTTAAATCTTAATCAAGTAGAGTTTTCTTACATTGATTCACCAAACAAAAGTAGAGGTTTTTCTCATTTTTAGATTGTGTATGGTATACACCCAAGAGGAGTGTATGAACTTATAAATTTGGGAGGAAAAGAAAGAAAAAGTGTAGATGGTGAACATTTTGTATGCAGTATGCATGCACTACAAGAGAATGTCAAGAAGAAATTGCAGGAATGTGCAGGAAAATACAAACACAGAGCAGATTTGAGAAGAAGAGAAGCTGATTTTTAGGTTGGTGATTTATTAATGGCCTAGCTTAGGGAAGAGAGGTTTCCTAAGGGAACCTACCATAAATTGAAGCTCAAGAAAATTGGAGCTTGTAAAATTTTAAGGAAGTTTTCTGCAAAAGCATATGAAATAGAACTTCCTTCTGATCTTTAAATTTCTCCAATTTTTAACATTTCAGATATATATTATTTTAAAGATTTAGGTGTTCAAACATAGATAACTTCAATTGAAGATGGTTCCTTTATAAATTGGCAAGGATAATTACCAAATAAAGAACAACCACATATTGAAGCTAGCCTTGACAAAAAGCGCTTCAAAGAAGACCAAAGACCAAATATTTTTAGTATTTGGTCATGTGGAAGGATCACATCTGAAGATGCAACATGGATGATAGAACTGGATATTTCCAAGTACAATGTGCACCCTAAATATCTATTGAAGAATTATTTTCTTCCCCTATAGTATGATTCAGGAAAATTGAGAAAAAGCCCTTTGTTTGTTGAATAAGCTATCAATGTTATTCTTATGTTTCCATGTAATCAATTCTAGAATGATAGGGTTAGTTGTTAGGATTTATTTTGATTGATAACTGGAAAATTGACCTGCTATCCTCAAATCTTGCAAGAGGTTGCTCGAGGATACGTTAGTTGTAGATTTCCTTTCTTATGGATTCAGATCTTACTATTCTGATCATGTAGGTTGATGAAGCTCTATTTAAATGTAACTGATATAGTGTATAAGTATGGATAGGGGAATGATAATAGAGAGTATGTAAGTGTGTTGGTTAATTGAATGAAGAACAGAGTTTAAAATATCTCTCAATAACAAAAAGCATGATTTTATGTTTTTTATGTGTGTTTGGTTTGATGGTTCGGTAAAGCGTTGAAGAATTTTGAATAGCATAGAGGAATTTCTGCATAACGAATTGATCATTCCATGGATTAATTTGACTATTACAGTCTAAGTAAAGAATCTATGAAATTCAGCAGATCAACGGTTGGGTTTAATTTCTGCAAAGGAAAAGTTAAGAACCGCAAGTGTTAAGGTGAGATTCGCATCAGATCTTAGAACAACAGTCAGGAAGGAGCCCGCAAAGGATCAATGGTTCAGAAGAACTATGAAAAAGGAGGCATAAAAGGAAAATTGTGGAAGCCCATATTAAAAAAAGTGGGAAGGAGGATCTGTAATAAGCAATTTGAGTGTAGAAAGGACCGTTGCGACCGTAAAGTTGTGGAAGTCTGTTAGTTTTTAAAAACTGAAGAATTGTGAACCCGCAATTCGCATTCCTCATTTGCGGAAAAGGGTCTTGTGGAAAGGGTCTTGCGGAAAGGGCCTCGCGGAAATTTCCTAGCAGAAAAGGTTTTACGGAGAACTCAATTGCGGGAATTGAGTTGCGGAAATACTCAGTTGCGAAAATACATATCTACAAAAATCGTTATTGCAGGAAGAAGTTTGTGGAACCAAGCTTGCAGGAATATGATTGTGCAAGCATAGTTGTGGAATCCTTCTTGTGGAAGAATATTCTGATCAACATTTCAGTCTGAAGAAGACAATTTTAGGTCTCCTAGATTTCACTTGCCATCAGTTTTGGTATAAGATCTTATCAGATCCTGTAGAAAGATGATGCTGAGGTGAGGATGAGCACATGGAGTCCTTGTAGGACATGGTCAAGGAAGACAAGCTGTGAAGATAGACACACAAAGGGAGCTAAGAGAACTCCAAGATATAATGGAATCTATGGAGAGAAAGAATTCTGAGAATATAGACACTAGTAATGAAGAAGAATCCTTCGAAGATGAACGATGGGAGGTTACTGAAGATGTCAAAGTACTAAAGATGCTGATGAAGGATAGTTAAAGACCTAGAGTTGAAGTTCCTATGTATGAAGGTAATCTCAATGTTGAATAACTCATGGACTCAATCAATGATTTAAACAAGTATTTTGACTTTGAATAAATTGAAGATAAAAAGAAGGTGAGATCCGTAGCGAGCTGGTTGAAAGGGCATGCAGCTATTTGGTGGGATGAACTTCAGATCCACAGAGAAAGAAGAGGTAAGTCTAAAATCCACTCTTGGGATAAAATGTTATATAAAATTAACATTCAATTTATGACTAAGGATTATCAGTTGAATCTCATTAGGCATATACAAAATCTTAGACAAAAAGGTAAGACTGTTAAAAAATATACTGAAGAGTTCTTTAAGCTGAGTATTAGAGTTGGGCACACACAAGGGGACATAGAAAGAGTGGCCTGATATATAAATGGACTAAGATTTGAAAGATGAGATGAGATTAGTTTGTTGAATTTGAAGACTGATGAAGATGCATTTTCAGGTAGCCTTAAGGGTAGAAGAAAAGCTACTAAGAAGACAACCAAAAGAATTGAGGGAGAGGTTCAGCCATAGGATATACAAACAGAGGAGGTAAGTTTCAGACTTCTAAGTTTCAGACTGCCAAGTTTTGATAAGGTTTTTCAAGTAGACGTTACAGCTGATTTTACCACACATGGTGGATCACATCTTTATGGCCTTCCTTGTCTCTTTGTAGACTCTTTAGACCCCATGGACCATTTTTTTACCTTTGATGTTTCCAAGATCATCCCTAAAAACATGTCTTATTTGATATATGTGACTTTTAAACCCATTCGCGCATATATATTAGGATTTGACCCTTAAACCCGCGTCCATCGGGATGTGTGCAAATGGCCAAATAGTTTTGGATTTTTCCTTGACATGGATCCGAATCACTTGTCTCTTGGCCTTCCATATTCCTTGAGATCACTCAGATTTGACCTTCCATTACCCCATTGAAGCACTATATAAGGAACCCTTTGGATGCATTGAAGGGGGAGGAATTGAAGAGCAATAGAACTATAGTCCATTGTTGTCGGAGCTTATACTTGAGTCTGCATCCCTTTGTCCCTTGGAGCACTTTGTGTTCTTCCCAAGCTTGCCTTTGCTTGTGAGCTTGCTATCGAGAGATGGAGGATTGAAGTGGTGGAGGCCCAAGTGGAGGACTCAGTTTCTTCGATTCACAAACGTGCCGACAGAGGTTTCCACTATTGTAATCTCTGTTTTATATTAGTAGAAATATATTTTCCTGTCCAATAATGTGTATTTAAATGAGTATTGAATCCATGGATGCTTTTAAATGCTTATATGTTATTGATTATATATGATAAAGTAGGTCTAACACAATTATATGTAGCATGCTTTTCTTGTTTGCTGAATGTTGAGAGAGAAAATTACGTATACAAGTGAGAGTGGAAAAGCTCAACAGGGATCTACATCAACCATCCGGAATAAGGTATGTATTAAGATCCTTTAGTGTTATATATTTGGTTTCTCTTACATATTGGAAAGGATTGATTTCTGCGGTTACTCTGTCTGTTGTGGTACCCCAAGCCATAGGAATTTTTCTCCATAACAGAATTGGCAACTCCATTAGGGAGTTCCTAGTCATTTCCTTTGGGGTTTTTTTATCGTTATTCAATGTTCTTGAATTGTTCTTATTTCTCTGTTTCTTAGTCGGGTCTGGGGACATGTTTTCCTAGTAGTGTCTGATAGGAGGAAAGTTTGTCTCAGCTTGTCTATTTTACCTTCTTTTTTATCTCTTTTTCTTCCTATACACGAGTTTTTGCTTCACAGTCGCGTGTACACGCAGTTTCTACTGGGATATCCACGTATATACGCGGGTTTTCTGCATACAGTCGCGTATGCCTTGACTTTTTATTTTTAGGGGAATATTAATTGTTGGTGGGTGAGTTTTGATGATTGTTGAGTCTCCTTGGATGCTTCTAGAGTCTATATACACCTCTGTTTCTGACCAAAGACGTCTTTTAGTTAGAATTTTTTTAAATGTTCTTGTCATTGCATTTTCTATTTTTTGTTTTGGGATTAGTGCATTAGGTATATTTTACCTTGGTGCTTTGCTTGGGTGTTGTTTGATAGTGCTTGCAGAGTCTGGGGGTGGTAGAGTCATTCTTTTGCTTCATTATCTCATTTTAATTCAAAAAATACAAAAATATTTGCTTTTTGCAACATGATGCATTTTTGCATTTTGCATGGTACTTGCACTAGGCTTGATTGGAAAAGTATTAGTTAGATTTTCATATAGGAATGACTACATTTTTCATTTGAAGGATAATTTTGCATTTCACGTAGTAGCATACCCCGTTTTTCATTTGACACAGTGCATTTGCATTGATTGTTAGGTGTGCATTTTACTTCTTTTTGTGTCATAACACCATTAGTTGCACGATCATTTACCCTTTTGAGTAATAAGACAATTAAAATAAACGCATAATAAAATGAATTACACTCTTTTCTTTTATAGGGTGCACCAAAAAGATTAGGTTTTAGGGTCTTGGAATAGTTCATTGTGAGTAAATTCTCCAAGACCACTAAACAACAACATGTATGTGTCTATCCAGGTGAGAGTGTGAAATTACTTGGTATAATTAGTGTTTCTCAGGATCCTCCTCTTACAAGGGAGTTAAGCACGAGGCAGTGTGAGCGGTTATTGATTGGGAGGACCCCTAGTCATAACTAAGTAGCACCGAAGATATTTCTAGGATTGTATTCATATCTAGGGGCTCTTTCGAGAGTTTCGGGCTTTTCTACCCTGCCCATACGGTCAATCCCACCTGTGATTGTCAGCCTAAGTATTGATTATACTGAGGTGACCTTAGTTTCCTTACCTAGGTTATTGAGGGCGTACCTCGCAGAGGTTATTCTATGGGTGTCCCAGCTAGGTTGGGGTCGGATAGCACAGTCACTATATGCATTGAAGCTGAGGGCCACAATAATTGGTTACGAACCTCTACTTGTTGTGTATGGGAGCCTTAAGCCTTTCCTAGGTGAGACATGCCTGCTTCATTCAAGAGCTCACATATCCTACACTTTCTTGCTTGTGATTTGGATTTACATTATATAGGTGTATGCTCTGTTCACTCTAGTTTCCCTAGGGTTTGCGTAATTAGATAGAGTCTTTTTCATTTTTTCAGTCATTATGGATTCAAGTGCGAAACTTCACCGTTCTCGCTATTTAGAAGGACTTCCACCTTCTACATCTCCTCTTCCTTTGGGAGAGAGAAATAGACTTTTCGGGCAGACTACTTATCACATTGATTCACACATGATGGGAGATCACGAGGATGAGATTCCTAAGATGTCCTCTCCACCTCAAGAGGTTGGGGAGGAATATCCTATTCCTGTATATGATCCTTCACCTGATATACCTTCACATTTCAGTTACGATCCCTCATTCACAGGTCGCCAGTAATGGTTGCTGGGTGACGAGACTCCCCATGAACCCAAAAGAACTAGTCATGTTAGTTATGGCATGCCTAATATCCCTACATGTGATCCGACACATCATACTGAGTCAGAAATTGAACCTAGCACTATGCCTGGGGGCATTCCCATTCCTTTCCATGCAGAGATATTTGGGAGTACTAGCCACATTGCACCTTCCATCCTGGCAGTGGAAGCTACCTCACATGTTTGTCCTAGGCCTAATGTTAGTAGTCATATGCAGATACCAGAACCAAGATGAGTGACTATAGGGAATACCACTTATAACCCTTCACATGCCCCTTTGTCCTCTATTCCTACTCCTTCGAATGCATTTTTAACAACCCTTCCTCCCCCTCATTCATGTGGTCCTTCAAGTCGAAATGTTGCTACTAGTCATGTTCATACTACGACTACTCGTACAGTAGTTTCTCATAGTCAAGCATCTCCTCTTGTCTTAGGAGGTCATATTCCTGTTTCTGGATTGTCTTACGGTCCATTGCATGGCATTCCCCATATCCCTACTTATGGAGCCTCTCATGGGATATCCCATGGGACATCTTATTCTAAATTCTCATGCACAATATTATGGACTACAGTATGGACAAAGTTATCAACCTTATGGGTACGGGTATCAACAACCCGCTTACTCCTCTAATTATGGCTTTGTAGCACCACCTAATCAGGGTTCACCACATCATAATGCTTCCATGCAACCCTATACGGGTCAAATAGGAGGAGGATATTATGGCCAAGGCCATGGTATTTACAGTAGTCAGCCTTATATGAACCAAAACTATCAAGGAGCGTGGCATAGACCGACTCAACCTTGGATCCCTTTCCTCACAACATTAAATCTATTTGACTTATCGAGACTAATGAATGGTTTGATATCTTATGACCCGACTTGGCTAGCTGTCCCTACCAAGCTTCCCTCGAACATTTCCAAATTCAAGGGCAAACCAGGAGAAGATCCTACTGAACATGTCACTACCTTTCACCTTTGGTGCTCTTCCAACTCTTTACACGATGACTCAGTTTGTTTGAGGCTATTTCAACACACCCTTACAGGGCCTGCAATGAAATGGTACATAGAGTTACTAAAGGGGGCATTTGTTTTGTTCGATGACCTTGCTATGACTTTCCTCAACCACTTCCAGCTACTAGTGCGTTACAACATTGGTATAGAACTCTTGTTGACATTTCGGTAGGATAAAGCCACACATATCTCAGACCATATCCAAGAGTGGCGTAGACAGAAGAGATTGATTAAAGCTTTCATACCATTGGAGTTTCTCCTTGAGTGGTTCCTTAAATCGTTACTACCTTATATCATGAAGGATGTTTCTACATCTAGAGTCTAGAATGAGGAACAAGCAATTTTTAGGGCATAGGAACTCGATTTGATTTATGCTCAATTCAGGTGATTATATGAGATCATACCTAACGCTCTGCATTCTAGTTTTGATCCCAAGATCAAACCTAGACCACATGCCAATGGCATTGTGGGATGTACAAGTGTCAAACCTGCAGAATCGGTTAAGAAACAAGTGAGTCAATTGTCTATTAACCAATCCCCGTCAGGACAACCTATGGCTTTGTCTCAACCCACCCAAACGGTGAGTGTACTTTTCGTGCAATCGTCGGACCAAAAGGGCAACCAGCAACCCAGAAGGAATAAGAAAAAGGGTGAAAACAATCATAAGGGTGGGAACAAGAATGAAAATGCCAATTTTAATGACAAGAATGACCGTAATGCTGGGGGGACAAGTAGTCTAAACGTAAGGTTAAGTTTCCTTGCAAGTTATGTAAGGATGACCACCTCACTCACTTGTGCCCTCGTATGGAAGATGCCTCAAGGTTCATAACACAGGGCCTAGCTATGCTAACCAATCCTTTACCCCATAATAAAAATATGAACTCGAGGACCCATGATCCTCATTCTGCATCAGGTGGAGATCAAGATCTTCCAGAAGCTAGTACTGGTCATGGGTGCGTCAACATGGTGCATGCTACTAAGGTTTTGACTCATGTGAAGACTATGGTTCATCACAACCAGACCTTGGGAAAGAACCTCCTCCTACCGAGAATCCTTTGCGTATTGGAAATCCTACAGATAAACCTTAGAGTGTACCTCGCATTCCTAAGGGAGTATTAAAGCATTCATGGCACAATCCTAATGCCCGAGCCACCCAAAAATATTATGTTGTCGAGGATTTGGGCCACACTCCTTGTGCAATGTCTACGCTTGAAGTTCTTCAGAGATGTCCATCGCAAAGGAAAGATTTTCTTTCTACTCTTGGGGTGGATGATGATAACTCTTCTTCCATCATCAAATTTGAAACCATGGGACTACAACCTCACTTGCCTTACTATGTATCTCTCTTGATTCATGTGGAATGTCTTAACATGACTGTCAAACGCACTATGAATGACAAAGGTGTTACTGCTTCCGTGATATCTTTGTCGTGTTGGAAGGGTTTGGGTTCTACCGAGTTGTCTAAATCCACTACCATGTTGACTGCCTTTGATGGTAGATCATTTCGGCCGCACGGAATTCTATCTTCTCTGAAGGTTCATTTGGGAGGGAAGACCGTCGCAACCGAGCTTGAGGTGGTTGATGTACCCCTTGATTATAATCTTTTACTGGGTCAGAATTAGATGTATAGTATGCAAGACATAGCCTCTTCTCTATTTCGAGTTGTATGATTTCCATTTAATGGGAAGATTTTTACGATTGATCAAACATCATTCAAAAATCCGAGTGTTAATGCATCGTCGGGAGTTTCAATCCCGATTATCGACCACACTTAGCCAACAACTAGGAGTGTGGGTGTAGGTATGTATCCATCCCTTATGGGGACATTTATTTGTCCTACACCCATCCTTATGATTGGATCTAGTTTTGATGGGGCTTTGTCATCATTGAATTCGGTGTCTTTTCACACTTTCCATATGGAAGATCCTTGGATTCTTCCTACACCGAGTCCTTCAAACGAACCTATCGAAACAGACATGCCATTTCCTGCAACTATGATTGCATATCAATAAAATATTGATTGTGTTATAGAGCCTAGTCCTTGCTCTTCACTAACAGAGGAGGAGGACCCGTATGTACTGCATGCATGATCAGTTGAGTCCTTTCATGCACATGACTGCCTTGATAGTGTTTTTTCGTTGGATGAAGCTATTATTGAGGCTATGTCTAGAGTTGAGCCACCTTGGGAAGAGTTACATCATAGATCTTATTTTCTTCCCGAGCTTGACCGCTTAGAGCGTGAGGATGTTAGGGATATTCTTAGCAAGAAGATTGGTAGTCCTATGGTTCCATTAAGCTCTCCTGGTTTGATGGTTGATGGGAACATGGCGAATATATCACCTATGATTCCTATCAATATCTTTCGCGATCCTGGCAAGATTGAGAATGTCTATATTGGGGTAGAATGTTCCCATGCTAAGATTATGGAGTATACCGAGCTGTTCAAAGAGTTTCATGATATCTTTGCTTGGTCATATGAGGAAATGCTAGGTATCGACCCCCGCATTGTTGAACATGAAATTAAGACTGATCCCAATGCCAAACCTGTTCAACAAAGTTTACATGCTGTGAATCCTAGAAAAGGACCCGCGATTAAGGCTGAGATAGAAAAGTTGTTGAGAGTCAGCTTTATCTATCCCGCTCCCTTGACGGAGTGGGTTTCAAACTCCATTTCGGTTGATAAGAAACAGGGAGTGATCCGTATATGTACTAATTTCCGTGATTTAAATTGTGCATGTCCTAAGGATAATTTTCCCACATCATTTATTGATCAGATTTTGGATGAGTGTGCAGGAAGTGAGGTATTTTCCTTCATGGATGGATTTTTCGGATATAATCAGATTCAAATTAAACCTGAGGATCAACACAAAACTGCATTTATTTGTCTGTGGGATACGTTTGCATATCGGAAGATGCCTTTCGGTCTTAAAAACACTGGAGCCACATTTCAGCGGTCTATGAACTTGATTTTTCATGATCTCAAATCAATTATTAAAGTCTTTTTGGATGACCTTGCTGCTCATTCTCGGCTGAGATTGCGTCATTCCTACCATTTGAGATTAGTATTTGAAAGGTGCTGCCATTACCAGATTAGGTTAAATCCTCATAAGTGCATCTTTTGTGTGAAGTTAGGTCGCTTGCTAGGATTCATTATTTCTAATGAGGGTATAAGATTCGATCCCTTAAATATTGAGGCAATACTTCAATTGTCTCCCCTGAGAAATATTAGACATCTTCAATGTTTGCAAGGCATGGAAAAATTCTTACAGAGATTCATGGTTAACTTTGCCAATTTGACTAAAGGATTTATGCATCTTTTGAAGAAGGACACTACCTTTTTCTGGGATGAGTGAGCCCAGGAGTCATTTAATGCTCTTAAGCAAGCCTTAGCATCGGCCCCCATGCTTAGTCCACCTGACTATAGCCGTGACGTTTTGATTTATGTGGCTGTGTCCATGGAGACGATTGGTATGGCTTTGGTTCAGGAGGATGAGGAGCTCCATGAGCATGTCATATACTATTTGATCTGGAACCTTATAGATGCAGAAATCCATTATTCCCATGTGGAGAAACTTGCCTTAGCTATCGTTCATGCGGTTCAGAGATTGAGACACTACATTCTCCTTCTCCAGACCTTGGTGGTAGCTCATGTCAATCCATTTTAGTTAGTCCTCACTAGAAGGATGATCGAGGGAAAGTATAATAAATGGATTGTTATTTTACAAGAATTTGATCTCGAATTTGTTTCAGCAAAATCGAAGAAATCGTTAATTTTTGAAGAGCTCATTTCTGATTTCCCAAGTGAGGAGGAGGAGGAAGTTTATGAGGATACATTTTTTGATGAGCATGTATTCTTTATCTCAACATTGGATCCATGGTATGGGGATATTCTCATATATTTACAAACATTGAAGGTCCCTACTCACCTTTCATGGGATGAGCGATGACGATTACCTCACGTATCTAAGAACTACCTTATAGTGGATAACACTGTGTACCGCCGTGGGGTAGATTCCATTTTATGTCGTTGTTTAACCCATGAGGAGGCTGAGGTTGTGCTGAATGATTGTCATGGAGGGGCATGTGGTGGTCACTTATCTGGGATTTCTACAGCCCAAAAAATATTGAGAGCGGGATATTTTTTGCTGTCGATATTTAAATATTGTATTAATGTGGTCAAAAAGTGTCACCCTTGCCATGTGTTTGCACATAATATGCACTCACATCCTTCCCTATTACATCCAATTATCACCGCTGGTCCCTTCACCGAATGGGGGCTTGAATTCATGGATTGCAACCCAGCTTCAGCTAGGGGGCATCATCATATTATAGTGGTCATTGATTATTTCATGAAATGGGCTAAGGCTATGCCCATGATTAAATTCAATGGTTAGACGGCCACACATTTCATATTCAACCAAATTATTACTTGGTTCGGTATTCTGAAAGAGCTTGTCACTAACCATGGTAGGCACTTTCAGAATAAAATGATGGAAGAGTTGGCCTCAAAGCTAGGGTATAAGAAGGAGCACTCCTCTTCTTATTACCCTCAGGCAAATGGACAAGTTGAAGCAGTGAACAAATCACTTAAATCCATTCTCCAACGAACCATCGCACAAAGCAAAACAAATTGGCATATCATGTTATATCCTAATTTGTGGGCATATAGGACCATGGTTAAGACTGCCACTGGTTTTTCTCCATATCAGCTTGTACATGTAGTGGAGTCTATCTTGCCTATTGAATGTGAAATCCCTTCATTGAAATTAGCTATAGATATTTCACCAGATGCTTCCGCATTGGAGGAACATTTGGTCCACTTAGAGCAACTTGATGAGCAGCGCCAAGATGCTTTAGTGGCTCTAGAGGTGAATAAGCGTCACGTTGAGGTCTAGTATGATAATTCTGTCCGTCCAAGGAGGTTTAGTGAAGGTGATTTGGTCCTTTTATGGGATCAAGCTGAAGAACCCTTGGGTTCAGGGAAGTTTAATCCCATGTGGCATGGGCCTTACGTGGTCAAATGCGTGTTAGAGAAGGAAACCTATGAGATGGTAGATTATGAAGGGAAATATTTAGTGTAGCCTAGAAATAAACTCTATCTTAAAAAATACTATGCATGATCTTCAGCCAGGGATGATTATTGTATATTATTGTACAGTTTTTTACATAGTTAGGTTTTCTTATGGTGATCAGGTTTGTTGATTAGCTTTTGCTTCTTATGGAAAATGTCGAAGGAGTCTTCCATTTACATAGGATTCATTGATGGTGCTAGCCGCCACACTCAACACTCAGCCTCTACTACTTGGGTGATTTATACTCATATGGGTCAAGCGTATTTTTATGGTCCTCTTCGAACAATGTTGCTGAGTATAGTGCTGTTATCGAGCTATTACGGGATTCCATTTCACATGGTGTTCTCTCTCTTGAGGTACATCTTGATTCGTAGTTAGTAGTGTCACAACTTAATGGATTGTATCGGGTTAGGGATTTGGCATTATTACAAAGATTCTTACGTGTGAAATTGGTAGAACGACAATTTGAGAGCATAACATACATACATGTTTCAAGAATTTATAATCAAGTTGCTGACTCATATGATATCTATGTGTTAGATTGGAATTTGTTTCATAGACCATAAGCATATCACAAACATACACTTTTACACACATGTAAATAAATAAAATCAATCATCATAAAAGTTTTTTCATTAAACATCCAAAATGTGATGTCATAATACATAAGTGTCATAATACAAAAATGGGGCTTCCGAGCCGCCAAAATATAATACATGGTAGTACAAAAATGAATCACTCTCATGTCTCTAAGCATGTGGAGGAAGAGGGGGGTTCTGATCGTGGTAGCACACCACAGCTCTAGCTAGTCGTCGAAATAACCGCACCCATGATCGTGGTACCCCAACCACCTGGTGCTGCATGGACTTAGGTAAGTCCTTGACTTGCACCATGGGTACTCTGTGTGTCAGTCATACAAAGTTTGTGTGGATGCTTTGGAGCATCCGCTCCACATCAACACCCATGATATCATCTCCTCTTTCCCTCTGTCTATGATGAGGGAATCCGTTAGGCCACTATGGTCCAACATCTGCATACATATGACAGATTGTCACTATGTGTCGTCATGGAAAAATATGTCTTTTGAGTCAAACATATCAAAAAACACAAAAATAAATTTATAATTCAAAAAACTTAAAAACAAGGTTGGGATTCGTTACCAATATCACCATATGTCGCTCCGGGTGGTAGGGGCGTGTCGGGATCTCCCAAAAAATCTATCCCTACATAACGGTAATCATTGATGGAAATAATCTACCCCCACCACCATGGAAAGAAATTAGTTGGGTAGGGGTTGGACACCCTACCTCCGCCCAGTCTATGCATAGCATCTACCCAACATCGTTGGGCTAGATCTCAAACCCCATGAAGAGGAACGTCAACTCTAGGGCTTAACCCCAAAACAAACTTAAAGAAGAACGTGCTTAGTATACTGCCGAAAATGAAGTTTTGTACCCTTCCCATCTTGCAGTCACTAAGCTGCTACTTCATGTTCCTCAACAGTGCAGTACTCCAATCATAAATTGTGTGTCTCATGCACTCCACTACATAGAACATCAATGGCTGCAAGGCCTAATGGAGTGATGCTAGCCCATCTATCCTGCCAAGTGCCAGTGGTATCACCTTCAGTCCTAGTACCTGGATGGAGTTTGTCGGGATCTGACTCCCAACCTTTTTTGTGTCCAAAAAACAGTATACAACATTGTACTCATCAATGGTGAGGCCACCTCCAGGCCCGCGAGAACGTAGGTTCACCACCTCTCCCCGTCGAGACAATCCTATAATGAAATATATGTCCTCCACCTCTATAGTGAGGGACATCCCATCAATATGGAAAGACTCTGAGTCTGGATCCCAGTAGTCTACTAGCATCTGCAAGAGCCTTGGTTTGGCCCTCAGGCTGCCAAGACACCAAAACTTGTATAGCCCACATGCACGAAGAGCTTGTTGAGCCATCAAATCACCTCGTACAACCTCTTCTACGTCTCCATGTTCCCTCTCGCTCTATTCTACGACAATCCTACACATTAAAAATAAGTTTTGGTCATTATATACCTTAAAAAACCATGTGTGCGGCAGGATACGTGACTGTTTGCAAAAAAACCGTGTATGTACGTGGGTTTGGGCGGTTTTTCCGCATATAGCTAGCCCTTTACGCGGAAAAAACCCTGATTTCCACGTGGGCCGAGAAGACTAATCTAGACTGGCGTAAAAGTAAAAAATTGACCATGGAAATTGACAAAATTTACATGAAAATGGAAGAGGGGGACATGACTAGTTACCTGGAACAAGCGGTATCAAATTTCTGTTAGAATAATCAAACCCATAGTATTACCCACTTAGACATTAATTCATTTATTTTTGTCTTATTTGCCTAGTTCATGAGTCCCACCATGTTCAAGTTGCTAATTGCCTATCCATAGAGGTCAAACTTGCCATCTTTGACTCATGTAGCGCTTGGGAAAGCCTTAGGAATCAAATCTACTTTATTCCTGGCCTCCTAGGTGCCCTTCTGCTTTTTCTGCTTTGTTGACTGCTTTTTCAGTTTTTAAAGCACATAAGGAAAGCAAGACTAGGTGAGGTGAACCTGTTTTATTCCCCTTTCATCCTCCACTCTTTCCTCCATGCAAAAGCATGTACGAGCTTCCATTCCACCACTCATTAGCTTGCCCATGTGCCCTTGCCAATTCGTGAGCCTCATGACATATTTGGGATCAGCTTTTTACACCTATGGGGGATTTGCCTATTTTGGGTAAGCCTGCTTTATGCTAGTTTTGGATGCCTCCTTATGCATTCGATCTCTTGATGTATTCTATATATTCACCAACCTATGT